>CM042202.1:939474-1033278 GCA_023539305.1 Ilex asprella | reverse complement strand
GTTTTATTTCAAAGATTATATATGTTAATTGTGAAATGAGACCGACCGTTTCTATGTTTTTAAAACCTTGTTTGAGTTTGGGAGAAATGTGGCTACAGAGCTTCGTGCTCACCCCCCTATAAATTACATTTTTCAGATGTGGTGCTAGAGGAGGATCTCGGCATCGACGAGCCGGGGCATTGGGAGGCTCCACTCGAGGGGGACCTTGATCCCGAGATGGATATCTAGAGCCGTAGTTTCTTTTGTACTAGACTAGAAGATTCTTTTGAACATGGTGTAGTCTAGTTTATTTTGTAATTTCCGCTGCGCTATAAGAGTAAATTTTTATTGGGAATGTAAATGCCAAAGATGGCATATTCTTTTGGGATATTCATGTAAATATTATGAATCATTGCTTGAAGTCTCAGTTATTGATGATTTATCTTAGTGCTCTCATGGTATGAATGGTTATTGAATGTAATGCCGCCCAGGGTGTATTTTGGGGTGTTACAAAATTACTGTTCATGCCTTCCTTAGAGGCCAAGTTTTGTAGCCTATAAAAGGCCATTTAGTGCAAAGAATAAAGTAGGATATTTTTTGAGAGCAAAGGCTTTGTGAGTTGAGAGTTTTCTCCTCTTGTTCTTTTGTGAGCACTCAACTTATCAAAGGCTTGCAACCTTTGTGCGCCTTTTTGCAACCAATGTTTCTCGAGACAGGTTCTCCTTGGGTCTTGGGGTTCGTACCAAGGTTTCTTGAGACAAGTTCTCATTGGGTCTTGGGGATTTTTTCTTTTCCACTTGATTTCGACTTTCTTGGGTTTGAATCAACTTGTTCGTGGGTTCAAGGAGCTTTATCTCCACAGGTTCACATCATTTGTACTTTAGAAGGGTGTTGTGCTAAATGATAACACTAGTTTGTTCAGTCAAAAACACTTTTTTGTACATTGATCCTTCTCTTTACCGTACAAAGGTCTTCCCAAAACTTGGCATATAATGCAGCTTGCTTGATTGCATCCAACATGGGGATATTAATCTTCACATGTTTAAACAACTCAAAGATTTCAGCATGATTGTTTAATAGTTGATGTCTCTTCATTCTTTGTGGAAAATATAAAGGAACAAGATTTAATTTTTCATTTTCATCAGGTAACTCTATTTCTTTTTCAATTATTGGTTTAGACTCAATTGGTTCATTCACAGGGATTGAATTAGCTACGGGCTCTAGATTTTTTATTTTAATGGTCTTGTTAATAACCTTACCACTTCTCAATGTGGTAATTTCTTGTACTTTACTTGGAGAAGGTTCAAAAGACACAACATTACCCTAGGTTTGATCCTGTGGAGGTTTAGGTTGAGATGATAATTTTTTCTTTGTCGTTCTACTCAAAGACTAGGTTAACTTGGCTAGATGACTCTTGATATCCTCAATATTTTGTGAAGTTTGAACTTTGAAATCATTAAATCCATGGGTAGACTGAGTATTAAAAAATATTTTACTTTGAATCAACTAATTCAAGGTGTCTTCTATACTACTCTCATGTGGGGGTTGACCCGATAAGGTTGATATGGCTACTGAGTCTGAGGTTGTGGTCAAGGTGGACCTGGTTGTTGACTTACAAACTTGATGTTTTTCCAACTAAAATTTAGGTGATTCCACCACCATGGAAGTTTTAAAGTATGAGTTTGAATTAGGCTTTTTATAGTTGGAAATGGCATTGGTTTGATCTATCAAAACCTCTTTGAAGGATGGAATGGTGGGACACTCCCCTATGGGATGTCCTGAAAAATCATAGATTCAACAATATTTGGTGAGGCTGAGTCCCATATTTGGGAACTCTCAAGAATGGTATCAAAAAACTCAAATGCCTTGTCAGAATTCTTACTCATGAATTCTCCATTTGCCATCATTTCAACAAACTGACGCATTATAGAAGGGCGGGCATTATAAAAGAAACCAACTAGGGTCCAAATTTCAAATGCATGATGTGGGCAAGCTTGGAGAATATCTTTAAATCTCTCCCAATATTGATAAAAAATTTCTCATTCTTTCACACAGAAATTTATGATTTGACGTCTTACTGAATTAGTGCGATGGACAGAAAAAAAAATTCTTGAAAAATTCAGTTTGCAAAACTTGCCAACTTGGAATGGATTGAGTTTTTAAAGAATTTAGCCACTGTTTCACTTTATCTTTCAAAGAAAAAGGAAAAAGTTTCAACCGTGCCATTTCAGAATTATCTTGTAATGCACCACATACTTCCTCAAATTCTTTCATATGCAAATAATGATTTTCTTACTCAAGACCATGAAATTGAGGTAAAAGTTGTATTGTCACGACCTTAATGTAAAAATTTGGAACATTTGTGGGAAAAAAAAACACGAAAGGACACTAGTGCATGTAGGATGCAAATATTCTCTAAAAGGTTTGGCATTTTGAACGACCTCTTGTTCTCTATGATTATTGTTAGCCATACTTTACTCAAAAGAGTTTGAAGAAGCTTGTGATGATGAAGATGATGAAGATGAAGGACGAACTGATTTACATACTGTATTGAGGACTAAACAAACATAAACAATAAAAATAAGACAAACAATATATCCACATATAATACAGGCTAGACAACTTCCCTATTCTTTTTCAAATCACCGTAACTCCCCGACAACAGCGCCAAAAGCTTGACATAATTTAAATCATACACCCAAGTATAATTGGTCAAATTGCAACATTACTCAATTAAGTCCGAGGTCGAACCCACATGGAGCTATTTGTTGGAATTTAAAATAGAAAAAGATAAAACTGTCATGCAAGTAGTATTCTTTACAATAGATTGTGGTGTAAACTTAGAATCATCAAATAAATACTTAAACTAAACTCTTGATAACAATAACTGAAATGCTACTCTTTAGTTCGGGGATCTAACATGCATTTCATTGCTAGACTATGAAAATGCCACCTTATAACAATTATCTTCTATTTTATTGGAAATATAATTGGTAGATTTGATGTATAAATTGAACCATATCACACAAATTGATTAGGTTAGTCAGAAGGTCTATGTACTATACAACAACCGAATAGCCATAGTAAACCAAAAGTTGAACTATTCAAGTGGTTTACTTTAGCTATTTGATCAGTAAGTCGATGATTAAATGAAGACACAGTTCTGATTTATGTATTGAATCAAAAACATTAGCTGTGGCGAGATTTAACCCGTCTATAACCAATCTTTCAACTATTACATAAAACCCAACTACGTGCATCATTGTATCATGTATGAAGTATGTAATAACACAAAGATGAACTGGTATATAGCAATAAGTTTATCTTGGTATTCGTAATCATGAGCATATAGTAATATGACACTGAACGAAAATAATAATAATCATCTATCAATTAAGGGATATATAAGCATTAAAGTATAGATAAAACATTGAAATTTCCATAACACAACCAATATTACACACGTCTACACCCTTTACTAAAGAGTATAAATGAACTACTCACACTTCATTGTTAGAGACGAAGAAGAAGAGTGAGATAATCTCATTACAACGTAATACAAATACAAAACAAACACAAGTAATCCTTCCCTAAGGAATAGTTAAAATACCCTCACTCTTATTAATGACTACGGCACAAAAATGAGAGAGATTCAAACCTCCAAGTAAAAAGGATGTAAAAGAAATGTAGAAGAGGAGAAATTCTGGCTCAGGAGTGTTTTAGGGCAGGATTTCTTCTTCTTTGACTCTAGCTTTATTCTCTGGCAAAGTCTCCTTGAAAAATGACTAAACTCGCTTATTCATAGGCTCTAGGAAAGGGATCAGGGGTGGCAGACACCCAAGTCAGCCAATCACAACCGTTTGTCACACTTTTGGACCAATAGGAGGAAAATAAGACTTAAGGTGGTTTAGCCAGCGTCCGGACGCTATCACTACAGTCCAGACAGTGCTAATCCTCTGGTTTTTTTGCTTGTAGCCTACTTTGTTGACTAGTTGACTTGTCGGCGTTGGGATGGTGGTTCACCATTGCTTGATCGTTTTCCCCAATCTCCAACCACAAACCCGAATTATGTGTATGGCTTATAGAAGTTGGTGAGTATCACTTTCCCTCAGGTTCAATGTAAGAAATTGAGAAAATTATGTGTGTGAACAGAAATGTGTGTGTGTGCAAAAGTGCTCCCCAAGCGTAGAGAGACTTACAATGTCGTGCTTTACTTGGAATGAGTATTCCAAGGTCATCTCCTAAGGGAAGGAAAGGTCAAATGCTTTTAGACTCAAAAAATGTAGGCGAACAGAAAAATCTGACAAACTCTTTAAACATGGATTAAATATCAGAATCTGAGGTATGTCCACCAGACATACAATTTTGAGACTAAATAATGATTATGAATCAAAATATTTCCCTCGCACTGTCGAGGTTCACCAAAAAAAAATTGTGAATCAAAGTAGAATAACAACTAAAAAATTAAACGACAAGAATCCAAGAAAATTTATTGAACTTAAAATTAATAGATGGAACGAAGTTACCCAAAAAATCAAATTCTCCAAACAGTTCGTTGTGAAGGCGAATTCCTCTTTTAAGCTCCTATATCTTTTTTAGTTCTCCAGTAATGGTGGCAAAAAACTTGAGTAACTCCAAAAATGGTGCACCCAAGTGCATGTTGTCAAATATAGTGATAAACTCGATAAGACTAAGGCCGATCCACAGAGAATTGATTTGAGCACAAGTAGGTAAAAAGAGGGAACAATTAAAATATGGTTGAATTTGAGTAATCAAAACATATTATAAGGAATTTGTTGTAAGGGAAAAATATTCTCTAGCTTCGGGATTAGGTAAAATATGAATTTAAAAACTAGTATTATAGACTCACAAGGAATTTTAAGAATTAATCATACCAGGAAATCAATCCAATTAATGATTAATCAAATAATTTTATAGAGTACAATTCTTTAATAAAAATCATTCATTCAATTGAGAAATAATAAAAAGATAAACCATTCAAGAACTATAAAAGTATAATTGTATTCATAAAATATTTAAAATACAATCCTAAAAACCATACACAACCTAGAGAATAAAGGAATTGCTTACAAGCCATAAGTTGGTTCTTCACAATAAACTGGAAAAGGTCTGAGGAAGATCTACTTCCCTAAGGCTGACTTTTCATCTATTTATACATAACTAATAAGATAATAACATTCAGAACAAAAAGACCTCTCCTAGGTCAGAACTCAATCACCCGTATCCTAATAGGCACATCTGGACAGAAAAGTTATGTCTGGATAGAGGTAGCTACATTTCTAATGTTTGACTTGGTCAACACGTGTGTTTGAGCAGTGATCTTGTATCCTAACAGTGATATAATGTATCGTCAATTAATGGTATGCATGTATTCCCACATTTGAATGGCTCTAAATCTATCGAATTGACCTCTTTAATAGCCACATCCAATCAGATAAATAGCGTCCGGAAGGAAACAGTTTGCAATGTCAGATCCCAAGTGGCCTTTAAGTCCAATCATATCTCAATCATTGTGTCCAAAAGGAGAAGCGGCGTCAGAAGGCACTCAAGCTTTATATGACTAGGCTCACTCCTTCCAGTGTTGACTATCTAATTCCAATATCTTTTGATCCTTTAACTCCCATGTGATCTTTACTTGATTGGTTGATTTCAAAAAGTATCCTTTTTGTAGCTCAATTCACATTTTTTTACTTGATAAATTTAATGAGAATGTAATATTGCATATTTTAGGTCTCATATCATTCATCATAGTTATGTTATTCCTCTATTTTAGTTTAGTTTTGTATTTTATTGAGAATATGTGTATTTTTAGGTGAACTAATGTAAAAATAAGATTTTGCACACATTTCAATGCCATGGAGGACTAGGAGGATGAGCCAGGAGATCCAAGAGTCAAGCTAGGGCCACTACAAGCATAGTTGATGAAAAGAATTAATCTATTGGTAGGTGTTCTATTGGATCAACTGGAGGCAGAAATTGAATTTTACTAGTAGTTCACTCCTACTAGTAGAAGTAAAACAGATACATGTTCTACCGTTAGGTTGAAAACTTGAAGGTGTTCTACCGTAGAAGAAAAGGGCTACTAATTCGTGTAAAACAGTGAACAGTTCTATTGGTAGTTCATTTTGTGCTACCTACTAGTAGGTTACTGTAATTCGGCAATAAAGACTCTTAAGGAAAACAAATCAGCTAGGTTATTTTGAAGGTCGTGATTGGTGGATAAAAGAGATGATTTTTAGCATAATCTCCTATAAATACCTAAGCCAAGCCAAGAGAGAGGGGGCTTCAATTCAGTGTTCAATTCACCATAACATTGTTCTCTTCTCTCCTAGGGTTTAGAATTAGTTTTTCTTCTTTCAAGAGTTTTTCTCTATTGATACAATTATAAGCTTTGTTTACTTTCAAGTTCTTTAATTCTTGTAATACAACTACTTCTTGTGAACAATTTATATTCTTGCAATTCAATTCAAGGTATTAACTTATTCTCACAATTTCAATTTAATTTTTATTTGCTCTCAATTACATTCATGTCTTCTTTAATTGCTTTCGTTTTCAATTCTACAATGAGTGAGTAGTTGTGTTTTTGATTTGATTGGATGATGGAGTCTCATTCGTGAATTGGGGATTTTGACTCAAATTAGGGGTTTACCAAAGATGAAGGTATTTGGGTTATTTGAACGATAAAATTTGAAATCACTTTTGATATGTATATTTTCTTGCTTACTCATAGACAGTTACAACTAGCACAAATAATTCTTGGAATCACTGCAGTCGAAGTGGGTGTTATTATTTCAAAATTGAATCAATTAATTTGAATACATATTTTTTGTTTGCTTTTGGGTGTTAATCGAATATATTTCATTTGAGTGTGTTTGAGTACAATCTCAAGTAAGTTATAGAAATTTGGGTCAAAATACATGTTCACGGTGAGATGAACTCTACTGATTAATTGGTCTTTCCTGTAATTGTTATTTCTTATTTGATAATTTGTATAAGCAAACTCTAAATAATCAAGTTTTTTATTTTCTTTTGCCTATCACCCTTTAAATCATTCATTTTCCTTGAGGAGACAACCTCAATAATTGACCGAGTTACAAACATGATAAATTTCGTATGCTTGGGAATCCTTTGATAATTTAACCAACTCAAGAGAACAAACAAAATTCAACAAACACTAAAACCAAATAAAAGCATAAAATAAAAGAATAATTCATTTAATAGTTCATAAATAATGTAATTTACCATAAATAATAGATAAAAAAAGTAATTTTCATGACTAGTCACTTAAGTGAAGGATACCCAGAAGGGTGGTCTCAAGTGAGGAAATATACTTGAAATATGAGAAGGATACCCAGAAGGGTGTTTTAAATTGAATTGATATTAGGTACTAGTCCAATTTCAAGTGCATCATATCGTATGGCTCCTGTAGAATTGAAAGAGATAGAGGTTCAGATACAATATCAATAGACCATGGATTCATTTGGCCTATTGGATCTCCTTGGTGTGCTCCAATGTTGTTTGTAAATAACTTGCAGTTGCGCATTGACTACCGACAATTGAATAAGGTGACTGTACTAACAATTATCCTTTGCCTCGTATTGATGATCAATTGGATCAGTTACAGGGGGCCACGTGTTTTCAAAGATTGATTTTTTGTCAAGGTATCATTGATTAACCCTAAATAATGCATAAACGAATTAGACTTTAAAGTTAATGGTGTGCATAAATAATAACAAAATGATTAAGTTATAAAGTATTAGTGTTAATACAAAATTTGTATGTTTTTAGGGTTTCAAGCGAAAATACGAAAATATAGGAGTATTAAAGTGTAAAGGCTAAATGGAACAAGGGAGGCAATTGTAATTTCCAAATCAACAAGTCAAGCTAGGAGGCTTCCAAGGCTGCAAAAACTAGAGAAATGTTATCGTCTAGATGGTGGGGATGGCGTCTGGCCGGTGCTGCAACCGTCTTAACTCTCTCTCATCTCTCATTGGTCCAATTTTGAAACAAAAGGATGTGATTGGCCAGCCAGCTAGCCACCTTAAAGCCCTTCACTGGTGCCTATAAATAGCCTTTTTGAGCTTATTTTTCAGAGGATTCCACCAGAGTTCAATCTAAGCCAAGAGAGAAGAAAAAGAGAAAGAAAAGAAGAGCGAAGCCCTGTCAAAATTATTTCCCAACCAAAATTTTCTCTACTTCTACGTTTCTGTTTATCCTTTGTACTTGGAAATAAGAGTGGCAGTGTTTCAACTATATCTTGGGAAAGACCTTTTTGTATTTTTTTTTTTTGTTGTAATGAAATTATATCATTCCTTTTGCTCGTCTATAGCAATGAAACGTGAGTACTCCGTTTATACTCTTCGTTGAAGGGTGAATGCATGAATAATATTGTTTATGTTATGTAAATGTCGATGTTTTATTTATGCGTTAATGTTTATACCTCTCTCAATTGATGGATGGTTATATTTATAATATGCTCCTAGTTATGAACACCAAATAGAGCTTAATGCTATATACCATACTATCTATAATTATTACGCACTTCATGCATGATACAGTGATGTTCGTAATTGGCTTTATGTAATAGTCAGGAGATTGGTTATACATGGGTTAAATCTCGCCATAATAAATGCTTTTGGTTCAATGCATAATCCAGAACTCCATCTTAATTGAATCATCAACCTGCCGATTGATGTCATCCACATCTTCCCACTAGATCAACTGATGACCAATACCCTCAGATCCGACCTTAAGAGGGTCACCTTTGCAAGGAAGGTGAATGAAAAAGATGGGGGTCGGCCCTACAAGTGGCCTCGGACAGATGAGGAAGGTATCACTTTCTCCAATGCCGACTTGGCATGTGTGGTCCTCCCCCCACGAGGACACCTTGATCCTAACTTTGAAGATTAGTGGTTTCGAGGTCAAAAGGATCTTGGTGAACTCTGGGAGTTCCTTAGAGGTGATGTACCTCGAAGTCTTGAAACGCATGGGCCTTGGTTCTAAAAGACCTCACCAAAGTTAAAAAGTCCCACGTTGGTTCAATGGCTCGTTTGTCTTGCCCTTAGATAAGATCATACTACCGGTTACCATGGGACCCATTACTACCGACACGAAGTTCGTAGTGATCGACTCCAATTCACCCTATAAAATAATCATGGGGCAAACTTGGTTACACGCACTTAGTGCAATACACTCTACCTATCATCAGAAGTTGAAGTTCCCCACCCCTGAAGGAGTAATGGAAATCTGCGGGATCTAGGCATCCAACAAGAGTTGTTTCTATGCAGTAGTGAAGGCAAGGGTCGCCTCCAAGAAGAAGGAGCGAGCCCCTAAGGAGGTCCTGAATAAATAACAATTATAGTCCATGCAGATGAGAATCCATGAGCCGCGGATTGAACCGGCAGAACGCTTAGTGGAGGATCTCTGAAAGGTACTTCTAGTAGAAGGGGATGAAGAAAGGTACAACCTGATCAGCTCCACCATGGCCCCAGCCGAGCAGGAGGTGGTGGCCAATTTTTTTAGAAGGAATGTGGATGTGTTTGCATGGGACAACATGGAGATAAAAGGCATAAGCCCCGATATTATAACCCACAAGATTCATGTTGATCATGTTCACAAGCTAGTGAAGCAAAAACCTTAGTATACGGCGCCACATCACGCCCAAGCGGTAAATGAAGAAATGGAGAGGCTCCTAGAGGCCAATACCATCCGAGAGGTACAGTTCCCAGAATGGCTATCAAACACGGTTTACGCAAAAAAGAAGGGCAAAAAATGGCACGTTTGCGTGGACTTCACTGACCTAAACAAGGTTCACCCCAAGGATGACTTTCCCTTCCCAAATGTGGACCAGTTGGTGGATGCCACAGTAGGGCACCAACACATGAGCTTCCTGGATGCCAGGGCTGGCTACCATCAAATTCCCTCCATCCACCCGACTAGGAGAAGATTGCCTTCTTCACTTTGAGAGGGGTTTATTGTTACATGGTCATGTCATTCGGTCTAAAGAATGTAAGAGCCAGAGGCTCATGAATCAAATGTTCAAGCGGTAGATAGGGAACACCATGGAGGTGAATATTGATGACATATTGGTCAAGAGTTGAAGAGAAGGGACGATCACATTGCGGACCTGGAAGACACCTTTTCCACCCTCTAGGAGTATGGACTGAAATTGAATATGACAAAGTGTGTCTTTGGAGTTGGTTCAGGGAAGTCCCATGGGTACTTAGTGAGCCGACGTGGTGTCGAAACCAACCCAGAGCAAATACTAGCCATCATGGAAGTACATAACCCCATACAGTTTGGGAAGTCTAGAGACTCGTAGGAATGTTAGCTGCACTAAATCGTTTCATCTCTTGATCATCGAACAAGTGCAAGCCCTTCTTTGGGGCTATCAAGAGGTCCAGGAAAGATACTTGCAATTAGGAGTGTGAGAATACACTCAAAGGGATCAAGGAGTACCTTAAGGTCCTCCCAACCCTGTCTGTCCCAGTGAGATGGGAGATGTTATTCCTTTACTTGGTCGTGTTAGAGTTCGTTGTCAGTGGTGTACTGGTCCATGAGCATGAATGTGAACAGAAGCCAATGTACTACGTGAGCAAGGCTCTATTAGATGCAGAAACAAGATACTTGCCCCTAGAAAAGCTTGCATTGGCCCTAATCACAGCCGCAAGAAAGTTAAAGCATTACTTTCAAGCACACCTGATCACTGTCCAGACGGATCAACCCTTGGAAATAATTCTAAGGAAGGTGGACCTCTCGGGAAGAATAGCCAAGTAGGCAGTGGAAATAGGGGAACACGATATCCACTACAAGCCTCGTATTTCCATAAAAGAGTAGGTATTGGCAAACTTTATAGCATAGTTTACCAAAGGGGAGTCACACCTCCCAGAAGTGGAGTCCTCCACGAACATCCAAGAACGCTCCTGGAGCCTCTGCATGGACGAATCCTCCAATAGTAAAAGTTCTGGAATTGGGATTATTAGTCTCCCCAAAGGGATTGGTCATAGAACAAGCTGTTTAACTAGGCTTCAAGGCGTCCAACAAAGAGGCGGAGTATGAGGCCCTTATTTTCAAGCTTAAGTTTGTCAATGTAGCAGAGGCCATAGAGCTGACCGTCCACTGCAATTCTATGTTGGTGGTCAACCAGTTTCATGAGGAGTTCAAAGCAAGGGACTCTAGAATGAAATTTTGCCACCATGAAACAATATCCTTACTCCATAAGTTCAAGAAAGTTGAAGTCAAGCAAGTTCCGCGAAATAAGAATGCCCACGCCAACACCTTGGCACGTCTGGCCTCGGCGCTGGATTCTGAGGTGACAAGAAGGATCACTGTGGAGTACCTTTCCAACTCTAATATAGATGAGGTTCCCAGAATGGTAATCGTCTAAGAAAGGTCCCCCAGCTGAACTGATCCACTATTTAAGTTCCTCCTTTTTGGAGAGCTCCCTGAATGCCCCAAAGAAGCTAGAAAGATAAAGTTAAGGGCTCCAAGTTTCTAGGCCTCCCCGGATCAGAAACTGTACCGAAGGTCATTCTATGGATAAAGTTGAACCACTCCTATACAAGGTACAAAAAGACATATGTGGAGGACACTCAAGTGGATGATCCATAGCCCATCATATCATGTCCCATCGTATCATGTCCCAAGGGTATTGGTGGCTGCAGATGCTAAGGGATGCACTGGTTTACGTTCGAAAATGCGACCAGCGTTAGAGGTTCACTCCAATCATTAGGAAGTCAGCCAAATATTTGCACCCGCTAACTAGTCCTTAGTCGTTCGCTCAATAGGGGCTTGACCTAGTAGACCACTTCCAAGGGCTCCATGGGACAAGAGATTCTTGATCTTCGGGACTGATTACTTCACGAAATGGGTCGAGGCAGAACCACTAACTCACATTAGGGACACAGACACTAAGAAGTTCATATGGAATAACATATTGAAAAGATTTGGAGTCCTCCGTGCACTTGTGATGGTTAACAGACCCAATTCAATAGCAGACCCTTCAAGTCCTTTTTTGAACACCTTAGAATCCAGAACTACTACTCAACGCCCTCATACCCTCAGGCCAACAAACAAGCAGAATCTTCAAATAAGACCATCATCAACGGGATCAAGAAAGTCTTAAAAAGGCTAAGGGGAAATGGGAGGATGAGCTCCTAAATGTCTTTTGGGCGTACAAGACCACTCCTTGAACCTCAATAGGAGAAACATCATACACTGAGGTGATAATCCCATTGGAAGTAGGCCTCCCTACCATAAAAACACAAGCCTTTGATGCAGGGAACAATAATAACCAACTCAGTTTGGACATGGACCTCGTAGAGGAAAGAATGGAGGTGACTACCTTAAAATTGGCTAAGTATTAAGAAGGAGTGTTTAGACTCTACAACAAAAGGGTCACGTCCAGAGAATTTCAAGTAGGTGACTTGGTGCTGAGGAGGGTAGCCGGTAACACTTGGGATCCATCCGATGGAAAGATGGGACCTAATTGGGAAAGACCATACAAATTCATGTCAATAGGAGACTTCGGGTCATATAAATTAGAAGATATGGAAGGAAATATTCTAATCCTACCATGGAATGTAATGAAATTGAAGAAATATTATTTTTGAAGCATAAACTCATCTCAAAGTGTATCATCCTGGAAAGGGCAAGGCCCCGGGGGCAGAGTCTTAGGACTCTTGCCCCTAAATAAACAAAGGGCAGCCTCTTGGAAGGTGGTATGGCTCCGGAGGCAGAGTCTTAAGACTCTTGCCCTCAAATAAAAAAAGGAGCCTAGCCTTTTGGAAGGGGCATGGCCCTGATGGTGGAGTCTTGGGACTCATACCTCTAGACAACAAAAGGAGCATGACCTCCTAAAAGGACCATCATCCCCTGAGGGAGAACACTTAAAATTTTGAAGGAAAATTGTATCCCTCGAGGGGACGCACTTCTCCTGAGGGAGAGGATGGCCGAGGAGACCTCTTCCCCCGAGGAGGAGATAATTTTTTAATGTACGCATTGGCCCCGGGGCTCAACACTTAAAAATTACAAGCAAGTTAGAAGTTTTAAAGTTAGAGAATAAGTAAGCTAGAAGAAAAGGAAAAAGGTCAATACAAATGGAGCAAAGTGATTCTTCATTCAAAAAAGAGGGCTTTGCATCTCCCAAGCTACAAAAATTGCAAAGAAAAAGAAAGGAAGATTATAACAATAAGAAAAACCTAAGTCTATAGTATCGAAGGAGGTCTGTTCACTTCACCGTCGATGCCACCACCTACGTCTCCGAACAGCTCGTCAATACTGGCAGAGAAGGAGTCGGCAACAGGAGTGTCAGCCTGAAGCAACGGAGTGGAGGAAAGAGCAGAGATCGATACCAGCTTTGAAGCAGTAAAAGGGGCTTAGACGTGAGCAGTATTGGATGGAACCGAGGTTACAACATCAATAGTTGATGTCGAACCTAACACTTGGGCAGTCCTAATAACTTCCACCACAACCCCCGTTGAAGCCTACACTACCTCCTCCAAAGGGACATATACATGCTCCAAGAACAAGGGATACTCAGTAGGGACACCAGCATCCTTGAGGGCCTCATCCCATCCCAGCTTGAAAAAATCTTTCTTCTAATCCTCAAAGGCCACCAGAATGTCGTCGGTGCACTGGGCCACTATTTTCGCTCAAGTCCTATTGGCGGCCTCCAGCTGAGCCAGGACTTTATCCAATTCTTGAGTGGGAGCAGAATAAGTCTGCTTTGACTCCCTCATATTGGCCTCGGACGCTGAGAGTTATTTGGTTGACTCCGTTATTTTCTACTCGGCGTTGGCGAGGGCAGCACTTATCTTCTCACCATTCCCCTTGGGTGACTTGGCCTCCTTAAGGAGCTTAGCAATTTGGACCATATGGGAGGAAAAAGTCTTGTCCCTAGATACCACTTCTTCCCTTGTCGTGACAAGAGCTCCCTGGGCTTCAGCCTTTTGCCTTTCGAAGTCTTGGAGCCTCTCCCGCTGCTTGTGGAAGTGGTCAGCAATAACTGAGACTTGTTAGAAAGTCTCTCAAAAGAATATAAGAAGGATCACACCGATATAAAAAAAAAGAAATAAGAAGAAAAGAGAACTACCACTTGATAGTTTTACCACCAACAAACTTTGCATGATAGAGCGAAAAATTTGGTTGGTCGGTCGCCCCCGTTGCTTCTCCATGTCAGCGCCAAATAGGAACGTCTCACTTATAGCATAGGCCATGTGAGGAGAGTGGATGATAGAATCAGAGACTCAGATCGGCCTCTTGTCACCGACATAGCCCAATGGCGCCACTCCTCCACTTGATTCATTGGCGCTGGTGGAGGAGCTATTACTGTTGTGGTGGTGGTGGTCGTTGTTATTGGAGGCGCTGACCTCAGGGGAGGGATGGAAACGCCCTTCCACAATTGGGTTCATCGTGTCTTTGTTTTTTCCTTCTCTCCTCCTTATATTGGGAATCCCTAAGGTGGCCTCGGCTGCAACTAGTCAACTGCGGAGGAGGAGGGGTCAATAGTTCTTGGTGGTATAGGAGGGTTGTCGGAGGTGGACTCACGGCCCCTCTGAGCAGCATGGACGGTCCTCTGCTTAATAAAGTCCAGAGAGATGCAGGTGACGTTAGACACTGATACATTGAGCTCTGACTTCCTCTTCCAACTTCAAAGTGCTCATTAACTCCAAATGTTCCTCTTCCGAGGTGTTATTCCGGTTAACCTCATGTACCACCTCATCATCACCCGGTTGCTTGGCCAAGGTGTATACATTGAGTTCCATTGTCATATTCCCAAAAGCTAGCTTCATGTGGCTGTTCCTATAATTTATCACAGCATTAGACGTAGCAAGGAAAGGAATACCAAGTATAACAGGCATTTGGGAGCAAGGGTTAGCAAGAAGGTGAGTTTCAAGCACAATGAAATCAACAGGAAAATAAAAGTTGTCCACTTGAACCAAAACATCCTCAACCACTCCCTTTGGTGTTTGAATACTTCGGTCGGCCAACTGAAGAGTGATTGAGGTTGGCTTCAACACTTCAAGTTGGAGTTGCTTGTGCACCGAGTAAGGTAGGAGATTAACACTAGCCCCCAAGTCAAGCAATGTTTGCTCCACCCGAAAATTCTCTATTGTGATGGCAATGGTAGGGCAACAAGGGTCTTTAAACTTGGAGGGTGTTTGTCTTCAAAATTAAGCTTACTTGCTCGGTGAGGAATGCCTTCTTCTGGACATTTAACTTCCTCTTCACAGTGCACAAATCCTTCAAAATCTTTGCACAAGAGGGGATTTTCTTTATAGCATCTAGGAGTAGGATGTTGATCTTAACTTGCTTGAACATCTCAAGAATGTCAGTATAATTAGCCACCTGAAGGGGTGGCTTCAAACGGTTAGGAAATGGAGCAGGAGTAGGGGAAACAATCACACTATCATCAACCAATTTATTTTCCTCAACTACTTGACTTTCTTTCTTTTCACTTGACTCACCGTCATCAACGTCACCCATGGTCTCTTTTTCTTTTTGCAATGTGGTCTTGGGTGAAACCTTTGGCACAACAAATTTAACGATTTGTTTAACACTACGAAGGGTGATGACTGCCTTGACTTGCTCACAACTTTCCTTGGTGTTCTCGAAAGACTCAATCACATGTTGTTCCTTAGGGTTCTCTTGGGGTGGAGCGGGGAATTTTCCCTTTTCTTGTTGTGACAACCCTATGTGATTTGTGATCTTTGTCAGTTGAGCTGCCATATTGTTAAGAGTTGTGGTATTTTGGTTGTTGATGGCATTTTGGCTTTGAATGAAGGAATGAAGCACATCCTCCAAGTTCCTCCTATGGGGAGGTTGGTAGGTGGAAGAATTGGATGGTCCTTGTTGGGAGAAGCTATGGGAAGGTGAATTTTGTGAAAAATTTTGTGGTGGTTGGTTTGACGAATACCCTTACAGACTAGACCGGGGGTATTGGGAGCTAGATGTTTTCCCTTGACCTTGGTATTGATTTTGCCTCGGAGGTGCAGGTGATGAATATACATTCGAACCATCAGGAATGGGATTCTCATTTCTCCAACTAAATTTTGTTATTACTCCAACCCAGATTATAAGTGTTCGAATGTGGAGAGAATGATTGTCTTGTTTGGTTAAATGCATGCACTAGCTCATGGTACACTTCCTCAAGCACTGGAAAGTTGGGGCACTCCGACATGGAATGCTCCTCATTCTCACAAATCGAGCTAAACGCATCAACCCTTGAAACATTAGAGACCTCATGTCTCCTTTTCACTTCAAGACTCTCTACTTTCCTTGACAACTTAGAAATTTTAGAAAGCAAGTCTTCCCGGTCTCTCAAATTCTAACAAGTCGGTTTAGATCGTCCCGTCCCCACATGAAACAAAACTATCAATAATTGAAAATATAACAAACAAAAATATATACATAGAACAACGTACCTCAGCCCATGATGAAAATCAGGGGACTTACCTCCGTTGTCCGGAAATCACCTTCTTGATTCGACACTTGCCTTCCCTGGCAACGGCGCCAAAAATGCTTGTACAATTTTGGTTACGTTCCTAAGGACTTATCATCCCCGACAACTGTGCCAAAAATGCTTGGTTTATTTCACTACTATTCCTTACCTCCAAACATCTCCCTCATTGTATGTGTATGATGTGTGTAAAAAGGGGAGTGTCACTCTCCCTTAGGGATGATGTCAAAAGAAATGGCAAGAGCATAGGGAGATGGAATGTTAAAAAGTATGGGATGTAAATGAAAAAAAGTGCTTCCCAAGCGCAAGAAGACTTCTATGGATCGTGTTTTGCTTGGAGGTATTCCAAGGTCGTTTCCTCGGGGAAGGATGTGAATCGTGTGGAGGTGATTTTGGTAAAAGAAAGTATAAAATCTTTGGCGGTTGGTCTGCATTTGGATTAGCCAACCTAAAAGATTAGCTACTCATGCTTAAGTTAAAACAAACAATATAATGGAAGACATTATGAAGATGTGACTATTTAAAATATAGTGCATGAGTTAAAATATAGTACATTCAATACCCATTTACAACTAAGAAATTGAAGAACATAAAAGCATTAAAGGTGAAAGCTTTAAAAGAAGATTATACCTGAAAACAACTTGAAATAAATGACATTCAAATCATTAAAGGAAGCTTAGAAGGTTCTTACATTCAAAATGGAAGACAATGCATGGAAGAAAATGTAAAAATCTCAACTTCTCTGTCTAAACACTATTCATCATCTTCCTATAATATCTCTCTCTATATTACAATGTGTATTGCATAATGCTCTACAATGCACTCCTTCCTTGCCAAAAACATTCCTGTAGTGATGGCCTAGCCTACAGATGTGATCTCCATCCATAGGGCTGCTGGAGGAATGGGCTGGACAAGGGAGAGCAGTCCTTGTTTGGACACCCAGCTTTACTCTTCTCTCTCTTCATTGATCACCAAGGCTCCAAAATTCCAATGAGAGGTGTGAAAGGGATGAAAATTGTTGTGGGTGTGGCAGATGAGTGTGGGAGACATGTTCGTGGGACCCTCACAACAGCAGAGAATGGTTGCAGAATTTGGGCAGATTCAGCAAATCGTACCGGTACGCATACCAATACCCCGAATTCCAGTAGCCTCATCGTGTTGGTACGGTTTGACTGTTTTTCTGATTTTTTTGATTTCTTCCTCTCTTGAGCTATCCTTAAGCCATCCTTTCATCTTAATCATCCTCAACCCATCTAGGAAGGCTTTAAGAAGTATTATTTGGCACCTTTCATCTATAAACACCATAATTCTTCATTAATAGCTCAAATATTAAAAGTCCACTCATTTAATTCCCAAAAGCAAGTGAAAAAGGAATGCATTAGCACATAAAATATGCAATGTTTTGTGCTAATCACACCCCCAACTTGAGTTTTGCTAGTCCCTTAGCAAAATTTATTTTCAAAACAAAATGCCAAGAATATCATACAACAACCCATTTAAGTAAACAATTCACCTAACAATCAAAATACAAAAATAATAATGCAATTATCAAAATAACCTTGGACATGATTGAACAGAAATTGTGGTTTTCCATTAATGTGGTTCAAGTTGGAGTACATAGAGTCAAATAACAAAAAAAAAAAAACAAGGAGGCATATAATCTATGGACTCTTCTACTAGGCCAATGACTTCATCCTAAATATGTACACTCCAACTCAAAAGAAACAGACAGACACCATAAATCAACCTATGCTTCCTTGTCATCCCCCTTATCATCACCATCACTTTCAAAATCGCTCTCACCCTCTTTCGAATCATCCTCATCTTCATCTACTTCAACCACTCTAGAGGCGGAAGGAATAGGTGTAGAGGGGCCCACAAAAGGTGGTGGGGTACTCCTGGGATAGGCTTCCCTGGGAAGGTGTGCATAAACAACTCCTTCATCATCACTGCCATATCCTGCATAGTAGCCTCAATCCCATGTACTATAGCCTCTAATGCATCGAGGTACTGAGGGATTGCACGTTCTGGTGTAGCTATGGATGGCCTAGCGGATGAAGATGGTCCGGGGGCCATAGACTGGTCCTGCCAATGGCATATGCCTTAACTTTGAAATAATGGCACATCTGGGTCACCAAGCTCCCATATAGAAATTTGATCATAGACTTTTGCGTCTTCGCAAAGTCTTCATTTCCAGCTAGATGAGAAGAGCAAAGTCAACTGCCTTCCCTGACATGACTGCATCTAACAGGGCCAACTTCTCTATATTTGGTTTCTTTTCCGCACCCCTCGATAGAAGTTTGTAATGGAGAAGGTTATTCAACAATCCATACGGGTGCTTCAACCTCCCATTTTGAACCTTCCCTTTGAATGTACTAGGATCCTTATACATCATCTTTATAAATTCAGAAATTTTCTTAGCACGGGTGATGTTATTAGGATAAACTGGTGTAGAACTAAGGGGTCTCTCGTACTCCCCCAGGAGTGTGGCAATGACATTAGGGGGTCACCACAAACATCTTACCCCGAACATTAGTTTTCAAGACTTCCACTTCGTCCACCTCTGCAACTCAAAGAGCTTGGTAGAACTCCCTACACATAGAAAAAATGTACCCTTCAACAGGCTCAAACCAAAACTTCATACTATGTGCTTCGATGATCTTCATTGCCTCATTCCTCGGGGTAAGGGAAATATGGTCTAGGTATCTTTCACAAGTCACACCCTTCTCCAGGATCAACTGGATATGTGCCTCATTTCTAGTCTTCTTCCTCCGCTCACTTGGGCCCTCACTTGACTCTTCTCCTCCCTTTTTACGGCTACTTGGCTCCTCAAGTTGAGAGGGGTTGGGTCCAACCCTCTTGGTTCAGGCCATGCAATGCAACAGTGTCCCTATCGACAACAAGCAATAAGGATCAGGAAAAGACCCATAATTGGGTTCGTACTCTCATAAACGACCTCTATGTAACGCGTCACTAAGAAATTATGGGAGAATTTGAGAAATGAAGGGAGAAAAGTGCTTAGAGAATTTTTTGGCACATAGGGTTTCAAAGATGGAACTCCACCGAATCAAAGCATAAAAGATGGGGATTTGGGGGTTTGAAGGAAGATGGATGTGATTTGGAAGCCTAAGGGAGATTTCGGGTGAGAGAGAAATGAAAAGGGGGTTTGCATTTTAGGAGAGAAATGAAAATTTTTCCAAAAAAAATGATTAAAACCCCTAGCTTTAGGCATTCCAGGCGAAGCGTACCAGTACGCGTACCGGTACCGTAAAATCAAGTAGCCTCAGCGTACCGATATGGTTTGGCTCCAGTTGCAAATATCTCCTGTTGAGCAACCTTTCACCACTCCTTTCCATTTTAGGACCTCCGCTATACATTCTAACACTCTCTTTATGACCTCTACTCTACCCTAAACATATACTCCACTTGTGAAGCACAATTTGAACCATCATGCCCAATTCATTACAGAAATGGCAATGTGATATAAAATTTTGATGCGTTCAACGTACTAGGCATGGATTTCTATCCTTTACTATCAAAATAAACACCCAAAATGCACATCACATAATTATGAGATAGATTTTTGTGCACATCCAAAATACACTCCATGTGTACATGTGAGACAGATTTTTGTGCACAAAAATAAAGTATGCTCACATGAAATCCAAAAATGAAGTTCATGTATAAGAATGAAGGGATTTTGGCATAATATCATGAAAAAAATGTTAGGGCATTGGGTAGCAAAACTAACTCATCATTCTATTGAAAATTATGCATCTCCCATACTTCTCTAGATCACTTAGGACTACGAAGGTTATAATGGGGTCTAGGGGTGATATTGAGGGAAAAAAAAATGAAGGATATAGGGTAACAAAGAGGGTTATTCCAAGTGAAAGAGTTTTATTTCAAATCATCTCCCTTTTTCTGGGATTTTAATTCTCGCACTTTTTGCTTCACTTCTTTCTTTTTCGTAACATTTTCTTTCTCTTTTGATCGTTCTTTCTTTTTTTTTTCATACGCATCTCTTCTAATCTCTTCCAACTCATTCAACTCTAACTTCCTTTGCTCTCTGGCCATTCTTAGATTGAAGCTTAAAGTATTAATGGCCCAATAGGCCTTATGTTCTATTTCGACCGGCAAATGGCAAGTCTTTCCATAGACAAGCCAGTAGGGAGACATGCCTAAAACAGTCTTGTAGGCAGTACGGTAAGCCCATAGAGCATCGGTCAGTCTAATTGACCAATCTTTCCTATTTGGGTTAACCGTTTTTTTCAAGATATTCTTAATCTCCCTATTAGCCATCTTGGCTTGGCCATTGGTTTGTGGGTGGTATGCATTGGATACTTTGTGTGTAAGGCCATATTTAAACATTAAAGATGCAAATGGCCTATTACAGAAATGGGATCTACCATCACTAATCATTGCACAGGGCATCCCAAACCTCGAAAAAATATTCTCTTTGAGGAACTTGACTGCAACCTGGTGGTCATTAGTCTTGGTCGGGATGACCTCCACCCACTTGGACACATAGTCCACTGCCAGTAGAATGTATTGAAAACCAAACAACATAGGGAAGGGACCTATAAAGTCAATGCCCTAGCATTCAAATATTTCTATAACAAGTACAGGAGAGAGGGGCATCATGTTCCTTTAGGTCACATTACCCAAACGATGGCATCTATCACATTCTTTACAAAATGTAACACGGTATTTATTAAGTGATGGCCACTAAAAATCTGATTGAAAAATTTTTGTCGAAGTTTTCTTTGCTCAGAAGTGGCCACCACATGCTTCTAAATGTCAAAATGTAAGGACGTCCCGCTGTTTATTTTTTGGTACGCATCTCCTCATGACTTGGTCAGCGCAATATTTGAATAAGTACAGGTTGTCGAAGTAAAAATACTTCACATCTGCTATGAATCTCCTATAATCCTCTAGGCTCCACTACGATGGTATTTTTCCTGTTGTAAAATAATTTCAGATGTCAGCATACCATGGACAAATAGAAGGAATAGAAAGCAATTTCTCATTAGGGAAAAATTCAAGGATAAGAATGTGTTCATCGGCCTCTTACACCACAAGCCGGGATAAATGATCTGCCTCTATGTTCTCAACTCCTTTCTTGTCCTTGATCGTCAAGTTGAATTCTTATAGGAGAAGTATCCACCTAATTATTCTCCGTTTAGCATCCTACTTAGGCAACAAATATTTCAAAGTAGAGTGATCAGTAAAGACAACAATGGGTGAACCTATGATGTAAGAATGAAATTTATCTAAAGTAAAACTATCGCTAGCAGCTCTTTTACTGTAGTAGTGTAATTCATTTCAGCCTCATTGAGCGTTTTGCTAGCGTAGTATATCACATACGGTCTATTTTCCTCCCTTTGACCGAGCACTGCTCCAACCACGCAATCACTCGCGTCGCACATCAGCTCAAAATGTAGATTCCACTTGGGTGGTCGCATGATCGGAGGAGTGACTAGCATGCTTATAAGTTTTTTAAAGGATGTCTCACAATCATATGACCACTCAAATGGGATCTCCTTAGACAATAGGTTGGTCAAGGGTCAAGCCAATGCACTAAATTTTTTTATAAAGCGATGATAAAACCCAGCATGGCCCAAGAACGACCGGATATCCTTGACAATTCTTGGCATAGGAAGGTTGAAAATGGCCTCCACCTTGGATTTTTCGACTTCAATACCTCTTGCCAAAAATATATGGCCAAGTATAATTCCTTCCATCACCATGAAGTGACACTTTTTCCAATTCAAGACTAAATTATTCTCCTCACATCTTGCTAGAAATTTATCCAAATTTTTCAAGCATTCGTCGAATGAATCCTCAAACACTGAAAATTCGTCCATAAAGACCTCTACTATCTTTTCCACCATGTCACTGAAAATTCCCATCATGCAGCGTTGAAAAGTCCCCGGAGCATTGTATAATCCGAACTACATGCGGTTGTAGGCGAAGTTACCATAAGGGCAGGTGAAAGTGGTCTTCTCTTGGTCTTCCAACGCGATCTCAATTTGATTGTAGCCTGAGTACCCATCTAAAAAGTAATAAAATATATGCCTCGCTACTCTTTCCAAAACTTGATCGAGGAACGGCATTGGGAAGTGATCTTTTCTTGTGCAAAGGTTAAGCTTCTGGTAGTCAATGTAAACTCTCCATTCGATAATCACCCTTGTCAATATAAGCTCATTTTTATCATTTTCTACCACCGTAACTCCAGATTTCTTGGGTACTACTTGCGTGGGGTTAACACACTTACTATCGACAATTGAAAAAATGATGCCCACATCAAGTAGTTTTAACACCTCACCCCTCACTACCTCCTTCATGATGGGATTCAACTATCTTTGTGGTTGGAGGGAAGGTTTGGCATCCTCCACAAGATAAATACGATGGGTGCAAATGAGAGAGCTTATCCCTTTGATGTCTACAATGGTCCACCCAATTGCTCCTTGTGCATTCTCAATACCTCCAAGAGTTCTTCTTCTTCTTCCATATTCAATGTCGAGAAAATAACTACTAAAAAAGTTTCACCTTCCCCAAGATAAGCGTACTTTAAATGGGAGGGTAAAGACTTCAATTCCAAGTTGGCCATTTGTATATCCGACAAAAAAAAATTCTTCTCTTGATGAGGAAGCTCCTCGAATGTACGGGTGCATCTTTCTACCCCCTTTACACATTCCAATTCCTTTGGCCCATCAATTTCCTCCATTTCAACAAATCCCTCTTCTTCCAACTTCAAAGTGCTCATTAACACCAAATGTTCCTCTACCATGGTGTCAATCCAGTTAATCTCATGTACCTCCTCATCATCACCCGGTTGCTTGGCCAAGGTGAATACATTGAGCTCCATTGTCATATTCCCAAATGCTAGCTTTATGAGGTTGTTCTTGTAATTTATCACGACATTAGACGTAACAAGGAAAGGTCTACCAATTATAACAGGGATTTGGAGTTTCAAGCACGTTGAAATCAACAGGAAAATAAAAGTTTTTCACTTGAACCAAAACATCCTCAACCACTCCCTTTGGTGTTCGAATGCTTCGATCGGGTAACTAAAGAGTGATTGAAGTTGGCTTCAAAGTTGGAGTTGCTTGTACACCAAGTAAGGTAGGAGATTAACACTAGCCCCCAAGTCAAGTAATGCTTGCTTCACCTGGCAATTCCCTATTGTGATGGCAATGGTAGGGCAGTCGGGGTCTTTAAACTTTGGGGGGTGTTTGCCTTCAAAATTGAGATCACTTGCTCGGTGAGGAATGCCTTCTTGTGGGCATTTAGCTTCCTCTTCATAGTACACAAATCCTTCAAAATCTTTGCACAAGAGGGGATTTGCTTTATAACATCTAGGGGCGGGATGTTGATCTTAACCTGCCTGAACATCTCAACAATGTCAGTATAATTAGCTACCTTAACGGGTGGCTTCAAACGGTTAGAAAATGGAGCAGGAATAGGGGAAACAATCACACTACCATCAACCAATTTATTTTTCTCAACTACTTGACTTTCTTTCTTTTCACTTGACTCACCCTCGTCAGTGTCACCCATGGTCGCTTTTTCTTTTTTCAATTTGGTCTTGGGTGAAACCTTTGGCACAACAGATTTATTGATTTGTTTGCCACTACGAAGGGTGGTGACTGCCTTGACTTGCTCACAACTCTCCTTGGTGTTCGTGAAAGACACAATCACATGTTGTCCCTTGGGGTTGAGAGGGGAATTTCTCCTTTTCTTGTTGTGACAACCCAATGTGATTTGTGATCTTTGTGAGTTAAGCTGTCATATTGTTAAGAGTTGTGGCAGTTTGGTTGTTGATGGCAGTTTGGCTTTGGATGAAGGAATAAAGCACATCCTCCAAGTTCCTCTTATGGGGAGGTTGGTAGGTGGAAAATCGGATGGTCCTTGTTGGGAGAAGCTTTGGGGGGTGGATTTTGTGAAAAAATTTGTGATGGTTGGTTTGACGAATACCCTTGCATACAAGACCAGGGGTATTAGGAGCTAGATGCTTGCCCTTGACCTTGGTATTGATTTTGCCTTGGAAGTGTGGGTAATGAATATGCATTCGAACCATGAGAAATGGGATTCTCATTTCTCCAACTAAAATTCAGGTGATTGCTCCAACCCAGATTGTAAGTGTTCGAATGTGGAGAAAATGATTATCTTGTTTAGTTAAATGCATGCACTAGCTCATGGTACGCTTCCTTAAGCGACGAAATATTGGGGCACTCAGATATGGAATGCTCCCCATTCTCACAAATTGAGCTAAACGCATCAACCCTTGAAACATTAGAGACCTCATATCTCCTACTCACTTCAAGACTCTCTACTATCCTTGACAACTTAGAAATTTTGGAAAGCAAGTCTTTCTAGTCTCTCAAATCTTAAATCCCTCCCCCTTGAGTTTGATTACCCCTTAAGTTGAAGACCTTGGTACGTCGGTTGGATCCGTGATGTTCCATGATTGTGCATTTTGTACCAATGTATCAAAGTAATCAAAGGCCTCATCGGGGTCTTTGCTCACCATTGCATATCATGCCAATGATTTTTTATGGCTTGGTGTAATTCCCTCATAGAAAAAACTAATTATTTGCCATATTCAAAGCCATGATGTGAGATGGATTGCAATAACTCCTTGTACCTCTCCCAACATTTGTAGAACTGCTCGTTGGGCTTCTCCAAAAATTTTTGGATTTCATTTTTCAAAATGTTGATTCTATGAACCAGATTTTTTTAAAAAAAACTCAGAGAGCATTTGGTTCTAAGATGTCATGGAACGAGGTCTCAGACGTACAACCATGATTTGGCTTTATCTCTAAGGGAGAATTGAAACAATTTTAAGCAAGCTATGTCCTCCATAGCATAGTTAGCATTGAATGTTGCAACTACATCCTCCTATTCCCTTATATGAAAGTAAGGACTTTCCTTTACAACTCCATGGAATGTAGGAAGTAGTTGCAACATCCTTGGCTTAACTTGGAAGAGATGAGCTTGACCAGGCAAGTGGATGTATGAGGGAGTGGTGTTACGGGTTAGTTGAAGGAACTTCCTCAATGACCTCGTCGGAGGACCAGTTTAGATGTTGTTCCCTTCATTTCTAGGAGGGGAAAATGCATTCGTGGATTGGGCATTCTAGGTTCTTGCACTCCCCCACCCCTTGTATATTTGGATTGGCATCCACATTCTCAAAGTTGTCACCCGCATCCTCGGGTGGGTCTTGGTTATAATTCTTGTCGGGGGCTAAGTGTGGTCTAACAAGTTAGTTTTGATTATCCCATCCCCACATGAAATAAAACTATCTATAATTGAAAATATAACAAACAAAAATATATACATAGAACCACGTATCTCAGTCCATGAAGAAAATAAAGGGACTTACCTCCGTTTTAGATAGAAATTTTGTTGGGGCATCTCCCTCAGTAATGAATAGCAAAAGAGGATGTCCTCGAGGCCGAGGTTGACCTCGAGGTGCACATTTAGGGGAACCACTCCCATGATTATCCTAGAGGTATTTAGGAAACACTATCTCGAAAAAGAGACAAAATTAGGATAGAAATTGAAGGAGGAGTGGATGGAGGGGGAATTTCATCCCGCAATGATGTTGAGGCAATGATGTCCTGGATCGAACTCATTGACGTCGATGCTACAAGGAATGTTGTAGTGAGTTTTAAAGTTTGTAATCTACTAGTGGCCCTTGATTGTATACGTCCTCGGCCTAAAGGTTCTAGCCTTTAGGACCCCAACAACAAGACGACGGTGCCTCGGCATTTTTACAGAAGGGAAAAGAAGGGATTTTTTATGAATAGGGAATCCGAAGGAACACACAGAACCCAGTGACTCAAGGGAACAAACAACGACACCAAAGTGAATGGAAGAAAGGGGAACAATGACCGAAAAAGAAAGGAAGATGAGGAAGGAGAGAGAGAGAGAGAATAGAATGAGTTATTCACTGAAAACTGAAAGTGTGGATGCTAATGCTTGAGTTTTCCTTCTTTAGCAAAATCTCTGAAGAAGGTAACAGATGTTCTGTAAAACCCGGGTAAATTTGAATGTTTTCGGAAAAATGGCAAAATGATAATTTGTCACTATAATGCGTATTTAAAAATACTCATGTTCTAGACCTCGGATGAGGAAATGGACTTCATCGTTGGACTTGTGTCGCAAAATCTAATCTCCCTGTCGAATTTCATCGAAATTCGACATAGTTGAACTTTTTACACGTTGTTTAAGACGACTGGGTGGAGAATGACCTCTCATTGGTCCTAAAAATGAATATTTTAAAATTTAAGTATGATTGGAGTAACGTACCAATAAAATTAATTTGGACTAAACACCGAATCTAATAAATCATTTCGGGCTGAAAACAGACCCGAATAAGCGAGTGACACGTGGCACGACGAGGGCCGAGTATTTGAAATTATAAATACGGACTTAATTGAGATATTTCAACAGAAATATCTCATATTTTCAGCCTTTGGCCATCCCAAGAGAGAGAATAGAGAAAAGAGAGAAAAAAAATAGTTCTTCAAGCTTCATCTTCGATTTCTCGGAGTTCCGTCACTCGGATTCCTTTGAGCCAAGAGAGGAAATCGATCATCGCGACAAGGGCTATGCGTACGTACCAAGAACGAATGATTTCACCAAAGATTCAAAAGAGGAGATTTGGAAAATCAAGAGTTTTTGGGACTTAGAGGGTGTTCTTGAAGCTTTTGTCTTTGGTTTACGCTCCAAGAGGTAGGGTTTGTCCTGCTATGGTTTTACTCCTACCTTAAGGAGCTGTTTTTGGTGGCTGAAATGTGAATATTATGTAGTTTTTTTGTGGCTAAAATATGGTTGTTTTATGGCTGTTTATGGGCTGTTTTAGTGGCTAAAAAGGGGATGCATATAGGTTGTCCAAATGGACTGCTTTGGACTATTTTTCTGGACTAAAATGGATTGTTTTTGTGCACTTGCATGGGCTGAATTTGTGCACTTTCATGGACTGTTTTTATGGACTAAAATGGACTATTTTTGTGCATTTTTATGGACTGAATTTGTGCACTTTTATGGACTATTTTTGTGCATTTTTATGGATTGAATTTGTGCATTTTCATGAACTGTTTTTGTGCACAAAAAAGGGACTATTTTGGGCTATTTTAGGGGCTGAAATTAGGTTGTATGTGAGCTGTCCATGGGCTGTCCAAATGGACTATTTTTGGGCTGTTTTAGTGGCCTAAGTTGGGATTGCTATGTGGTCTAATTTGAGGCTGATTTTTGTGGGTCATTATGTGTTATAATGTGCTTTGTGACTTAAGTGTGTTGTTAGCATAGAATACGTAATAACATGCTTGCGAATTGTGTTGGATATAAATGTTAATACATGCTAGTTGATGTTTTAATATTGTGATAAATTTTTGGAGATTATATGCATATGATATAATTGTCCATGATATATATTAAAATGTATGGTTTAATTGGTTCATATGGCACTTATTACATATGGTTCATTACATTGCATATGTACGAAGGCATCACATTCATGGGCTTAGGCATGAGTGTGAATGTGTGTATGCATGGTTAATCAAACACCATTCTTGGTGATTGACAGGTGGAATCGGTAAAGTCGGATCAAAGATCCCATTGAGCCGCATGTTGCATGAAAAACTTGTGTCGGTTATAGCAAGAAGGGGTAGATCCCCCCTTCGGGTGCAAGACCTGATGACTTGGTTATACACTCCCTTGTGGTGAAATTCTATAAAAGTGTAGTATGGTATACGGAACCGATGGTATAAAATACAAAATTCGTTGCCCAACAAGACACAAGATTTTGATTTATAAAAGTACTCATTCAATGAGTAACACCCATCAATGATTTGATTTTATAATAAAATAACTTTTATTTTCAAACGATCATTGGGTGGATTTTTTGACAAATGACGGTTACACTGCACGAGTGCATTGCATTGTGTTATGGGAGTCGGTGAGGACTAGGGTCATGATGCATGAGTGAGTTTCATCTCATTTCATAGCATGACATGGTAGAATTCCAACCGAGAATTGTATGTGAACATTACATGTGCACTTAGGTGAGGAGTAGCCTCCGTAGGAAATTACTCTATTGGGCGTTGCTCACCCTATACGGAAAAATATTTCAGGTGGGGAAAATACACCGACGGATGGCTCCAATTTGGACCCTCAAGTTTGAAGAAAGCCGAATGTGGCTTTATTTTGTGTTAATGTACAACACTTGTGAAAATTATGTTTTGGGCATGTAACCCTTTGCAAATGATTGTTATAGAACATATATGAACCATTGTAAAAGTAACCTTACATGTTTTGATATAAGTATGAATAATTGGACCCGGTGTGGCTAATGTTTAGTTATAAATGGATCCGATGTGGTCAATATTTTATATTGGGCCTTAGATGGGTCATGTGAAGATATATTGCACATGTTGAGTTTTGGGTAGAGCTCCCCGTACAAAGGAGACTCTGCCCGAATTTCATTAAACTATGGACCCTAATAAATGGGACATAAAGGCGCGATATCGAGTTACTCAATATCCACGGATATTCCGTGGGTTGATAGAAAATCAACGGAACCCCAAATTTTGGGGTGTCACATGTTCAGACGAGCAACAGTGACTCCGATGAACATCTGGCGAAAGTCTCTAACTTGGCTACGTATTCAAAAGTGGAGAAGGGGAGACAAGGCTCTATTTATATAGAGCTAGTCCCCATCATTGTGCATGAGACACGAGGAGGGGTGCATTCAATGCGCACGACCTCCGAAGGGAGGATTACAACTACACAGTGATAGAGTGGTTGAGCCCTTTCATCTTCTAACGGCATGTCTCCCATGCCGTACGAAGATCAAAGGCTGAGGGCAGTTGATGGGACACTTCTAAGAGAGAATAATGATCTGACACGTGTCCTCGGCATTGAGGACACCTCCACCATTCTAGTGAAGACATGTGTTCTTCGTACCTAGGACACCGCAAGCTTTCTAATGAAGGCCCGTGTCCTCAGCACCGAGGACACCTTCAGTCCTCTAGTGAGACACGTGTCCTCGGCACTGAGGGCACCTTCAGCTCTCTAATGATGACACATGTCCTAGGTACCGAGGACACTTTCAGCTCTCCAATGATGACGCTTGTCCCCTGATTGATTTTATCTCGAGGACTTTTTGGGACATGTCACCGCGGCTCTAGGGTGGATTATTGACAGTTGCAGTTCATCAATCCCAAAGCCAGACAATAATTCATTGCCTTGTCTCCCCAACAAAGTCAGAATAGCATAAAGGGAAAGATCAACAACCAAAGCGAGTTTGACACGTGGCACGATGTATAGTATTGAGTGTAAATTGACAAGAATATCCATGCTGACATGCAGTCATCTAAGAGGAACATTTAATGATCCCTCGAAAGGATGAGATGTCCATGATGCTCAGGGAGCCTAGAAGGAAGAGTATTTAATGCCCTGGAAGCTTAGGAGGAAGGGCATTTAATGCTTGGGAGCCCAAGCATTAAAGACTGGAGTTTTTCCCATGCAGAATAGGAGGTGCTCCACCCAATGACTGAACAATACCCACTACTCCCCAAATAAACCAATGTAAAGCCTCTTCTTGACATGACCCACTTGATAGCAATGATGACATTCATGAAAATTATAAATAACCTTCACGAATGAGAGGCAAAGGTACGCAAACTCACTCCAGAATACGAAATAGTATTTTTTTCCTTCCCCTCTCTCACGAGCTAACTAGACCGACAGAGAGAATACGCCAAAAAATACTCTGATACCCTTCTAACCCATCTTTTGAGTGTCAAGAACCACCTTCGGCACATATGCTAATTGTTAGGATCAAAGAATACTACTTCCGTTACACATAGGGATCGACCGTAAAGCAACGAGGGGTATCAGTCAGCGGTAAAGGTGAAGTGTACTGCTTCATAATAATTGAAAATAAAAGTATAGGATATATCATGTTTATTTTCTTGTATATGAGAAATCAATTTTGTCGAATTGAGTTGAGTTGACTTGCTTAAATTATGGATCAAATGTACTTTTATGAAAAGCTTAAGATTTGAGTATTATCCACTATGTCGAGTAGTTGATAACTTGACATGGCTTACATGTTGTTGTTTTTGACATTGCGCAATTGTTACGAGATAGTTTGACATTGTTTAAACGTTGTTGTTTGACTCATTGCCTATGTGAATATTTATTATTTTGATATATGAGGTTTATTTGAGTTTCAAAGTGAGTTGAGTTTACTTTGGTTGTGAATTGTGAGCTATGAGTATCTTTTTGATGGAATTATATTTGATCCATGTTTTTATTAGATTTTCTTCGACTAAGATATCAGTACACTTAAGAAAATTATTAGTTTCCAGGATGTCAAAGTCTAGAGTGAGGTCCACTACTACACTAGTATAGTAAAGATGGGGAAAAACTAAGGAATCTAGTTTATGTACATATTGTGCATGAGTGTTTGTTTTTCCTATTGTTGTAAGGGACGAAATCCATAATCTTTTGTTTTGGTACAAACGACACTGTTGTGTACTCTGTTATATATTTTATCTATTTTTGGTGTTATTAGGTGGCATTATTGATTTTGAATGCATTATTGCATTACATACGCAAGTATTAGCACGTGTTGAGTAACATTTCCATCTTGGGGAAGCCAAAGGGGATCTGTAAGGATGGGATGTGACAGTTTTTTGGTATCAGAGCTAGTGTTTAGAGATTCTGTAGACATGTCAGAGTCTAGCACTTGTAGTGGACCATAGGAAATATGTTGGTGAGTCAACAGAGAGTGGGTAAGAGTTCTTAGTCGTATTCTAAGATGTTTAGTGATCGCATGGTGCATTTATACAGTGGCATATTATTTTATGTAACTAGATTTGAATTCTTGCTATAGAGCAATGGAACCAAATTACTACGTTGAGGAAATAGACTTTGATACATCTGATTTAGTTGAGGGTTCAATTCGATCAAATCAAGAGGCCTATAGTGGACCTCATGGTGTAGAGGAACAATTTGATGCAATGGTGATAGAGACTAGAGATCTAGAGTGAGAATTAGCACAGGCTAAAACGAAAAAAGTCCCGCATTTCCTTATTTGATCATTTTAAGAAACTTGGGCTGCTAGGTATTGCGGGGTCAACAAACCTAGCTGAGGCAAAAAAAACTGGAAAAAAAACTATGATGCATATCTTTGATATTATGCACCCAACGGATGAATAAAGAGTCAGTTTTTCTATCTTCATGCCTGCGAAGGATGCTTTAAATTGGTCGGAGGATACTAAGAGATTGATGACCACCCCGACACAAAGAGCTTAGGATGCAAGTCCAATAAAGGTTACTTGGGCTATGTTTGAGAAAGTGTTTAATGAACAGTATTTTCCACAATCATACTGATATGAGAAAGAGCAAGAATTCATGGAGTTGTCACAAGGGAAGATGTCCATAGCTGAGTATGAATCTAAATTCTCAGCATTGTCTCGTTTTGCATTGGATATGATAAGAACTGAAGAATCCAAATGTAGAAGATTTCAAAAGGGACTAGAGCATTCTATACAGTTGCCACTGTATTATCATGCAAGTGCTTTTATTGAGCTAGTAAATATGGCAAGACGGGTGGAAAAAGAAGTGAAGAAGAAATTTGAAAATGATGGGAATGAAAAACAAATTCAAGAGGAAATTCATAAGAAAGACAGATACTGTGAGACCTGGTCATGCATTGTATGGTATTTAAGTAATTGTAAGGGTGAAAATATAATTTTCACGACTTTAAAAAAAAGGTCAAGTAAATGAAATATAACTAATGGGATCAAAACTATATTTTGGAACTAACATCTTTTATGACTAAAGGGAGATATTAAGGAAGTGTGGGGGGTGTATTTATAATTAGTCAATCACATAAGTTGGAATGAAGTGAACGGTGAATACATTTTTGGCAGTGTTCTCCACACTTCTACACCTATTCTTCACCTTTCCTCCTCTCCATAAACACTCCAGAAGCACAAGAAGCAAGAATTTCTTCTAGTTTTCTTCTGAGTTTGCTAAAATTCTATGGTGGAACCCTTCTCTGTTTTTATTTTGCTCTCATAACTTTCAACTATGTTCTAGTTTTGGGATTGTTTTGTGCTTGAGTCAAATCGATCAAGAAGCTTAGGGTTTTCATTTGGAAGTCTCGGTGGGTGTGGAGAGGATGATCTATTTTGTAGGTAATCTCTTTTCTGTACTTAGCATGTTTTAGATTTTTACTTCCTGAAGATTAGTTAGATTTCTTTTAATCAATGAGAGTTTCCTTGTTAGTACTTGAATAACATGGCTGTAAATTTTTGTTGGTTGTTGGAATTTAGCGTAATTTTGCTAAAATTGTTGATTAAAATCTTATTTTAAAGGGTTGAGAAAAAGTTTGATGGTGTTGGAAGGGTTGGAAATTTTGATAAGAATGTGGTCGTTAATCCCGGTTTTGACAGACAACTTGGGTAGTCAGTGAGAAAAAGACTATAACTATCGATAGAAAATTCGGATTCGTGCACCTTTTTTTGGTTAGAACATATACTCATAGATATTTCTAACCATATAGGGTACATAACCTGATTCGCTTTGAGTTAAAACTAGAATCTGTTTGAATTTGACTGAAATGTTGTAACTGATGGAAAAATATACTTAGTACCTTTATAAACAAATGAACATAACCCTTCACATAGAACTTCGATTTTAGCTCATAATTGATGATTACAAATCTTAGGAAGCCTAATTTATAATTAAATTTATCTCTTGCTAATTTGGTGAGGATAAAATCCTATTTGAATTAAGCTTGAGGGATGAATTCGTATAACACTTTAACACATGGAAAGTGTTTGAGGAAATGTTTGAGTGAAGCGAATGAGGGAAAATGGGGCATAAGTGACCCGACCTTATTTTGGTTGAATGTGGTATGAAATAAATTGGATTGGGTTGGATCAAAGATAAAAAATATTGAAAAATCCGAATATGAGGGATATTGGACAACTTTGACACCCTTAGGTAAAATGAGGATAACTTTTTATAGAAAACTCGTATTGACGCACCGTCAATTTTGTTGGAAACTAGGTTCATAGATCTTTCTAATGGTATGTGGTAGAACATCATATTGATCATGTATAAATTCAGTTTTAGTTTAAAATAGCTAAAAATTGCCCACTTATTGAATTTGAAAACTTGTTGGAAAACAATCGGAACATGGTTTATGGGAGGTTGTTTTGAGCCTATGATATATTGTTAGAAACCTTAAGAAGCTTACTTTCTAACTCATTTGATTTCATGTTGATTAGTTATGAAAATAAACCATGGGATTAGAGTTGTCTTGATCTAAGTCGAGTTGAACCGGAACGAATAAAACTTAAAATGAAATATACTCATATGCATACGTTTGCATCCGTGGAGTTATTTGGAATTGAAACTTATTGTGTATGGTTATGCGATTTGTGTTAGGTTTAGAAGATACTATACGGATTCCACTTAGGGATTTGGCAAAAAGCTGAGTGGTGTGTTGGTTGGAGGTGACAGGTAAAATGTACTGCTTCATAATAATTGAAAATAAAAGTATATGACTACTATGAGTTTTTTCACTACGTGAAATGAAGTTTTGATGATTTGATTTATGCTGAATTGAGCAAATAATGGATCAAATATGTTTTGTTAAAAAGCTTGCAATTTATTGAAAAACTTGTGGATTGTTGAAAATCTTGTGACTTGAGTAGTATCTACTATGCTAGAGTTGTTGGTAGCTTGACATGACTTACATGTTGTTGATTTGGACACTGTGCAGTTGTCGTAAGACAACTTGACATTACTTAAATGTTATAGATAGCTTGACATTGCTTAAATATTGTTGATAGCTTGACATTATTTAAATGTTGTTATTAACTCATAGCACATGTGAACTATTTATTATGTTGATATTTTGGCAGTGATTATGAGATTTCAAAGTGAGTTGAAACTCTTTGATTTTGTCGTTATCCTCAGATTGTGAACATTTTAGTGAAATAATATTTGTTCCATATTTTAATATTCCCATTTATTATGATGCACAGTACACTCAAGAAAATATTTGTTTTCAGGGAGCTGAAGTTTAGAGTTGGGTCCACTATAGCACTAGCAGAGTCGAGATGAGAGGTTAAGGAAAGTGGTTGTGTACATATTGTACATGAGTGTTCGTTTCCTTATTGATGTAAGGGATGAATTCCCTAATTCTTTATGTTGTATTGAGCTACAAAGTTGTGTACTCTATTGTAGATTTGTATAGTTTATCCCTTTATGAGATTATTGGTTGGTATTATTGGTTTTAAATGATTTCATGTATTACAGGCATAGGTATTATCACGTGTCGAGTTATACTTCTATCTTTGGGATACCAAAATAGGTCTCTCGGAATGGGCTGTGACAGATACAAGGCAGAATAGATTAGTAAATATATGGGTAGTTTTTCTAAGAACAGTCAGAGGATGCAATCTCCTATAGGCCAAAGTGTAAATTGAGCTTGGAGAACATTTCTAGGGTAGAGACATAGTCCATTTGGACAAAGATTTCGCAATCGATCTAATAGAGTGGACATGCCACTTGTTATCGATGTAGGGCAAAATGTCATTTTATTAAAGACTTTCCATAGCCAGATCGAGGTATTGTGTGTTTCAAATATGTTGAACTCGGGCATATAGCTTCTCAGTGCCAAGGAGGGTCTGCAATATTTCATCTTCAGTTAGTAGTGTGAAAACCGGTGGTAATATTTCTTCTGGTAATTATGGGCATGGGAGAAAAGAAACAAACAAGTCTACTGCTTTAGGAAGGGTATTTTCTAAGACTCGACGGGATGCTCAAGCCACTCCTGAGGTTGTTAGAGGTACATTCTCTATCTCTGGTAAAGATGCATGTGTCCTAATAGATCCAGGATTTACACATTCATTTGTATCATGTGCATTAAGCATGCATTTGGATCAACCCTTAACATTTTTAGATACTAGTTTAGTTGTTTCTACTCAAGTGGGAGAGGTAATGATAGTGAAGACAGTATACAAGAGTTGTGTGTTGAATATAGATGAAAAGTAGTTATATTTTGATCTTGTACCTCTTAATATTCGAGATTTCAATATTATTTTAGGATGGATTGGTTATCGGCATATCATGCTACTATAGACTGTTTTAGGAAAGAGGTGGTATTTAAGTTACCAAATGAAATAGAGTGTATATTTTCTGGTGATCGGAAGGTGATCCGTATTTGTCTAATTTCGACTATGAAAGGCAAAAATTTACTTAGGCAGGGTTGTCAGGGGTATCTTGCTTATGCAATTGACATCAAGAAAGAGGAAGAAGTGCAACTCAAAGATATTCCAATAGTTCAGAAGTTTTCAATTGTCTTTCCAGATGAGTTACCTATACTACCACCAGAAAGAGAAATGGAGTTTACCATTAAGCTAGTTCCTAGTACTTCACTAATATCCATTATTCCATATCGCATGGCTGCTGCTGAATTAAAGAATTGAAGATACAGTTACAAGATTTACTATAATGGGAATTTATCTAGCCTGGTGTTTCAACATAGGGTGCTCTTGTTTTATTTGTGAAAAAAAAGGATGGGACTCTGAGATTGTGTATTAATTATTCGCAGTTATATAAGGTAACATAACAAATATCTCTTACATTGCATTGATGACTTATTTAGCTAGTTGAAGGTGCAAGAGTATTTAGCAAGATTGATCTTAGGGCAGGTTATCATCAGCTAAAGGTAAGGAGTAGAGATGTTTCAAAGAAAGCTTTCGGGACTAGATATGGTTATTTCAAATTTCTGGTGATGCCATTTGGTTTGACAAATGGGCCAGCTACCTTTATGGATTTAATGAATCGGGTATTTCAACCTTACTTGGATTCGTTCGTTATTGTGTTCATTAATGATATCCTTGTGTATTCTTGTAGTAAAGAAAAACAAAAACAACATTTGAGGATTGTGTTATAGACCTGAAGAGAAAAACAATTATATCCTAACTTAAGTAAATGTGAATTTTGGTTTCACCATCATCTCCAGTGCCCTACCTAGGGAAAAACAATTATATCCTCGCCCAGCACCCTTGTGCCAGCACCTTACCTCCTACTCCTACCGGCGCGCTCTGTCCCATTGGCGCCCTCTGTGCCTTGTATCCCACGCCACATGTCTCTCTCTCTCACCGCCACTTGACATCTCACATTTCTCCTCATATGGGTATGTGAGGGTCTTATTTAAATCCCTAGGTATCTGCTACTAATAGAGGACGTTGACTTAGATTTAGTCGAATTTATGAATAACGTAAAAATTTTGATGTTGCGGGTAATCATAGGGTAAATGATGGCTTTTGAAACTCTACAACTAAGTGTGGATGAATGGTGAAGAGATGAACACATTACATAAGGATTAAGAGACTTTAAAGTGAAAGAAATCAATGAGGTAGCAGTACTTGGTATCATAGGTACAAGTATCTAAGCCTACTGGAATTTTGGTACTAGCACCCGGACCATTTTGTATTGGTACCTCGGTATTCCCCATTTTTTACCATGATACACTTCAAATCTGAAAAAGTGAAAAACATAAAAGTTGTAGATCTTGATGTCTTCTGCCTTGTGTCAAAATTTCAACTCCATTAGATGGTGGGATCAAAAGTTATGACAAATTTAAGAAAAGGCTTACCGGTAAAAGACATGCAATACCTACATGTAGAAGACATGCTAAACCTACCGGTAGAAGACCCTACTGGTTGGTTTTTGACGTTTTACTGGTAGAACTTGCACAGAAAGTCTAGACACTTTCCCACACGACTCTACCTACTATGAGGGCCCACCTCTTGACCTCTAAACCATACCCTAACATAATTGCCACCCCATGATGCTCTCCTAACCCCAAAAGTCAGATTTCAAGTGAGAGAGAGGAGGGAATCAAGAGAGAGAAGAGGGGTGATATGGAAAGCATGGGAGGAGTATGCTTGGCCTATTTTTGCTTATTCAAGTATCCAACCTCTCCCCACTCATTACAACTCAGTTCACATAGGCTAAGGGAAGAGGTATGGACGAAATTTAAAAAGTCTTACACCATTTTAAATTTTACACAAGCTTTTAGAGAGAGAGGCTCAAGGGAAAAGATGAAGTTCTAGAGAGAGAAAATAGGGTTTTCACATTTTCTTCACTATTTTTATTGTAATAAGCTTTAGATTACTTGTAATCCTTCTCTCTTTCACTTTAAACTCTTTTGTTTAAGTTGTAATCAAGATTAGTCAAGTGTTCTAGCATTTACATATCTACATTTGGGTATTTTGTCTTCAATGTTTGTATTTTGGTTATGAATGTTATTTCTCTTGTAGTCTAAACCTTTTCTTGCATTAATACAAGTTTCATGTTTCATTTCAAATCCATGTATCTTTACCTTATGTTGGTTTTTGCTTTTGCTATGAGTGGCTAGACTTTTAGTTAGCTAATCCAAGGAAAATCTCCTATTGGGTATGTGAAATTGACTATCTTTCGTTCTTCCTTGTAGTTTAAAGTTTTTGGTTTGACCAAGTTGAGTGCGGACGTGGTTGTGGACTCTTGATACACCGTAGACTTGTCATGGGGTATATTTTTGCCCAACACATCCACACTAGTCCCTCACTTCCTACGAATCAATCAAACACCGAGGCACCATTGGTTAAATGAATTGAGTCGATTTGACATTTCCATTGGATTGACCCCTATGGATTAGTCAACCTTGCTTTCCTTTCATTTTTACCAAAACACAAAAATCAAGATTTTAAATTTTCATTTTTTAAAAAAATCACCCTTCAAAGCAATTTGACTTTCATTCCCTGAGGAGATGGCCTTGGAATACCCATTCCAAGTAAAACACGACATTGCAAGTCTCTCTTTATTTTGGGAGCATTTTTGTGCACACACACGTTTTGTTCATTCGCACACGATTTTTCTCATTTCCTGCATTGAATCCAAGGGAGAATGACACTCACCAATTCGTATAATCCATATACACACAATCTAGGTTGATGTTTGGAGATTAGGAAAAATGCATCAAGCAGATCTTCATTTTAGGAAAAGGAAATCCGTGGAACACAGTCATCGGGGTGCACATTGCTAACTTCACGAAATCACCTCGCCCGTTACGGGAATGATGTTGGCCTCACGGAACCATCCTCATTCCCTCGTTACAAGAATGACACCTCAATCAAGGCTCCCTCAGAGTCGTTATGTAACTTTACTCACATATAAATTATAAGTCTCAGCTACACATGTGGGGCATCACTTATCTCTGAAACTCTACACACCATGAGTAATAAAACTCTCCAGCCACCGTAGCTATGAGATGCCATGTTTCATATAAATATAAATGATATTAACTTTTTAATATTTTTAAAATCATAAAATTGATAAGAGAAATTTTGAATCATTGTTAAAGGCATAGTCGCATAAGTTTGAGTTATGTACATATTGGCTTTTGGGTCAAACTTAATTTTTGAGCTATTGAAGGTTGATAAGTGTAACTAAGTAAATTTATTAAATTTTTTGTCAAAATATCATTACCATTGAATCTGGAAAGTTTAGAAACCATGGAATAGACGTTTAGCTCATATAGCAGTTTGAATGGGTAAAAAAAGTAATTTTAATGTTTTCGGGTGTAAATTAACTTTGATTTTGAGATAAATCATGAAAATAAATGTTTTTAGGATAAAATAACATTAAAAATAAATCTAAAATGTCCAAAAATCTTAGGGTAGTCATAGAGATCAAATTGGAGATATTTAGAGGCAAAACCATAATTTTGAAGAAAAATACAAATTTTTTGCCCTATGAACAATAAAATTCCAGATTTGCTGGTTTTAAAACACTATTTTTTGCCCCGTTTGTTCCATTATTTCTTTCCATTCTTGCTCAATACCCCTTAGAACCCTAGGACAAAATAAAGGGAAAGAGAAGAGGGGAAAAAAGGTCTCTTAAGCTTGGGCTTTGCTTGGGGCTCATAGGAATTGGCTTGGAGTTCTTGACTCCTAGGTAGGGTTCTCCTTTCTCTTGCATATACATTGATGCATCTCATATATGTTATATATCTATTTGTTTAATATGAGCTACATACATGTGTTCATGCTATGAGTCTTAATTAAATGACAAGTTTACTATGAATTTGTAAACCTACATGCATTAAATGAATTTGGGTATTGTGGGTTTGAAACCTAACTTGATTTTTGTTATGGGTGTTTGATTGAACTTACGATTTTAGGTTCTTTAGAGTATATGTGATTTTTTATATAGTGTATTTGATTAGTTTCTTAAGAATGAGTATGTTACTTTGTAAATGTGTATTTAGAGATTTTATATCTACCACGTGTTTGATAAAACGTCAAGATGACTATAAGTATTGAAATGATGAATAGTGAAAAGATATATTGATTCTTATAATATAATTGAGTATATTTATCATAATTTTGGATATTGTTGAGTTATTCTAAAGTATGGAAAGAGTGGTGTTGATGTACATAACTTTTCACTTCTTTAATTTGCAAATTTTGCTCTAAGAGGGTACAAATTGTATTTTGGGGGGGGGGGTGTGAGTTATTTTGAAAGTGCGTTATGTTAGAAATAAAAATATGAGATTTCAAGAAACTACATTTTTTTTTAAAAGTGCCGAAGTTATGGTTGGTGTTGGAAATGGAAGGTGATCATGAAATTATGGTTTGAAACTTATATGCTTGGTGCCACCAGATAGAGGATTAGTAAACAGTTGGCCCTTGAGGGGGGTTGCCTAGGCGGTTACTAGTTCTAGGGGGGATTGGTGATGGTAGTGGTTTTCGAAGGCTGCCTGTATGGAATCACAAGTTATACCTCACACATTCCTCCTAAAAAGCAAAAAAAACGATGAGACCCTAGGGTGCAAGATCCAAAAGGTTCCCCGGAGATGGTTCATTCGTAAACCGATGTAGGTTTGATAATATTTATCCGTATGGGTAGCATACATGGATTTTGAGTGTCAAGAAACCAATAGACTAATATTCCAACAAACCTCTTAAGTGGGGTGAGGTTGAAGTGAAAGTACGCAGAGCTAATATTTTTTAAAAATAAACTGGAAAGAATAAGTTTGAAATTGTGTTCAAAACAAGAAATGATTACTTTACTAAATTTATCATGTGTATACTTGCATAAAGGTATTTGTGACGCCCATAAAACCGGGGATCCTTTTTTAACCCGTGAATGTCACATAATCCGATACCACGGCACAACATCCCCTTTATTGGTATCACAATACAAAGTTTGGGAAGAGTCCCACTTGTACTAGGTACTCCCAAACACATAACCTGTGTATGCTTCATCACATGACCCATTCGAGGTCCAATATATATCAATTTATCTTAATTTAATGTTCATTTAAACCCATAGGCCTAGCAAAACATTTCAAAATTTGAGATTTTAACAAAACTTACTGGTAGAAGATGAGCAAGATCTACCGGTAGAAAAAGGCTACTGGAAAAGTTCTACTGCAAAACCTAATGTTCTACCGGTAGGCTTAGTCTATTGAAAAAGTTCTACCGGTAGAAGAACTCATCATTATACTAGTAGGTCTTACCTATTTTTTCCGGTTTTCATCTTTTTTTCAATTCCAATTCATTCTAAACTTGTAGAACGCCAACTCAAACTCATATAACATCATTTTAAACAAAAATACAGTTCATATGAGTTCTCTTTACAATCCTTTACAATATTACATGTCCAAAACTTAATAACATAATAGTTTTTACAGAACATGTTTCAAAAGTCACATCTCGACTTTTCTTCAACAATGAGAGCCCAATTGTGAAATGTTGTCCCTATAAAGGATGAGCCACGCTCAATAAGGTATCTCTTAAATAGACTACTCCCCAACTTAGATGCATGTGAAATGTTCACATGCCAATTCAACAAGCAACAATCAATCCACTCAAGAATATGAAATTCATAATGGATTCTCTATGTCATGAGAATCCCTACATATAACTCACACATACAAATCAACCCGAGCCTTTATCGGCTCCCATCACCTATGCAATGCCATGAGTATAAACTGGACATTCCAATCCCTTGTCATTGATGTTGCACATCCAATGTCTTTCTAAAAATAAACCATGTGTCTTTGTTGGGTAGTGAAATTTTTGTGTCTCACCACTAGTTCTGCACACAAATACATTTTTTTGGACTTTCACAGGTGGAAGTATATAAACTAGTAATCGGGTCTTGTACCCGAGGGAGTATCTAACACTTCTTGCTATACCCGACACAAGTTTTTCATGCAACCTTGCGACTTTGTCAAACCTTGGTTTGACTGTACCGAGCTCACTTATCAACCACCAAGAATGGTGTTTAATCTAACTACATGCACACAAATACACTCATGTTAATGCCCACGAATGCAATGTTTTCCTATGCATATGCAAATGTATATGTACAATTGCAATTCTCAACATGTTCAATATGTCATAAGTACAATATGAATAATTTCAATCCCCAATCAACATACTATATGGTCAATTACATCAATAGCATATAACCACCATCAATAGCTTCAATGTCGATATATCACATGTATATACAAAAAAATTTTAAAATCAATTTCCAAGCATGTTATAACATAGTCAATGTAATTAACACACTTAATCCACATAAGTATTTAATCAAACACATTCAAGGCACCAAATCATGTAATCACATAAAATGTCCAATTTCATCACATAACTCAAGAAATCACCTCAAGTAATTTTTACATACCCAATTCAAGCTAGAATTGATTTTACCAATTTTTATATCCATTTTTCATATTTCAACAACAATAAGCAAGTGCTAAACATGAGATTACATCTCTAACACCCTACACATTTCATATTTCAAACATAAGTTAAAAATAAACCTAGTTATGATAAAAACTCTATCGCTTGAAACGTAAAACAAGTCGTAGAACATTCAAGAACACCAACCAAGATCAACCCCTTTGATTTTCCCAAAATCTCATCTCGAAAACTTCGGTGAAATCCGTTCTCTTTGGTACGTAGGCGTAGCTCTTGTCGTGTAGATCAACTTTAATACTTGGCCTGAAGGATTCCGACCAATGAAACTCTATAGATCGTAGAGAGAAGTTGAATTTTTTTCTCTATTTCCTTCTCTTTCTCTCTCCAACAAAACCCAGCAGAATGTGTGGGGAGAAAATCAATTTTTCTGCCATATTTATATCCTTTAGGTGTTTGGTCCATATCGTGCCACACGTTACTCATTTTCGGGTCTGATTTCTTTCCGATTCAAGTTCAAAATATTTTTATATAAACTTATTTTCTAATTTTTGAAATTTTTTTCCATGTCTCGTTTTTAAGTCATGCGACATTCGATCATCTCGTAAAATGCAAAAAAAAATCGATTATCTCATAATTCAATGAAAATTATCTGGGTAACTAAATTTCACGAGATGAATCCAACGGTGAGGTATATTTTGTCATCTGAATTCTAAAAAAATTCAGGTTTTTAACTCGTACCGTAGTGACAAATTATTGTTTTACCCTTTTTCATAAAAAATCAAATTTACCCGGATTTTACAGTTTCTCATTTCGTGCTTTATAAAATCAACGGTGTTGCATTATGATTTAAGAAGAAAGGTTTTACAGTGTAACCTTGAGATTTGGTTTTGATGTGGTAAATTTCTTGATATTTTATTTATGTATTTTAAATAATAGTACGCAGTGTACTTTCAAAAATACTTAACACTTATCTTGTTCCTAGACTTATTGATGAATTATTTTATTACCTATTAAGTTGACATTTAAAACCTTGTATATTCTTGGAAAAAAGATTATCCTATTGAGCGTGTGGTTGCTCATCCCTATCATTTAACATTTTTTGTTAGAGACATATGTTGGTGAACTATATAGTGGGAGTGTCGAGGTGAAAGATAGTTGTAAATTTTATATTTTTTATTTATAACATATAAAGAATAATGTACAATGATGTATATTATTGAAGATTTGTAAGTGATTTATATCTTAGTTAATTTAAGAAAATATGTATAGATTGGACCTTTTAAATGCTTTACTTATAAATATTTTAGATATTTGCTCATGACAAAGAATTTTGAATAATTAGATTACAAACTGGATTTTAGAGGACTTCGTGAGTCTCCATTTGTCGCCCCGATATAGATGTAATTTTTTAATTTTTAATTAAATAAAATTATTCGACTCAGATATAGATGGTAAAAATAAAATTTATAAAATAATCAAATTGGATTCAGCCCTTGGAAAAGTGTATAACTTTGATCTTGGCAAAAAATGTAATAGCCGAGATCCGTTGAACGGATAAAAAAAGAAAGGAGAGAAAAAAGGTGAAGTTTTGTCTTTCTTTCGATCCAAATAACAGAAGAAAGAAATACTTTATCAACTTAAGCAGATTTTATTTTAGATCGTTTTTCATAAAATAAATAAAAGGTCTATTTAGTGGATGAAGGTCAAGTCAATCCAAAATTGATCCGGGATCTTTTAATCGACCCAACTTACTTAAAATAAAACCCACGAAATTGAGAGGATCCTGAACCGAGTGGGGCTGTCTGTTGGGCGCGTGTTGTATGGATGGTTTGTTTTGTTTGGTTGGTTTTTATTCCTCCTCTCCTTTGTTTTTGTGGAGAGGAGAGAACGAACGCTCTTCCTCTCTCTCTGTACAAACTTCCGCTTCCTAAACCTTTTTCTTCTTCCTCTAACTTTGGTCGTTGATTGTGCAATTTTAGAGTGGTGATCACATGGAAATCAATGGGAATTTCGGTCCCGGGATATGCTAGCGTTACGGAGTGGTGATAGACGTTGTAGAGGTGTTGTTTTGCTGGTGCTAGAGGCTCTGGTCATAGTCTCGTAATGGATTTTGATGCCGGAATACCCATATCCGGACAGACTGTCACCGAGGGACGCTCCTCATTGTCTCCATCCTTGAACGAAGGTCCCCTGCTTTCCAGTTTCTTCCGTGGGTGTGTGTCTTAGTGTGCGATTTTTCTTTCTTTTTCCACTAAGTTTTGAATTTCAATAACTTTTTCTTTTTGCTTTCGTTACATTTTGTTTTTCTGTTATTAATGCCATGCTTGTGAATTTGATCACTTGCAGATATCGTTATGGCTTATTATTTTATTGAATAATTCTTCGTTTTAAGTTTTTTTTTTTTAATTTGCCGAACATAATTTTTTAAACATAAATTTACACCACCAAAAAGAGGAAAAAGAAAAGAAGTCATGCATGAAGATTTGATCACGGTGTTTTTGAATAAATACGAAAATGACAGTCGTTTGGTTACTGAAATTGAGTAATGCTAATTGATATTCCCTTTCATTCTCTCTATTTGAGTTTTTCTAGAATTTCTTTTTCTGAAGTTGGTCTTTTGCTCTCTGGAGGAAATTATCTTTTTGTTGTTTCGAGCTATTAGAGGTTTGAATTTCTTTGAATAAGTTGATTATCTCCAGTATCAAACAGGTAGTGATCAAACTTTTGGCTGTCTAACAAAAAAAGTTGTTTTTTTATATCCCAATTGTGGTTTTTAAAACATAGAATTTGTAAAAATGGTTTTTCACCGTCTGTTAAAAGTTTTATCCAAATTGGGTGTGGAAGATTTGTAAAAGATGTAATTTTGGAATTTTTGCATTGACGTTGTTCAACTTTTTGGAAACTTAGCTCTTATTTGAAGCAAAATGAACGCTACAGTTTGGAGGCACAATACAAAATTTCAGAATAATAGAAATAATGGTTAAGTTTTGTATATTATACACATCAATTATGCTAAAAGTTAGTAACTGTTTGCTTTAATGGTATTTCAGACACATTGTGGCAAATGAACTTGAGTTCAAACAAGACAATGGATTATGGACCTTATCCTGTGCGTGAAGGTGAACCTGACTGTTCTTACTACATTAGAACAGGCCTATGCAGATTTGGGGCAGCATGCCGATTTAACCATCCTCCTAATAGGAAACTGGTAAGACCTACAGCAAGTCTGTGGTTTATTACTGCTATATGAATGGGAAGTGTGTGCACATTATGCACGAGTACATTTTTGGATAAATTACCTTTTATTCATAAATGGGAAACACCTTACCTCCCTAATGTTTGAAAATAAGCTTATAACTCCCCTTGTGATTTTGGATTGAAGGAAATCATTAGATAATACACCAAAACTAACGCAATCTATATTACACGCGTCAAAAACGCGATGTGGGAATTGGATGGAATTGATTCCCTCCAAAATTTTAAATTTTAGAAGTCCAAAATGCCCTCATACCTATATAAACTTTATTTTCCTTATTTTCCCTCTACATAGACATCCATATCACTCTCTTTCTCTATATCCACATACACACGTTCTTTTGGGAGAGAAAGAAGCCATGCCAAGCCATTCTATCTTCAAAGTTCTCACATTGATTAAACAGCACCTTGATGTCTTCAAATATGATGCCAAACTCAGATGTTGAAACTAATAAGGATGACCTTAGTCAGCAACCAGTCAGAAAAACCCGCCTCACCGTTGCTACCATAGAATCTCAAAACCATACTCTCAATTCTATCAGTGTAAGGGACTTGTGTGACCACAACCCCGATAAACACCGGTGCTGCCCAGTGGTTTCTTCTTTGTTGCACCATGTTCATTCTACATTCCAATGTCAACCCGAATCCTATTTGAAACCAGAGGATCCAATTGAATAGATCCCTGAAACATGCAATAGACCTTTATCAAATAATGCTGCTAACAAGGCAGCTATGACCATTGGGCCTTTAGCGATGCCCATCCCTTTGACAACCCGGTAATCTATCCACTCTTACATAGTTTAAGAGTAATCCTTCATATAGTTAAGTGCCCTATATATCAGAATGTTGCAGAGTTCATGGAAACTTAGACTTCCATATTCGTCATTCCGGTCAGTGTCCAAGCTTACCTTGGTATACAACCACGACTATAAGACTTTAGAGCTACTTCTTAGACAAAAAGTGGTTCCGTATAAATCCCAAAGGAATGGAGTGTGCCTATGTTATTAGTCAACTTGTTTTGTCAAAAGTTGTATAGAAGCAACATTTTATACTTCCAGGAAGACATTTGCTCGCCATCCGTACTAGGAATAGCTGTACATGTGTGATTCGGTTTGAGGTGTGAGAGAATAACAAAAAGAAAAGCAAGAAAAAAGAGGAAGGAGAAGGAGGCAAAAGAAGAGGGCAGACTTATCGGTTTATTTTAACAGATTTAGATGTATCACTTTGTCCAAAACACAAGGGGGATATAAGCATATTTTTAACTTTAGGGAGGTAATACTTATTTGGCCTAACTACAGGGTCATAAAAAGTAATTATCCTACATTTTTTATGAACAAGTGTGTGCCACACCCACACCCACACCCACACCCACACCCACACACACTCAAACACGCACGTGCAAACACAGAGATACACATACAAACACAAGCGGCATTACTTAGTTTTGGGAGTGTTGATAGATGTCTCTGCGCACTGAACTATAAGTCGGTGTATTGTCTAACACCTTGATGAGTTATTTTTCAAATTTTCAAAGTCGATGGATTCAATTAAATACATATTAATTCTAGGCTATCGCCACAGCAAGGATGAAAGGAGAGTATCCGGAGAGAATAGGACAACCTGAATGTCAGGTATGTACTTACAATTCATTTGCCTATATAAAAGAATTTCTTATGTTTTTGCTATGTGGTGGATTCTTTCTTCATTTCCCCTGGAAGTTACAAATGTATTGTTAGGATAGAGTATATTACTTCCTCATTCTATCATATTTTGAGTCTTTTTGTTAAGTTGTAACTAAGTGGTTGACTTGTTAGGACAATTTTTCACTTGAACCATAGTAGAAAGAAATGGAATAAATTCTCTAAGCCAAGGATCGGAATATCGTTTCGAAGTACCGTTTCGGTCAGCTCAAAAACGGAAACGTTTCGGAAACGCAGAAAAAATATGGAAACACGTGGAAACATGTAAAAATACAAATACAATCCATTTATTATAAAAATAAGCTAAATAATTGATTAATTTAACATATTTATTCGTTTAACATCCATTTATATAAGAATAAATTTAAATTGGAAGAAAAAAAATGTTTGACATAACGCGAAAATCATTTAAATTATAATATTATCTAATTAATAATATAATTTTATTATAATACTAATTTACCAATTAATAATACTAAGTGCAGTATATTATTATAATACTAATTTATTAATTTAAATTGTGTCTTCAAATTAATAAATAATATTATGACATTAATATTAAAATCATTGTGTATACAATGATTAAAACACATAAATACTTAATTCTAGATATTTAACAAATAAGTTATAATTAATAACATGACTTGCAGTTATTTAATATGTAAATTTAACAAATAATAGTAACATAAAAGAATAATTATAAAAAGGAAAAAAGTAATAAAATGTATCAAATTAAATTAATGATAGTTATGTATAGTTAAAAGTAAAAAATTATAATGTCGTGGAGTATTAAATATAATTGTTTGTTACTTATATAACAAAAAAAAAAAAAAAGGTAGCATAGGTGTTTCGACATGTTTCGGCCGAAACGGTCCGATACAGTAATGTTTCGACCGAACGTTGGAATTTTGGGATTCAACCCATGTTTCGTGTCGGTGTGTTGAAATTCCGAAACGTTTCGGACGTTTCAGGCGTGTCGACACGACATTTTGATCCTTGCTCTAAGCACACCTTTATGGGAAATTCAATTGATGTCGAACATACAATAAGAAAAAGAATATGAAATTTCACATGGAGTGTGCTTATGGCTCTATTAAAGCACACCTTGGGTTAAATTAGGCCAATATTTTACATTGGTGGTTAATAGGCTATTGAAATTTGTTTATTTATTTTTACTAGGTTTTTGTGTGTCAAGGGTACTTTGATAATTTTGATAGTTGCTGAGCACTGCATGTAATCTGTGGGCCCTAATTTTGGTTTTTTTTGTAGTTTTCTAGTATAGTCTTATAGTCAAAGAGACACATGTTTTCTATTACTTTGTCTTCATCCTTAAAGAATAAGAGAATCTAGTAATTTATCGATGCACTAATAGTCAAGTTAGATTTGAACGCTTTATGTGAATCTTTTGAAGCTCGGGTGTTGCTTAATGTGACTTTATCTTCAAGGTTTGATTTCTAGGGAACCTTTTTTGTAGAATTTTAGATGATTCTTCTTCTTTCTTTTCTTCAACAAGACCTTAAACCCATTCCTCCCTCTTGCAAATCCATTTTTTTTTCCAGAAAGTCTCGCAAATCCATTTTTTACACAGCCCAACTATTTCTTTTTACACGATGCAGCACTAGCAACCCAAAAACCTTCAATGGATCAAATTTCCTACTAAGCTTGAGTAGTAGTTCACAACTAGGATAAAAAATGTGTTTCGGTCTATAATTTTGGTCATCTTAGAAACGAAAATGTTTCGTAAACAGAGAAAAAAATTAGTAACGTGTGGATATATAAATAAAAATCTATTACATATTGGTAAGTTCCTTAAGCATTCTTATTGTCTTAACATCCATTTTATCCTAGCTAACATCAAGTTGGAGAAGGAAGAAAAAGGTTAATATAAGGTGGAGGCCACTTCAACTAACGTCAAATACTTCATTTTCATTACACAAATACACTTGCATGATGTTAAGGTCTCATAACTATCTCGCCCCAAATTTCATAAAATTGTGTGATTTAAAGAAAACCTTTTGATCGGGAAATTTCCACCAGTTTAAAGGTATTCGGGGAAATGACTTTTATTTGCCATTTTCATCCATAGCTGTTGTTAGTTTCTTTGACGCTGGCTGGGCAGGTAGTCATGGTGATAGACGATCTATTTCTAGTTATTATACATTTGCTAGTGGTAAGTTTGTTTCTTGGTGCAGTAAGAATCAGAACGTGGTTGCACGTTCTAAAGCAGAGGTTGAGTATCGTGCTATGGCTCATACTGCTTGTGAGCTGTTTTGGATTTGTTGTTTACTTTGTGATACAAGACTTGATGTGTCATGCGCCGTGAAGAAGCACTGTGATAACCAAGCAACTATTGTCATCGCAAGTAGTTTGACATTTCATTAGCCGTGAGCATACCGAATATATTGAGGTCGATTGTTATTTTATTCGAGATCTCTTGATGCGAAAGCAGATCATCATTCCATATATCAAGTCTAGTGATCGACTGGGTCACATTCTTACCATGCCATTGACCCGGTCTGCAAATTGGTCATTTTTTATCTTTATGCTCCAATTTGAGGGGAAGTGTTATATTCGACATATGTTAATTAGTGTATGGTAATATTATAATTACCAAGAAGGATTCTTTATTATAAATAAGAGTGTTGGGCAACTTAGCCTACGATTGATTATTTTGTCTTTCTTTGTTTCTTTTCTCTCTCGTTTGTTCATTATGTTCTTTCTTCATAACCCTAATATTACTGTTGTCATCTCAACTTGTATATTGGATTTATTGTCTAAAAGTGATACTCTTGGTGCACGCTTAACTGATTCTCCTATGGACTCCACAATTAAGTTAGATGCTGAGAGTGGTAGAATTTTTGATGATGTAGGGCGCTATCGGAAGTTGGTTGTTAAGTTAATTTATCTTACAGTTATGCATCCTGATATTATCCATACTGTTGGTCTGGATAGTCAGTCCATGCATTCTTCACGTAAGCCTTATTAGGAGGTTATTTGTCGTATTCTTCAGTATTTAAAAAGAGTACTGGATAAATGATTATTATATCGTCCCTTATCTTATAAACGATATACTTCGGATTACTATACATTTATTGGTGGTAATCTTATGACGTGGTGCAACAAAAAACATAATATAGTTGCACGTTCAAGTTTGAGGGCAGAGACTGAATACTGGGCCATGACTCATATTGCATATGAGATGTTATGGGTTCGTTCTTTACTTCATGATAGGGGTATCAGTATGCCCTCTCCTATGGAGTTACATTGTAACCAAACAACTATTTCATTGCCAGTAATTTGGTATTTCATGAGAGGACTAAACACATTAAAGTAGATTTTCATTTTATTTGAGATCTCTTGATGAAAAAGGAGATTATCATACTATACATCAAGTATATACCAAACCATTGCCTTAATCTGTATTCACTAATCTTTGTTTCAAGTTGGGTATTTTTAATCTTTATGCTGCAGCTTGAGGGGGAGTGTTAGGGTTTTTATTTAATATTATTAGTAGTGTAGAGTAATAATGTAATTACTTATTATTATGATTATTCCTTTCTTCCATCTCTCTCTCTTTCTGTCTAACCCTAATATCGCTTTTATTATTTCAACTTCCCTCATTCATGTCATTTGCAAACTAGTATTGATAAAAGAAAAGTGGGTTAGCCAAACTAATCCTTACAAATTACATGCATAGTTATTGTTTAACGGGAAATGTTAATTTTGCCCTTTAGTCTGTATTATTGGAGGTTTAGTATCAGAAGTTGAAGTTGAAGAGGGTGGATGTGTATCCGCCCCAAAGTAGAGGGGGTGTTGTGTATGTAATCTGTTTTAATTAATTTTGTATCATTCGAGAATCAGAATGTGATTTAGTGGTTGCATCTTTCATTTAGAGGTTCTTTTTAGTTGACTTGTTCTAAGTTAGTCTAATTGTTACATTTTTAAATTTTGTGCCGCTTATGTTGGCATTTTTTGAATTCACAGTACTACTTGAAGACAGGAACTTGCAAGTTTGGAGCCACGTGCAAGTTTCATCATCCTAGAGACAAGGCTGGGATTGCTGGAAGAGTTTCCTTGAATGTTTTGGGCTATCCACTTCGTGTGGTTTGGTTTTTTGATTTTCCTCTCTTTCATATCACTGCAATCACATGTTGATAAATAGGTTTATCCACTTATGGCACATTCTCGATAATAGTAACTTTGCATTTCCCTCTACTTCTATGTTATACTTTTTTCAAATATTATATTTTGTTGCATAGTTGTATGGTGTGATCATAAACAAGGATTCGATTTGGCATGTGCATGCCAGAATGGAAAATCCTAGTTGGAAAAAATAAAATATGGTCATGAAGAGATTACAAAACAATTTTCTTTAAGTTATATTAGTGGAACATTAACTTGAACTTAATCCTGGTCCAAGCTTGATCAACCAGAGGAATGAGGGGGAAAAAGAGGTTCAGGCTGTATAGTTGTGCTATTTTAATCATCAGTTCTGTTGATAATAAATGCATCAGTATAGAAAGCAATGTGCTGTTGAAGACAAATAGACGAAGTGAGTTAAATGACCATATTCATTTGGAATGGCCAAAAACCATAATGATATAAGCTTTATGAGAAGCAACTGAAAGAGAGAAAAAATGCATTCAGAATCATTTTTGTGAGTCAAAATATTCAGTTAGACCTAACTGGGCTACAAATTTGGCAGGCTGTCTAGAATGCGTAGTATATTTTAGAGTTGGACAAATATAGGGCTTATGCTTTTTGTGTTTCCCTGTGCTGTGGGCATAGTATGTGCATCACACGTCTGAAGGGTCATACTTACTCTGTTGGGTCTTTTCATGCTTCTTGGGTTGTATAAATTTTGTTTCCTGATTTTTGTATTCTCTCTCTTTTATGCTTCCTTTTAGAATGAGGTCGAATGTGCTTATTATTTGAGAACGGGACAATGCAAGTTTGGAAGCACTTGTAAATTCCACCATCCCCAGCCATCTAATATGATGGTCACAGTGCGTGGTTCTCCTGTTTATCCACCTGTCCATTCTCCAACAACCCCTGGTCAGCAATCATATCAAGGAGCAATAGCAAACTGGTCTGTGTCCAGAGCTTCTTTCATTCCCAGTCCACGCTGGCAGGGCCCGTCAAGTTACACTCCTGTAGTTCTGCCTCAGGGAGTGGTGTCAATCCCAGGATGGAATGCATACAATGTAAGCTTTATTTTAGTTATTTGAATTAGTTGCCTACTTGATCACTTTCATTGTCTATGTTATATTGAGGTGATAGAATGTATGCATCTTTACATTTATGCCACATTAATGCCAAAGTAAAGTTGTATGGAATAATAATTTTGCAATCTCCAATAATAATTTACTTGCTTTGATGTGTACTGACTTTTTATTTTTTTTTGCAAAAAACCTCTACTGGACTGTACTAGTTAGTTTGAGATAGAGGATGATCCAAATAATGCTATCAATGTTGTCAGTTAAATCTTACATCTTTTGATATGGATCCCGATTTGCGTATTTTGTCTATTGTACTTTTTAATGCGGCAAGGATGAACACTATTTTTAAAAGCCATGAGAACTGCCAGGTTTGGAGGTACTTACAAGTGCTCTTTTCCAGGGTCAGCTGGGTTCTGTTTCATCTTCTGAGAGCCAGCATCAAGCAGCAGGAAACAGTCATGTTTATGGGACATCACGTCAGAATGAAGCAGAAAATGGAGGATCTCAGGGAGTCTACTCTTCGTACCGTTCTGGTTCTGTGCCTCTAGGGTATTATGCATTGCAGAGGGAGAATGTTTTTCCAGAGAGACCTGGCGAGCCTGAATGCCAGTTTTACATGAAGACCGGAGATTGTAAGTTCGGTGCAGTTTGTAGGTTCCATCATCCTAGAGAAAGATTGATTCCTGCTCCAGACTGTGTCTTGAGTCCGGATGGCCTTCCCCTGCGTCCGGTGAGTTGTATCTTCACTGGCATACTCTCTTAGTTAGCTACTGGCAACTCTTTTTGTGCTGTGTTGTTTACACTTACACATTAGTCTTGAAGCTACCTAGGATTTCACGTGGCTTTGAAATAAATAGGATTTCGGGAAGTCTTTTTCATGACATGGCTGAATTTTTTGTTGTGAATGGCTCTTGGCCTTTTCCTTGATTTTAAAGTGGACGTTATTTTTGTTTGTGTGTGCGTACGTGTCAGTTTGTTGCACGTACAAGTTGGGCAAGCACTTGCTTACATCTATGGACACTCATCATTTGTGGGGTTGATTATTACATAATCTATTTCATGGAATCTTTAGGAGAAATTGGAGAACTTTGTGTTTAGGTTGAACAACCATAGTTGATATAATCTTTCCACACAAGATATTTTCCATATCATTAGACTAAACATATGTTTGAAGATGCAATTTACTCAGAGCTGTTCGTCTTGTGTCTAATACCTTTTTTTGTCTTCTCACGGTCATGGTGCTGTGTCAGCAGTTCCTTATTGGTTTATCTAAACAATTGTTTAAGAATGAACTTCAGGAAACTTGAATTCTAATGCATGAAGTAAACATTTGTAGACTCTAATAACTATAGTCCACATTTGAAGTGGAGTGAATTCGAACCTCGGGAAATATTCATTAGGGTGGGCAAACTGTGAAATGAATTTGGAATCCTAGTTCAAGGGTTGGGTTGCAAGACAAATAATAAAGAATATGGAGACTAGGGGAGTGTAAGCCGATCGTCCCCGACGCGATTATACATGTGGAATCCCACAAGCAGAACATAGGGGGGCGGGGGTGAATAGTTCTTTGACAATTCCCGCAAAAACTTACACCAATTTTAGACCCTATTTACATCAATTACTAAGTAAATGATTGATTAAAGAATTAATGCTTAATGAACCCATTTTTCAATGAACAAATCCTTAATTGAATGTGTGGATGCTAGGCATCCACTTAAACAATGTAAATTTACCATCCTTATCCCTCTAATGGTCCTTCCACCAATTCAAAACACTATGATGATAATATGAGATTCAATAATCAAAGAAGCATATCATCAAACACACGGTGTGTATGTAGTGTGTGTGCAAAATAAAATAATAAACAATTAACCACAACACAAAGCAATTTTAATGTGGAAACCATTCCGGAAAAACCATGGGACCACCCCAAGTCCACCTAATGTAATCTACTATACTCAATGGGGGATTACAAGGTCCGAAGTCGTATACCTCAACCAAATCCATGATTACACACTTTCCTACTTGTCAATCTTCCCTTCTGAGTCCCACGACAAGGTCCCGAGTATTATCTTTAAAGCAATGTTTTTAAAATCGGGATCCTATTTTATATCAATGGAGGAGGTTACGGACGGGATCATAGGATTGGATCGAGAATCGTAAGATCCTATCAACTGAAAAAATGAGACAAAATATATATGTAGCAATATAAATTCTCAAAAAAAAGACTTGAACAAGCTTAATATCTATGCAAATAGGAATATTATGATAAAGATCAAACTTAAGGTATGATTGAAATTTGGTAAACTACAATTTGAACATTAAAGAAGGTTTGAGATCAACGATAGACTGTTAATCTTGTGAGGTTGTGCAAAGAGGAATAAAAGAATTTAAGTATTTTTATCTTAACTTTCATAGAAGAGATAAATAGTAGAGACTAGAAAGTTAAAAGACCGTTGGATAATAACTTTTGGCTATTACACATTCAAACAAAAAAAGTATAAAGAAAAAAAATTAAAGCCCATGTGGCTATGATTACTGCTTGTCAGAGAGGATCAAATCTCACCATAGACGAACAAAAAGAGACATGTTTGGAAAATAAACTTTTAGTAGTTTTTCTCATCCTTTAAAATTTTCCAATAGACTCACAAGTATATAAGATATTCACATTTGTATTGAGTACTTAACTATAAAAATAAAAAAGTATGTATTGAATTGGTTGGTAACTGAATACGCCTACTAAACAAACTCAACAACTTGGATCCGTAAAGTCATAGTTCGGATCAGGATCCTAAGATCTAGATCCCGATTTATTAAGATCTTACGAATTTGGGATCCTCCATAGGACTTGGATCGATTTGTTCGAATCGGGATTTTGATAACCAAGCTTTAACAGGCGAATCGAGCTCGATGAACGACTTCTCCTCTTGCGATCTTCAAGGACTACTCTCAAGATCTACTCGATCTTCTTCACACACTGATGTGGTTTTGGTGGATTTTACAATAGCTTTCTCTTCTTGGTTTGAAATTCAAGTATGAGATTAATTAAGATAGATTTGACCTTGTGGTAGTTTGGGGATCTAGGGTTTCTTCTTGACTCTTTGTTTAATTAAGATGCAGCTTTAGGGTTAATAAGAGTTATCCTAGTCTGAAAAGGCTCGCCCATTTATATAGGCCCTTGTAATTAGAGTCAACTTGGTGCCCAAGAAAACTCAAATTTGCGAGGAACTGCTCATGCTGTTAGAGGGAAGTTGCTAGTAGTAGGATCAGACGAACAAATCTAGTCTAGCTGGTCAGTGATCATTTGAGTGGTTTCCAGGCGCTTGAGTGACCAGAGAGCGGTTTAGTAGGCTGTCTGCAATGCCAATCAGGGGCGGCTTAAGGCAATTTGAGGCGTAAAGTAGTATCTCAAAATGAGATTTTCTATGTTTAGTATAGATTTATTTTTCTTGTTTTTTGACTTACAAAAGTACTAATCAAATTTCTATATTTAAGTTTTACTACAATAACTTTTTCAATTGACAATATCGTTACTCTAATTAATCTCTCTTATAACATAAGTAAGATTTTATCAATTTTAATTTGAAAAAAATTTTTTTACAGAAGCAAATGTTAAAAGAATTATTAATTTTTTTTCAATATTTTCTATCTCATTATTTTCTATTTTATTATCTTCCATTTCATTATTATTTTTAATATTTTATCTGTCATTATCTTCTATTTCATTGTCTACTTTTTCATCTTCAAAATTTTTATCTAAAATTTTTATTACTAGTAACAAATTTATCAAGAGATTTTTTTTAATATTCATTTTAGTTGGTGTTTGGCCTGGGGAGAGACAAAGAGAGAGTGTTGATTGTAAGTAATGATTTAACTTTTGATTTGATAATTTTGTTTTTACCATTTTTTTTATTACTAGCAACAAATTTATCAAGAGTTTTTTTTTGATATTCGTTTTAGTTGGTGTTTGACCGAGAGAGAGACATAGAGAGAGAGAATTGATTGTAAGTAATAATTTAACTTTTGATTTGATAATTTTGTTTTTATCATTTTTTTTTAATTTCTAATTTTTTAGGTTTTTAATGTTTAGGTTGGATTATGGGCCTAAAATTTGGGGCCTTCTATAGAAATGGGGCCTAAAGCCCGAGCTTTTTTATTTCTACTGTTGGGCCACCCCTACTGCCAACTGTTTTGCCTTCTCCAAATTTTTACCTAGGGTTTAATGACCGTGCTAGCTGTAGGCTAGCAAGTAGAGGACGGTCCCTAGTGGTTTTTAAGCTGAAAATCAAGCAAAAACTTGTCCAGCTTAGCAATAAAGGGTGTTGCTCAATCGGGGGTTGAACCATGACTCAATTTATATTTTTCAAAATAATATTTGAAGTTTTTAAAATATTTTCAAGAAAGTCCTATGAACCATGTACGCACTACTCGATCCATTTAATTAAAACCTAATGAGCCAAAGTAAAAATACCAAGGATCACTTAAGTTACTTTTTCTAAGCATTGAAGGATCTTGGGAGGTCTTCCAAATGTGGCTTATATTTTGAATTCCTTCCTTCTTTTAGCTTTGAATTTTTATCGTTGTAGCTTCATGACCATGGATGTAGTTGAGATTTACATTGTGATTTCACGGAACTAGCCAATTACAATGAACAATTTTCTAACATTCTCCCCCTTGACAATTCCGTAACAAAATGCAAGAGTAAGAACCGCAAATATTGCAACTCGAAAACTACAATTGAAACAAACCGAATTTTAAACGAATCTCAACAATCAAGTACAAGTCACTCAATCTCTTATCTAAATATAAAACTATTTTCTTGATGTAGCTTTGAAGAATCATAGTTCTACACACAACTTACTAATATATCGTGAAAAGTATGATATGTAACCATGGCAAAATATAATCATAGGTATGAAAACACCAAGGACAACAAGAAGGTGTATGTATTTAACATGCAAGTACAATCTATGCAAACATGCAATCTGTCCTAACACACTTGTGCTTGAGTTCTTTTAGATTCATCAATAATAGTTCACCAACTTTTTCTCTCCCTTAGTTGGTGTTACAAAAATGCAAATAACAAGTGAAAACATAATAAGTGAAAAGCATGTGACTTCACACCAAGTTTGTAAATGTATCTCGCTGAGTAATTTCAACAAACTCCCCATTTTTATATCCTCCGTTCAACTAATCCCTAGCTAGTCATCATGTTTCTCTCGAGATTTACCCAAAATTCTCTCTTTTTTTGTTGGGAAGTGCCAAACACAACCTCATAACAAGCATAGTAGAGACATTGAATAAAGGAGATATACATAATGAAACTTCTAGCATAACCGAATAAGCATAGCTGCATAAGAGAATAAGTAAAGGGCCAAATTATGTCATAGAACATCCTACTCAAAGCAAATATCTAGTAATAAAAGCATAATACTGAATATATATCACAAAGAAAACAAGAGTACCTAAACAAAGGACAATGAACAAATAAAGCTCCCAAGCTCCTATAGAGTCCTATGTCTAAGTCTCTGAACATCAAACATTATCAGTAGTTGTATCGTCTTCACCATCTTAGGGGTGATCCTCAAGCTCATCATTGTCACCTGTATTTGGGCTACCTACCTTCTTCTTTTCCTTCAACATACACATGATACACCTCAATCAGCTCCCAATATTCCCCAAGGTAGCTGCCTCTGTCCTCTCTAGATTCATAACTCTCCTATCAGCAAAGTCTAACATCGGAGAAGTAAAATTGTGGTGCTCATCTATGCAACTCTGCATCTGTATAAGTGTATCCATAACAGCAGTCCACCGGACAAACGAAGAATCGAGAGTAATACCTGGAGGTGGTGTGGTAGTAGTACTTGCACGTAGGTGTCCTGGTGATGGTGCTCTAGAACTAAATGATCCTATCTCGGTGGGAGGAATTGGTATCTCAGTCTCCATCTTATTTTTCTCAATCTCAACATCCATAGGGTTGAACGTGTACGTAGCATGTGTCTCAGTCTATCTAATCAAACCCTTACCAAGAGGCTTCTTTGGTTACTTCTTGTGATCAATACTCAAAATAAGAGCTCCTTTAGTCATACAAATACATGTGATCAGAGAACCCAAAGGCAGACCATCAGTCACTCTGCCCTCATCGAAAGCTCTCCGACATGGGCTTTTGGGTCTATGTTATAATTGGCAACTAGATTGAACATCCTATAATTTCATGTCAAACACTTTTGGAGAATTTTTTATGGTTCTATCCATTCAGCTAAGGTGAACCATAAAGCTTAGATGCAACATCAGAAAGCCTGGGTAACTCATTTACATGCCTATGCTTGAAGGCATCATTAGCTACCTGGGTAGGCTCAAGGTGGTGACTATCAAATCAATAGAGAATTCGAACAATATTTGACGAATATAAGTAGTGAAGTGCTTAGATTTGAGATATGTGTCCCATATGTGTGCATAGAATTCTTTAACTATGTTCTTATTTTTCGGCTTTGAGGACATGAAGGGACAAGCCTAACCTCTTGACTCAAAATTTACTGGTGTTGGAAGAATTCCTTATACCATTGAAGTTTATGCCTCGCTCAACCATCACAATCTGTGTAGCATACTTGTTCCTATATCTATCACGATATTTTGGCTCTTGGAAGTGACTTCTCTCGTAATAAACACATACCCTAGCTTTATTCTCTGCTCGTGGTGCCATTACCATAAACAATCGGTGAAAAGGTGTCAAAATCTGTGACTTTCATATATCTAAAGTCAAATCACACCGAAACACACTTTACAAAGAGTTTGGGGGTATAGGTGTCTAGAGGGGTTTAGCTTTGAGTTTGAAGTGAAGTGAAATGAATTAGAATGATAAAACATTTGACTTTTAAACCCTAGGGCCAGACATTTGACTGAGGCGGCTCGACTGGTCCTTGAATCTTTGCTGTTCAATTGACCGTTCAATTTCCAATCCTCCATCGAACCAGTATGAATCATCCTCTACCCTCCACTGGACTCAATGAGCCTTCAAATGCATGTATGATGTATGTACATGAATAAAAACAATTAAATACACATGCATGTATGAACTTCAGATCAAAATGTGATGCAATTTACAAATTTCTAAGTGAAATGCACAAAGTCATTAATCATGAAAATCACAGTAATTCATCAATAATTGATCCATTCTTATTTCATCATCACACACATCACTTTGAAGTGTAATTATTAATGTAGAAAGTTGAAATAGTAAAAGTAATATTAGGGTTAGAGAAAGCTTGAGAAAGAAGAGAAAGATGGAAGAAAGAGACGGAGAGAGAAAAATCAATTGTGTGTAGGCTATGTTGCCCTACGCCTCCTTATTTATAATAAACTGATATTGTGGGTTATTACAATATTACCCCACATTACTGATAATATAAAAAGATAAGAACTCTTAACATTTTCCCTTAAGTTGAAACATAAAGATCGAATATGCCTAGTTTGGAGCAAAGATTTTTGAAGACAGATCTAGCTAAACATGTGGTAAGGATGTCACCTAACTAATCACTTGACTTAATGAATGGTGTGATAATTTCCTTTCGCATCAAGAGATCTCAAACAAAGTGACAATCTACTTTGATTTTGATTTGTTTTGGCCTGTCATGAAATACTAACTTGTTGACAATGAAAATAGGTGCCTGATTGTCATATTGCCTCTCCATAGGATAGGCCACACTAATGCCTATATCGTGCAGTACTGAACGAATCTACAACATTTTACATGTAGTATGAGCCAAGGTTACCTAGATCGTGGGTCGCTTTGGTACGTGGTACGATGGGGGTAGGTTTAGCTGGTACGGTATTTTGGGTCGCAATTCGTTTTAGAACTCTTCTATAGATCGTTTTCACTACTATACAACATTATATATTACAAAACATTCATAAACACTAAGTTTGTTACCATTTATCTTATAATTATGATTGATTTTCTATTATCTAAAACAATATATAATTATAAATCTATATACATGCAGTCAATTAATATGTATTTTATATTTGTACCACATGTTCTAAAGCGAATTGATTTAGGGTTAGTATTATAATTTTGGGTCGTTAATTTTGGTGATTTGGATCGCGAACCCACCAAGTTTCGGATCAGTATACCCAGATCGTGGGTCGTTAAGGGTTTAGTGAATTGTGGTAACCATGGTATGAGCCATGGCTTGGTATTCTGTTTCAACGCTTGAATGTGCAAATAAATTTTGTTCCTTAGTGCACCAATCAATAAGATTACTATTAATAAAAGTACAATAACCAAAAGTAGATTGTCTATTAATATGACTACTTACCCTATTAGCAATAGAAAAGACAATAATAGTCATTGATGATGAAGGGCGATATAAAAATCCTTTACATAGTGCTCCTTTTAGAAAACGAAGAATATGACAAATAGTGTAATACCTCTTTCCATTTTGGTAAGAAAATAATTAGGGAATATTATCTTATAAGGAATAAAATTTTTTTTAAAGAAGAATCTAGAATGTTGGAGAAGTTTCTAGAAAGTTTTAGAAGATTTTAGAAAGATCAAGAATAACCTAGAGTAGTCTAAGACAATCTAGAAGAATCCGAAAAGTTCTAGAACAATCTAGAGAAGTCTAGAATATTTTGGAAGGTTTTAGGAAATACTAGAAGGTTCTAGAGGGATTTAGAATCTTCCGGAAAGTTCCGAAATGACTTAGAAGGTTGGAGAAGACTTTAGAATATCATCGATGAATTTTGATACTTGTAGAATTGTCATGTGCAAAATATGCTTGAAACCTAGAAAGATCTAGGAGAGGAGAGATGGTAGAATATTTTAGGGAATCTCCCATAAAAATGTCAAATGTCAATATTCTCTAGAATAATCTTAGGATGCCTAAAAATAGGGCATTTGGGGATTGAATTAAGTATATAAGTGCACAAGTAGTTTTCTACTTTCAAGAAAGAATAGAGAGTAAAAAAGAGAAGAAGGAAGGAAGAACACCTCATCAAAGAAGAAAGAAAATTGTGAGAGAAAGAGGAACGACATCGATAATATCTCACTCTATTTCGGATAACAAATAACATACCATTTGGACTTGAGGTGAGTGGTTTGACATGTTATGTATTTTCAAAAATTTTCCGTATCTCTAAACATTTTAAAAACGATACATCATGTTTGTTCATTACTACCTTTACAAAATGTTTTACCAAGTGTCTAAATACTTATGTCATACAATTCTCCTTACTTTAATAAATTTTTTTGAGAAGTATTGTGACTCAATCACTTGTTTATATAGTGAGACTTAGTGATGGTAAATGAGACCAAAATTAAAAGTCCAGGAAAATTATTTCTCTGTGTGCGGGTGAGTTTGACAACTAGGGAATAGACTCGGGGGAGGCTGAGGTGACCCTAGTACTCAACGGTTGAAGGAAGAGTGTCTGGTGCGTCTTAGTGACCTTCATTGAACCGTCTTAGAGAACAGACCTGGGGGAGGCTGTGGTGACCCTAAGTACGATGTTGGATTCAACTCTGAGATATATTATGGTATTTGGTATTTGGTTCCCATCGATTATTGGATATGGTATAGTCTCCACCATTATGATATGATTCACCATTGTGATATAATTTCTTGTTGAAATTCGATTATGTTATTCTTGAGAAAATTGGTTTATCTTGATAAAATTATTTTTTCAAATCTTTGATTTATATATCGTATGCTAAATATGTTTTTCAGCCACTTTGAATATGCATGTTTTTCCATTCACTGGGTTTTTTAGCTCATGTTTTCAAAATAAAATTTTTTTAGGTAAAAGATTGGAGTGTTAATAGCGGACTCAGAGAATTGATTAGGTATTAATAGTATTGTCACCTTCGTAGCATATATCGTATAACCATCTTTACTTGTTTGGATAATTAGGACAAACAGGTTTAGGTATGTTAACTTTGACATATTGACATGAGATCAATTTAGTGCTAGTGTTATTTTTCACTCCTATATTAATAGTTTATTGTTAGGCTTACGTGTTCCATAGGTTATCGATCTATGGTTCACGGCCGGTCATGCCCTCGAAGTTGGGGTATAACAAATAACTTCTCCATGAGACTTACAAGGAGGGTGCAGGAACTGACTAACCACACCAATTGCATTGGTATTATTATGACATATACTGTGAGATAATCAATTTACCAATCAACCTCCGATAGCACCCTCCATTATAAAAAAATTCACCACTCTTAACATATAACTTAATTGTGGAGTCCATGGGAGTATTAGTTATACGTTCACCAAGAGTAGTTGTCTCAGACAATAAATCTAGTCCATATTTCTGTTTGCAGAAAGTGATACATGTTTTAGGCCGAGTAACCTCAATCTCAAGAAAGTATAAATTAAGCCCTAAGACTTTAGTATGAAGCTGCTTGCCCATGTGGATCTTAAAATAGACAATACCTTTTGAGTAATTACCGGTAAATGTTATGTCACAACATACACAATAAGAATAATAATACTTGTTGAAGCTCGAAGAATAAAAATTGAACTGTTTGAAGTAGAGTGTTGAAAACCATGCTAAAATACAACAATATTGAATTTATCAAACCAAACCCGTAGTAATTATTTCAGACCATATAATGCTTTCTTCAAACGACACACTAGTTGTTCTTTACAAGATACAACGTAGCCTAGAGGTTGTCTTATGTGTATATCCTCTTGTGGGTCGCCATGTAAAAAAGTATTCTTGATGTCCATTTGATATAGAGGCCAATCACAACTAAGAAATAAGAAGTTTAACAAAGTTAAGGTGCAACATGGAAAGAAGTCTTACATTTACAGTAATCCACACAATATATTAGGATGTAGCCTTTGGCAACTAAGAATGCTCTCAATCGTTTAATTGGACCATCAAAATGATAGTGTAGACCCAATGATAATGACAGCTAACCGATTGCTTATTAGAAGGAAAAGGGGTAAGGTCCGATGTCTGATTCTCATGAAAGGATTTGATTCCTCGTCCATAGCCAATTTTCAATTAGGAGATGTCAATGCTTTGTTTCAAGGAGCTAGGAACAAACACAGAAGACACAATCGATGAAAAACTATGAAAGGATGAAAAAAGCGAATGTAAAAAGACAAAGTTAGAAATGAGATGTTTGGTGTAATGACGGGTGCCTTTTCTCAATGCAATGGGTAAATCAGAAAAGGACGAACTAGTTAACAACTCACAAGTGAAAGTTATGGAGTGGGAGCATATGGAACAATCTATCTGTCATTCGAATGACGGTACACTTGCATTGGAGTAGTAGTCGAGGACGAAGAAGAATTCATTCTAGTATAATAGTCAACAAGAGCTCCCTTTGATCGAGAAAAACTAAATCAGGTGAAAGGATACAAAAAATAAAATAAAATAAAATGACTCCAAGAAGGTAACATGAGTATTGACAAGAAACAAGATTATAACAGCGATATTATTTTTGAGTGCGAGAATATCCCAAAAAGACACACTTGATAGAGCGGGGATAAAGCTTATTCCAACTTGGACCAAGTAGATGAACAAAGACACCACAACCAAAGACACAAGAAGAGAGAACAAAAAGGCAGTTTTTCAAGATAAAGTAACAAGAAATGAGCTTTGTTAGCTAAAGATGGAGGAGCACATCTGAACAATAACATACACTAATGTAAGAACAACATCAACCCAATATGACTTTGGGACATGCATGTTAATCATTAATGTACAAGCAACATTCAATATATGATGCTGTTTATGTTTGACAATGCTATTTTGTTGAGATGTATGTGGACATGTAGTTGATGGATGATATCATTATGAACACAAAAATGTATGCATAAAGGATTGAACATACTCAAGAGGATTGTTAGAACGAAATACTTGAAGTTTAACACGTTTATCAAATTGTCCTAGAATTTCTTTATAAAAAGTGATAAATATCTTAGGCAACTGAGAATGATCCTACATAAAAAATATCTAAGTCATAAGTGAGAAATCATCTACAAGGATCACTAAATACTAAAAATCAAAAAAACTTTTTATTTTTGGAGGACCCCAAATATTTGAGTGAACAATATTAAAAAGACTAGACTGATGACTTTCATTACTACTTGGGAAAGAACTACAGTGAAGTTTGCCTAATTGACAGACCTCACATTCTAACATAAAAGAAGAACTCAAACTAGGAGCAATACGACAAAGCTTCTGCTATGTAGGGTGACCCAAACAAAAATGCTACTAAAGTGGAGATATGGTGGTGCTCAAGGCAGGTATTGGATCCCTGGAATATAAATAATAAAAGGCCATTTTTCTCATTTACCGAACCAATCACTTTTTTCTTCGGGAGGTCCTGAACACAAAAGAATGGAGGAAATGTCACTAAACACAATAAAGATTTAGTCAGCTGATTCACACATAATAAGTGAAAGGGAAAATAAGGAACAAATAAACTAGAGGCTATGGACAGAGACTGAGTGGGATGAAAAGACTAGTCCCATACACTAGTCGAAAAGAACCATCAATTATGACAATACGAAAGTTAGAAGAGTGAAAATTAGAAAACAAACAGGAAATACCAAACATATGACCACTAGCTTTTGAATCAATAATCCAAGCTAATCGGGTTGCTAAATGTGTAGATTCTCTTTCTCTTCTTGATTTGAAGTGAATTATGAGATTAGTCAAGGTAGATTTGGCCTTATGGTAGCTTAGGGATGTAGGATTTGTTCTTGGCTTTCTATATAATATAAGAGGCAGCATTAGGCTTAATGGGAGTTATCCTAGTCTAAAAAGGCTTGCCCATTTATATAGACCTCTTAATTAGAGTCAACTTGGTATCTAAGGAAACTCCAATTCGCAAGGGCTACTCGAGTCGTTAGGGCGGGGTGAGAGGGCAATTGTTAATGGAATGATCAGACGAATAAATCGAGTCTAGTTGGTGAAGGACTGCTCGAGCTGTGTCAAGACCACTCAAGCTGTCTCGAGGCCGCACGAGCGACTGGAGAGCGGTCTAGCAAGTTGTCTCCATTACCAACTGTTTTGCCTTCTCCAAAATTTTTTCGAGTGTTCAAAGCCCGTTGTAGTCGTAGGCCAATGAATAGAGGGTGATCCCTATTGGTTTTAAGCCGAAAATCAAGAAAAAACTTGTCTAATTAAGCACTAAATAGTGTTGCTCAATCGAGCTTTGCACCATGACTCAATTTATGTCAAAACAACATTTGAAGTTTCAAAAATCTTTTCAACAAAAGTCCTATGAGCCATGTATGGAACACTACTCATTTAATGAAAGCCTCATGAGCCAAAGTAAAAATACCAAGGATCACTTAAGGTCTCTTTAAGGATTTCTCCTGGGCTTCGTTATGTGGATTGTGGCTTGAACCCCTTCCTTCTTGTAGTTTTGGATCTTTAACATAGAAGCTTTATGACCATGAATCTAGTTGAGATTTACATTGTGACTTCAAGGAATTAGATGATTACAACGAGGAATATCCTAACAGAAAAAAGAAGAAAGGTCGGACTCAAGTGGGAGCAAATCAGTAGTGAAACGCCAGAATGCAATAAAGAATAAGGCAAGAAAATAAATTCATCTTCCAAAAGTTGTTGTAATTGTGAATCACCGATAAAGATAATAAAAAAATATATCTGACCTTGTTCACACCTTATAGTGTTACACTTTTAACAGGTGTTAACTTGTTCTTCAATCTATTCCCATGTGTCAATCTGCATTCTGCATTTGTAACTATGCTTATCTTCTTCCTTTTCTACCTTTTGTTGTTGGTATTATTGATAAACTTTGTTGGTTTGATGTTCATTGAGGTTTCTCTTATAATAGAAAAGATTTTTTAAAACATGGAGATGCTTTTGTGGTGGCCCTTTGTTTGGAAGAATGTGATAGATTTGTGTACGCCTGGAAGTTGGGCTGTGAGCTCTGCAATTGTAATAGAAGGCTTGAACCAGAGACCGGCTGTGGGTTGGGTTTTTTTCCAATGCCACTACGGACTTGTTATATTTATCCTATCATTGCAGCAAAGCTGCTTTAGTTAAGCACATTGTAGTATGCTTATAAGTTTGCCACTTTTTTGTTTTTCCTTTCAAATTCTACTTGTTCCGTCCGTATAGATATAATTTTGCTTCTTTTTGTATGACTAACTCTGATATGCACTGCTATATGCAGTCACTAGATAGTTTGTACATTAGCCCTTTTAAAGCAGCCTTTAATTAGATGATAAATATATGTAAAATAGACAAATGCAGCAATTGGGATGGCACTGAGTCCAGTCTTTGGACGAAGGTGTATAAAATAACGGGAAAAAAGAACCATAAGGAAGAAGAATAATTAGATAATGGAGTTGCGAAGATAGGAAAAATCATGGGAATAGGTCTAGCTAATTTATTTGTCATGGAGTTTGTACCAATTGAATAAAATTGACTGAGGTGGTGTTTTCCTTTCATTTTTTATTTTTACAGGGAGAACCTTTGTGTATTTTCTATTCTCGTTATGGAATATGCAAATTTGCTTCAAGTTGCAAGTTTGACCACCCTATGGGAGTCTTCACATACAATCTCTCTGCACAATCTTCAGCTAATGTCCCGGTTGTTCGGCGTTTGTCAGGCCCATCATCAGGAACTGGTACGGTAACTTTGTCATCAGAAGGGCTCAACGAAGGGAGTGCTGCAAAGCCTAGGCGACTTTCACTGTCAGAGGCAAGACAGATGCCTTCTGGAGATAAGGACATGGACACGGAGGGATGAGTGCTTCCTCACACATACATGCACTCATCTCTTCAGTCTTTAGGGGGATGCACTGCAGTTGCCTGTAAATTCATATCCATTGCTGGAATGTACAGAATTCTTATTAAAGTCGAGCTGTTCACCTGAGAATGCATTTTAGTTGACAAGTTTGACTTTTTTTTTTAACTCTGCTGCATGTATAAATCTGCAAATATTGTCACTTTTGGTGAAACCAATTGTGAACATTTCATCTGTTTCAAATTGTCACCTTTTTGGTTTATGTGAATCAGTACTGCCTCAGTCTCATGTATGAAGCATTTCTTTTGCAGTGGCTTCTGTCTGGCTTTCTGGTAATCTTTGTCATAACCACCCTGCACTATTTCTCACCAGACTCCTACCTCTATTTATTATGCTTAAATTTGTTCCACCTCTCTTGCACGTATGTGTTCTTGCTCATCATCATCAAAAACACAATCCTCATCAGTTTCTTATTATTATCATCCCAACGAGTACTATAAAGAATTCCTATTGTTAGAAGTCAATCCCACTGAACCACACTTGTACACTTGACATGAAAAGTAGAGGCTGTGCCTCAACCAGCAAAGTGGGACAGGCATGCCAAGCAAGCAAAAGAAACTATCAAGCTATACTTCTTATTACCATCATTGTAACATCGTCATCGTTGTCATCATCATCGTCATGGATGTTGCTGCTATTACCATCCGATAGGAGCTTTCAATCAACTCTAATGTATGTTCTATATGGTTGTTTTCCCCCTATGCTTTTGGCAGATAGGTCTCCATGTGGAACTCTATATGAGCCCATTCCATATTTGGTGAATCACAAGAACTCTAGAGGCAGAAGAATTAATGAAGGATTTGACTCGTTTTGCACTGGGTGAATTCCCTCCAAAGTTATGAGTCTCAAAGCTGATCTCTGTAACACCTGGATGGGTAGCTCTAGTGTTTATTTCATGAGTTGCTTTCTTAGCTGAAGCGGTGCACAATTTTATGCTGCCAAAGAGACGTGTTCAATGATTGTTATGCTGGATAGATTGCAGTAGTATTCTTTTCCAGATGCTTTCTGAAATGGATGCTATCATTCACAAAAATGAGTGGCTCCCCAATGAGACCATTCCAGTCTCCTGCAGCACAATCACTGGCGAAATCGAGGTAGGTTTCATTAGAATTTGAACATATGGTATTGTTCTTCTCTTTTGTTTAATAGAACTCTACGAGATTGATATTTCTAGGAACTGTGACTTACTTGTGGATCAATAAAAACAGAAGTTGACAAGTTGTGTGGCATGTAGTGTCAGCCTACCTGACTTATGATAAACCTGGGAAAATTTGCTTACATATATACATGTCAGTTTGTTGGGTTGTGACACATGATGCATGCCTATTTAACTATAAACTTGGAGTTCAAAATATGCAACTTAATGAAATGGCTTTGAACTTTTACATAATTAATGCCACTCAATGGGGTGTAATAAAGCATGGGCAAGATGAAAGACCTGGTCTTTTTCTTACCAACAGAGTAAGTTTCTTGTGCTTTATTGAAGGTTAGAATGAGTAGAGAATAAATGGGATGGAAGATAAGAGGTAAAAGAAACAATAGATGAAATCTAGAAAAATTTAGGGGATAGTTCCCTAGATCAAGGGGAGCAAATTAATATGGCACAAGCACTCACCTTCTGAAAGATGAATCATAAATCACAAATCACAAATCACAAGAATAGGCTCTTTATAATTAGTTAATAGTTGCTGTAAAGCTTAGAAGCCAAGGAAACTTGTCCAAGTAATTTACTAATCTTGGAAACCAAGACAGATCAAGAACTAAGAAGTGAACCTTTCTCTAGCTACATTGGTCCAAATAAGTTGAAGCCAAAATACATAAAATAAGCGCACAATTGAAATCTCACCATGTGAGCCCACTCTTTGCCTAGAACTGAAGTACCTGAATAATAAAACTTTATAACTCTTTCTTTTATATATCTAGACCTGATGCTTTGATAAGCATGATTTTAATATCACAATATGATGTAAATTGTATTAGCTCTGATACCAAATTAATGTAAACTAGGAAGAGAAGAATTAGGGATGAGAAGATAAGAAGAAAGGGATAAAAAAACAGAAAGAATTTTGAGAATGAAGAAATATCAGTATTCAATAATAATCAGAAGTCTAATCTAAATAAAAGCCTTACATGCATTCTATTATATAGGGAAACTAAAATCCTAAAATAAAAAATAATGACAAATAAACCCTTAAAAGTTAAAAAAAAATACTTAAAAGATAAATATTAAAAATATCTAAATAACTCTCATAACTAATCTATAATATGTATCCAATTCCTATATGATCTCCATCACAATATTCTCATATGGGGCTAACACTTGTAATTAGTGTATGGACAAGTATAGGACAAGAAGAACATGTGCCAAGTTCAAAAAAAAAAAAGAAGAAAATGACAGAAGCCTAATGCAAAATCGCAATCCGGAATAAGTATCCAGAATTTCGGATGTGCCATGCAGAAGACTATACCAGAAGTCTAGTTGAAAAGGAAGGACTAGGGAAAGAAAAGGTACCAAGAAGACTTTTAGGAACTCTCGATATGTTATGTGGAAGGCCACTCCGAAACGCTGGAGTACCTATTTGGAGTTTGGGATGTAAAGGAAACATGAAGTGCAAGGTCGACAGGCAGAAGGTAGTTCCGGAATTTCGGATTAGTTCCAACCGAAAGTTCGGTCACCATTCATCTGGAATTCCAGATGAGTATCTGGAAGCTTTCTAAAACTTTTTGGAATATGAAGAGACTAAAGAACCAAGGTAGAGTTTTAGACATAAGGTTGTTTTGGAAGTTTGGATTCTTATTCGGATGTGAAAGTGACATTTGAATATATCATGGTTCAAAGTATCAGCCGATACCTATACGAGTTAGTCGAGTCGTATCTGTCTTGGTATCTTCGGAGACGATACCGTTACATGATATGTATAAACACTGAGTCTCGCACAACTCAGCCAAGTTGTATGAGTTGTATCCGAGTTAATCCCGAGTCGTTGAAATATCGTCTCCGAATTAGACGATACGATTGTACGACGCCGTGATATAACCTGAATTTCTTGTCATGTTCAACATTTTCTTTTAAATCTTATTGCCCGATACCGGGCCGTGATGCCTCGACCAATGTGTCTTAAATCTATTCGAGTTGATGGCCGATACCGCGATCTTAAACCATGAAATATATAGCCATTAGGCCTCCAACGGATACATCCAGAAGACCAGTTGGAAGTCTAGATAGGCTTCTGGATGACTCGATTTTTTGCCGACTTTAAATCTCTCATTCGCTATAGTAAACTATAAATAGGGCTTTGAGGATTTTCAAGGACAAATTTTTGAGCTTTTACCTTTGAGCAAAAACAAAAAAGCGATCCATCAAGCTTTTGTCTACATCTTGAAGATAAGATTCTAGTGTATATCTTATTCTTGAGCTTAGCGAGAATTTTGTATTGGGAGAATATTTTTTAGAAAATGAGATCTTTGTATATTCTTTTTGAAAAGTGCAAAAATGGAAGTTTATCATTTGTTTCAAGAAGAGAAAGATTGTAAGGGTTCTATTCTTACCCATTTGAAGTGGATAAAGATAGTGAAAAGGAAACTCTAAGGTGAGAAAAGAGAGAGAATGTAGGCCAGTGTGTGTATATTATTGTTTACTACACATTCATATCACACTCACACACTTGAAATCAAATCAATTTTATAAATAGTAATTTTGTTTTTAAAAAGTAGAAACTTAATTCACCCCTCTGTTAGTGTAATACCCTGTTCCATTTTGACAAGAAACTAGTTAGAGAATATTATTTTGGAATGAATAAAAAAAATTTTAAAGAGAAATTTAGAATAGTCTAGAAGAATCTAGAATATTGGAGAAGTTTTTAGAACAATCTAGAATAGTGTAAAAGAATCTAGAATGTTGGAGAAGTTTGTAGAAAGTTCAAGAATAACCTAGAACAATCTAGAAGAATCTAGATGTTGAAGAAGTTTCTAGAAGAATTTGGAAAGTTCTAGAACAATCTAGAGAAGTTTAGAATATTTTAGAAGGTTCTAGGAAATACTAGAAGGTTCTAGGAAATACTAGAAGGTTCTAGAGAGATTTAGAATGTCCCGAAAAATTTCGGAAAGACTTAAAAGGTTAGAGAAGATTTTAGAATATTATAGATGAATCTAGATACTTGTGGAATTGCTATGTGTAAAATAAGCTTGAAACCTAGAAGAATCTAGGAGAGAGGAGATGGTAGAATATTCTAGAAATTCTTCCTTAAAATGACACGTCAATATTTTTTAGAATAATCCTAGGAGGCCTATAAATAGAGCATTTGGGGATTGGATTAAGTATACAAGTGCACTTTCAAGAAAGAATAGAGAGTAAAAGAGAGAAGAAGGAAGGAAAAGTATTTTATCAAAGGAGAGAGGAAATTATAAAAGAAAGAGGAAAGGCATCAAACAACATACCATAGGACTTGAGGTGAGTGGTTTGACATGCTATGTATATTCAAAAATTTTCGTAACCCTAAATATTTTAAAAACGATACATCATATTTATTCATTACTACTTTTAACAAATATTTTTCTAAGTGTCTAAATACTTGTGGCATACGCAAGAATCTAAATCTCGTGTTGAAACGTCCGAAACATTTCGGAATTTTAACATTCCGACACGAAACAGTAGTTGAATCCCTAAATTCTGGTGTTTAGGTCGAAACGACACTGTTTTGACGAAACAGACAAAAGATTCGATTCGTTCACTCCAGGCCAAAACCAAAAGAAAAAAGAGAGGCAAAAGCAGATTCGTTCAGATTGAAAGATTTATTCACAGCTCCAAGTAAAAAAAAATGGGGGAAAAAACAGTCAGTTCTCAGGGCTTAACTCCAGGTCGTTCAAGCAAAAAAAAAAAAAAATACAGAGAGAAGAGGGAGAGAAAGACACCACATATAGACCAAAAATTGAAGAAATTAGTGGAACTTACTTGTTTCACTCTAGATTTGAGCAGATCCAGCCATTTTTTCAAGCAGATCTAGGGCTTGAGATTCTTCATTGCTGCGAGTCCTGCGACCACGAGCCAGCAATAACACTGGTCCACCATCAAGGTATGTTCTCTTCTCTCTCTCTCTGGCATAGCCCATCGCGATCGACGCCTGCGACCACGAGCGAGCCTGCTCGTCTCTTTGTTCGTCGCTCGGTTCATGTCTTTTTTTTTTGATCAGACTACTTGTGTGTTGTGTACTGCCCATATATAGAGAATATGAATAATTACATATAATTCCCTACTATAATTATATTTAATACCCTATTATAATTATATTTAATACCCTATTGTAATTATATTTAATACTTACTATAATTATATTTAATACTCATCATAATTACATTTAAATTTCATTGTAATTACATTTAATACCCCATATGAGTAATTACATTTAATACCCCACTATAATTATATTTAATACCTTTTTTTAATTACATTTAATACACATTGTAATTATATTTAATACCCTATATAATTACATTTAATACGGCACTGTAATTATATTTAATACCTTATTGTAATTACATTTAATAACCATTACAATTATATTTAATACCTCCTGTAATTACATTTAATAAGCCACTGTAATTATATTTAATACCTTATTGTAATTACATTTAATACTCATTGCAATTATATTTAATATCTTGTGTAATTATATTTAATACCTATTGTAATTACATTTAATACTCCTTGTAATTACATTTAATACTCTTATTATAATTAAATTTAATACCCATTATAATTACATTTAATACCCTACATAATTACATTTAATACGCCACTATAATTATATTTAATACCTTATTGTAATTACATTTAATAACTATTATAATTATATTTAATACCCTATGTAATTACATTTAATAAGCCACTGTAATTATATTTAATACCTTATCGTAATTACATTTAATAACCATTATAATTATATTTAATACCCTCTGTAATTACATTTAATAAGCCACTGTAATTATATTTAATACCTTATTATAATTACATTTAATACCCATTGCAATTATATTTAATATCTTATGTAATTATATCTAATACCTACTGTAATTACATTGAATACCCATTGTAATTACATTTAATACCTTCTTGTAATTATATTTAATACCCTACACAATTACATTTAATACGCCTCTGTAATTATATTTAATACATTATTGTAATTACATTTAATACCCATTGTAATTATATTTAATATCTTATATAATTATATTTAATACCTACTGTAATTACATTTAATACTCATTGCAATTACATTTAATACCTTATTACAATTACATTTAATTCTCCATTGTTGTGCAGGTCTTCTGCCTTTTATATATTATATTTTATTATTATAAGTATGTATAATTATATTTAATACCCCATTGCAATTATATTTAATACACACTGCAATTACATTTAATTTTTTAGTATACGTAATTACCGTTAATTTAATTTGATAACCTTCATTATTAGTATTATAATAAAATAGTATTATTAATTAGATAATATTTAATGTAAAAATGTTATACATGTCATATTTAATTTGTAGAATGAATATAATGTGTTTGATAATGTAATGACATTTATTGTAGATATGACATCAAAGGGGAAGAATGTGGTTATTGAATCATAAAAAAAAAAAAAAACGTGATATTGGATAGTTAGGGCGAATGAATTAGGGATAATCGACAACATGTGATGTGTAATTTTTGCCATAAAAAAATGATAGGTGGTGGTGTGTCACGATTAAAGCAACACTTGGTAGGCGGTTATAATAATGTGGAACAATGTGATAAGTGTCCTATTGAAATTGCGAGGGCTATGAGGGATTACTTGAATCGCAACACGACTGAAAATGTAGAAGTGACTGATGAACGGAGAAAAATAAGATAGAATTTAATTGGTGGATCGAGGCGGAGGAGTGGTATCAAAATTTATTCTTCCGATGATAATTCAGATGATGATATAGATATAGAAAATAGAGCTGAAATTGAGTATGCAAAACAATCTATTCGTGATATACATATGATTGAGCAGGGCTTTAGAAGAGGAAGTTCTAGACCATCTATCCAAAAAGGTGGTACATCCAGGGGTTTGATGCGCTCACATAGTGTGAAGGAATCTTGGGATAAATTCTGAAGAAAATCACAAAAATTGATGAGCAAAGAAAAAGATCTCCCGATAGAAGAAATGGATCCTTCAATGTATCGAAATAGGGAAATGAAGCAAGCCAAGCTAACTCATATGTGGAATCCCAAAAAGTGGACAAAGTGGACAAAACATGCTATTGCAAAGTATTTCATTTATGAGAATATTCCACCAAGCAAAGCTCAAGGTCATTTTTATCAATTGATGATTGATAAAATTGCTTTAGCTGGAGTGGGTGTGAAAGGGCCAACCCCATATGAGATTGTTGGGCCATTACTAGATAATGAGATAGATGAGCTTAAAGAGTACATTGACCAGTTCAAAAAGAAGTGGGAGATTTATGGAGTGACAATCATGTGTGATAGATGGACATCCACCGCAAGATTATCTATCATTAACTTTTTGATATATTGTGATGGAAACGTTGTCTTCCACAAGTCAATTGATAGTTCTGGCCATGACAAGGATGCTAACTATATTTTGGGGTTGATGGATGCTGTTGTTGAGGAGATTGTAGAGAAATATGTGGTTCAGATTATTACAGACAATGATAGTGCGTACAAAAAAGCGGGTGAAATGTTGATGGAAAGAAGACCACACTTATATTAGACTCCTTGTGCTGCCCACTCTCTGGATTTGATTTTGCATGATTTTTTCAAGATTGAAACGGTTCAAAATGTGCTAGAGCAAGCTAAAAGAGTGACCCATTTTATCTATAATCATAATAGAGTCTTGGATATAATGAGAATATTTTGTTCGGGGGAATTGATTCGACAAGGGCAAACAAGATTTGCCACTAATTATATTGCCCTACAAAGTATTTTGAAGCAGAGAAATGGTTTGCAAAGGATGTATACTTCAGAAGATTGGTCTAGGACTGCAGCAGCAAAGGATCCAGTTGGAAAGCGAGTTCAAGGGACAATTCTAAATCCTAAGTTTTGGGAGACCGCAAAAAATGTGTTGAATATGCATACACCTATTGCAAAAGTTCTAAGAATGGTGGATGAGGAAAGAAAAGCAACAATGCCATATGTATATGAAGCAATGAAACGAGCAAGATAAGCTGTCAAAGACGCGGCTTCTAAATCGTGTAAAAAATATCTTGACATCATTGATGCTCGATGGAAAAAAAATCATTCAACATATTCATATGGCAGGTAAACTTATTGTTTATCAATTTGTATTTTTATTATTGATAAGTGTTATCATTTTGGATGTTATCATTTATAAGTGTTATCATTATTTATATTGTGCAGCTTATTACTTGAATCCCACATACCATTATGAAGAAGATGTTGGTGTGTTAGAAGCTTTTTTGGGTTCGCTTCGGATCGTTGTGTCTAGATTAGAGACAAATCCAAACAAGGCTGTTGAAGCACTTGCAGAGGTAATACTTTAGTATTTCAATCTCAGTTTACAAATGTGCTAAATTAATATATAACATCAATATATCCATAATATTTAGGTAAAAATATTTCGGGAAGCCATGTATTGTTTTGCCGACCAAACTGCAATTAGAAGAAGAACAAAAAGTGATCCTGGTAATTAAGTAGATTATTTACACACTTATATTTTGTTCTCATGATTTTTTATTTATATATTTTTTTAAGGTTTTAATATATTTCTTATTATTAACAGCTGAATGGTGGTTTATGTGTGGCACTGATGCTCCAAATTTGAGAAAGATTACTATGAAAATATTGTCACAAACAGCCTCATCTAGTGGTTGTGAGAGAAGTTGGAGCACATTTGCTCTCATTCATACTAAAATGCGGAATCGACTCAATTATCAAAAGTTAGAAAGGCTGGTGTTTGCACAATATAACATGAGGCTGAAGTTAAAGCACCTTATGAAGGACATAAAAGGGTATGAATTCAGACCTATAGACTTAACCACTGTTTTTGAGGAAGATGAAGGTATTTCAGAGTGGTTAGATGATCCTGGTGATGCACTTTTAGATGAACTTGACGATGATGGGCAACCAACAAGACCAAATACTTTCCTAGCAACGTGGGTAAATCGTTTTTCCGATGACAATGTAGGAGTAGACTTAAGTCAAGGTGTTGTGCCACCACGAAAATCAAGATCCAAAATAAGTAGAGAAGGATCAAGTAAAACAATGGATGATGAAGAGTTCGACAGACTAATGAGAGGTCCACCAAGACGACGTAAGCAACTTATCACTGTCAGTAGTAGTACTGAGGATGATCATAATGGTGATGGTAGCAATGATGATGGGGGTGAAGATGATGATGAAGATAGTGGTAGTGGTGGTGGTGGTAGTGGAGATGGTGACAGCGGAGGTGGTGATAGCCATGGACATAGAGGCGATGGAGATGGTGGTGATGGAGGTACGGAGAGCCAAAGTCCATATGGAATTGTATTCACTGTAGAGGAAGGATTTACACATGTTACACAAGATGAAGATCATGGCTCTCGATGAATGCTTCAATATGAACGACGCTTAAAATCAACTTGAGATCGTCAACAAGAGCGTACTCAAAATTCGATCACTCCACATGATATGGGTGCTATTAGGTATGGAGCTGATATGATTAATGATGGTTTTTCTACTATGAGTATAAGTGGAAGTGGAAGTGAACACCATAATTATGGTTCATCGTCTTCATATGGTTATGGTTCTAGGCATGACATTCCCTCCTATGATTATGGATCGGGATATGACACACGAGGATACGGATATGGATCCTCAACATGTGGTTATGGATCTGGCTAGACTCCCAGACATCCTCCTCATATAGACAAGATGAAGGTTGGCCAAAGACTGGTGCATTCGTTCCTCAACAAATTGATGTAGTGTTGCAGATTATTAGAGGTTTGGGAGAGAATATAATTCATATTATCGTAATAATATGAGTTGGAGTAACTATTGTCATTATATTTATGCCACATATGAAATTTCTCTAAGTAGCTACCTAGAGCCTACATCGATGTATGAACCTGCTCGACACTCCTCAGGGGGATGGATGTAACCATGTAAGTATGTACTCATTAGCATTTCTTGTATATTATGAAACATGAATATTATGTAAAAGTGTGTTTATTTGATAAAAATTAAGTGTTTGAAACTAATTTAAGTGATTTTCGCCTCATGTCAAGCCTTTTATTCTCTCTAATTTAAATTTATTCTTGTATAAATAGATGTTAACCCAATAAATATGTTGAATTAATCAATTATTTAGCTTATCTTTATAGATTAATAGATTGTATTTGTGTTTGCACGCGTTTTCGAAACGTTTTCGTTTTTTAGCTGACTGAAACGGTACTTCGAAACGAAATTTCAATCCTTGGGCATACGATGAATTCTTTTATGAAGTATTGTTACTCTATCACTTGTTTATATGGTGAGACTTTGTGATAGTGAATGAGACCATGATTAAAAGTTCAAGAAAATTATTCTTCTGTGTGCAAGTGACCCTGGCCATTAGGGAACAGACACGGGGAAGGCTGTGGTGATCCTAGTGCTCAACGGTTGAAGGAACAGTGTCTGGTGCGTCCTGGTGACTTTCGCCGGATCGTCTTAGGGAACAGACCCTGGAGAGGCTGTGGTGACCCTAAGTATGATGTTGGATCTAACCCTGAGATATATTTGGTATTTGGTTCCCATAGAATATTAGATATTGTACAGTCTCTACCATTATAATATTATTCATCGTTGTGGTATGATTTTTGGTTGAAACCCGATTGTGTTATTCTTGAGAAATTGATTATGTTGGTGAAGTTATTTTTAAAAATTTTTGATTTACATGTTGTATGCCAAAATTATTTTTTAGCCATTTTGAATATGCATGCATTTTCATTCACTGGGCTTTTTAGCTCATGCTTTCAAAATAAAAATTTTCAGGTAAATGATTGGAGTGTCAATAGCGGATTCAGGAAATTGATTGGGGACTAATAGTGTTGTGATTTCCGTAGTATATACCATATAGCAATCTTTACTTGTTTGGATAATTGGGACAAACAGGTTTAGGTATGTTGACTTTGACATATTGACATGAGATCAATTTAGTGTTAATGTTGTTTTTCACTCTTATATTATTAGTTTATTGTTAGGCTTACGTGTTCCATAGGTTATAAATCTATGGTTCACGGCCGGTCATGCTCTTAGAGTTGGGGTGTGACAGTTAGGTTGCATTTGGGATGATATTTTGGTATCAGAGTTTGGACTCTTGACATAGTGTATAACAACCTTAGAGCTAAAGATCATGACAATTCTAGGAGGAAACATAGTTGGAGGACAATCTATCTCTAGACCTCTATTCTTTAATGGGAGTGATTATGCATATTGGAGGCTAGAATGAAAATATATATCATATCTTCAGATGATGCATTATGAGATATCATTGAAGATGGCTATATAAAACACACAATAGATAGGAAAGAATGGACTAGTGATAAAAACAAAGCACACACTAACAATGCCAAGGCCATGAATACACTATATTATGTATTAGATTAGAGTGAATTCAATCACGTATCTATTTGTGAAACTGCTAGGCAAATATGATATATGCTAGAAGTTACACATGATGAAACTAGTAAAGTTAAGGAATCCAAGATAAATATGTTTGTACATGACTATGAGCTATTTAGGATGGAATTCCATGAGAACATATCACAAATGTTTACTCTTTTTACTAAAATTATCAATACTCTAAAATCTCTCTGTAAATTCTATGCTTGTGAGAAACTTGTAAGAAAAATGTTAGGTGTCTACTAAGATTGTGGGATTTTAAAGTGACCACCATTCTTGAAGCCAATGACCTCAAAGCTCTTCCTCTTGAAGAACTCCTTGGATATCTTATGACCTCTGAAATGGGCATCAAAAGAGATGAGGAGTACGAGAAAAAGGAAAAGAAATCTGTTACCTTCAAGTCAACTAAGACAACAAACAGAGTTGGTGAAGAGGAAGAAGAAAGTGATGAATAACTTACTTTTATCACAAAAAAGTTCAAAAGATTTTTGAGAAATCAAGGTCCATATCGAAAAGGAGAAAAATCAAAAAGAAATGGAGTTATATGCTACGAATGCAACAAGCTGGGACACATGAAGCGAAATTGTCCCTTATTGAAGAAGTCAAACAAAAAGGACAAGAAAGTTGCAATAAAGGCAACTTGGAATGATAGTTATGAAAGTGACTCTAAAAATGAAGACAAGAAACAAGTAGATGATCTATGTTTCATGGTCTTGGAGGATCATGATGATGTACAATCTCAATCAAATGAAAATGGTGATTTATCTTATGATGATATGTATGATGCCATGAATGAATTACACAATGATTTACTTTATATTACCACGAGATATAACTTACAAGGATCTCAAAAAGAAGCTAGCCACTTTTTCAAAAGAAAATGATGTCTTGAAAATTGAAAATGAAAAACTCAAGACTCAAAATGTTTTTTTGAAAAAAGGAATCTCTTCACACTTTCTTGATTGAAAAGCTAAAGAATGAAAACAACGAGTTGAGAAGAAAGAATTGTGATCTAAACATAATTGTTTCTAAATTTACTCAAGGAAATGAGAGATTGGAATTTTTTTTATCAATTCAAAGATGTGTATTTGGCAAGGTCGGACTAGGATTCAATAATGATCAAAACCAAAAAGTTTACAAAACTCTTTTTTGTTAAAGAATCAAAATCAAGTGTTTTAGCTAGAACATACTATTATTGTCACAAAGAAGGACACTTGGTTTATAGTTGCTTTGCTAGGAGATCGAATCAAAATAGGTCCATCCATAAATTTTTCACCAACTATCAAGGATCTAAAACAAGATGGATACGAAAGGCCAATCCTTGATTTGCTTGTGTAGGTATGTTTCATGTTTGGCCGTAAAACCAACAAATAGTTCCTTGATAGTGGATGCTCAAGACATATGACGGGTGACATCACAAAATTTGAACAATTATCAAACGAAGATGGTGGATATGCAATACCAAAGAAAAAATTGTTGGAATTGGTAATGTGGGTAAGAAGTCCTCACTTCAAATTAAAAATGTTTTATTAGTGAATTACTTGAAACATAATCTACTAAGTATTAGCCAATTGTGTGACAGAGGATATAGAATTATCTTTGAGGCTAATACTTGTAAATTAAAAAGCATGGTTGATAATTGCCTATTATTTGTTGCTAAAAGTGTAAAAATTGTTTGTGTAGTTGACTTTGATGACATACATGACCAAAATGTGAAATGCTTATTCGTAGTTAAAAATGAGTATTGACTATGACATAAAAGATTAGGATATTGTAGTGTGAACACACTATCTAAACTAGTTATAAATGATTTGGTTGTTGACCTATTTAAGATAAAGTTCGAAAAAGACGAAATATATCAACCATGTCAACTAGAAAAACAATGTAAAAATTCCTTTAATTCTAAGAACATAATATCCACATCTAGACCTTTAGAGTTAATTCATATAGATTTATTTGGACCTTCAACTGTAGTTATTAGCCTTGGAGGAAAAAAACTAAGCTTTTGTGATGACTATTTTAATACAGTTGGGTATGTTGTTTAAGACACAAGGATAATACACAATAAATCTTCAAAAATTATTTCAAGAGGTGCAAAATGAAAAAAGCTACATAATTATTCATGTTAGGAGTGACCATAGTGGAAAATTTGATCGACATAAGTTTGAAATTTTTTGTATAGACAAAGGTTATGTACATGAATTATCGGCACTAGGACACCCCCACAAAATGGTGTAGTTGAAAGGAAAAATACAACTATAACTGAAATGAGTAAAACTAGGTTAAATGAATACAATTTCCCTAAGTATTGTTTGAGAGAAGTCGTAAATTGCTTTTGCTATATTTTAAATAGAGTTCTTATTATACCTATTATTAAAAAGACTCCATATGAGTTGTGGAATAATAAAAAACTAAATATTGGATACGTTAAAATCTTTGGATGTAAATACTTTGTGTTAAATACAAAATACCACCTAGACAAATTTGATGCAAAGTCGAATGATGCCATATTCTTAGGTTATTTAATCTATAGTGAAGCCTATAGAGTATTTAATAAAAAATCCTTATTGTACAAGAATCTATGCATGTAGTATTTGATGAGTCGAATCCACTTATAGTTAAAAACATAGATGATGATGAAATAGATCTGACATTTTAGTTTGAATAACTTAATGTAGAAGAGGCACAAGTTGAAAGCAAAGATCAAACACCCTCTTAAGAATTCTATAAAGAATATAAGAGGATCCATGATCGTCGCATAGAACAAGTCATAGGCGACCCATCTCAAGGAGTTAAAACTAGAGCTAGTCTTAGACACATTGTAACAATCTAGCCTTCTTGTTTGACATAGAGCCAACGAACATAAATGAAACACTAGTTGATGAATCTTGGATCATGGCAATTCAAGAAGAACTAAACCAATTTGAAAAAAGTAAAGTATGAGAATTAGTTCCTAAACCTAAGGACATAACCATCATAGGAACCAAATGAGTTTTTAGAAATAAATTAGATGAAGATGGCAATATAACTAGAAATAAAGCTAGATTGGTAGCCTAAGGGTACAATGAACGAGAAGACATATATTATGATTAGACGTTTGCACCGGTAGTTAGAGTAGAAGTTATAATGATGATGTTTGCCTATGCATGTTATAGAAATTTCTAATTGTATCAAATGGATGTAATTTTTTTTTCGAAATGGACATGTAATGGAAGAGGTGTAAACAACCTCCCGGATTGGAAAATACTCATAATCCTAAACATGCTTATGAGTTAACAAAAACATTATATGACTTAAAACAAGCTCCTATTATAAAATTCGGGTAAAATTGACTTTTTATAAAAAAGAAAAAAAGGGTAATTTGCCACTTTGGTACGGTTTGAAAACTCAAATTTTTATAGAACTTGAATGAAGAAACGAACCTCATCGTTGAATTTGTATCACGAAATCTATTTACCCAGTCAATTTTCGTCAAATTCCGAGACAGTCGAATTTTTCGCGTTTTACGGGGCAATCAGGAGTCCTGTGACCTAAAAAGAGACAGAATTAAATTTCAAAAATAAAAAATAATTTAAAGTAAGTTCAAATAAAAATATTTTGAACTTGAATCGAGACGAAATTTAATCGTTTCAGTACAAAATCGGACCCAAAAAATGTAGGACGTGTGGTGCGATGAGGGCCAAGCATTCCAAGGGGTATAAATAATGAAAAAAATCAGATTTTCTTCCCATTTTAACTGGGTTTTTACGTTGGAGAGGGAAGAGGGAAAAAGAGAGTTTCAACTTCTCTCTACGATCTACGGTGTTCCTTAGTTCGAATTGATTTGGGCCAAGAATTAAAGTTCTTCTATGTGACGAAGGCTACAACTACGAACAAAAAATCGCGGATTTCACCGAAGATTCAAAAATGAGATTTTTGAGAGAAATTAAAGTTTGAGCTTGGTTTGTGTTCTTGAAGGTTTCTACAACTTATTTTTACGCTTCAAGAAGTAGGATTTTTTCCTAACTAGATTTATTTTTAACTTAGAGTTATATGGAATTGGTAGGGTGTTAGAGGTGTAATCTCTTGTGTGACACTTATGATAGTTGAAATGTGGAAGTGGGTATAAAAAATGGGTAAAATCAATTCTAGCTTAAATTGGGTATGTAAAAATTGCTTGATGTGATTTCTTGAAAAATGTGATATGTGGGTGTTTGATAAAATGCCTTGAATGATATATGTGAGTGTTGATAAAATGTCTTGAATGATGTATGTGGGTGTTGGATAAAATGCCTTGAATGATTGAAGTATGTTGTTTTGATGAAATTGGAATAACATGCTTGGATGATGTTGTAAATTGTAATTATTTGTTTATGATATAATTGACAATTCAGAATGTTAAATGAGATAGAATATTGTTCATTATTGCAATGGAGATCTTAGTTGCATAAGAATATGAAATGTAATTGTACATTTACATTGCATATGCACGAAAAATATCGCATTTGTGAGCATTGGCATGAGTGTGGGTGTGTGTGCATGGTTTGATTAAACCCCATTCTTTGTGGATAATGCATGGGCTCGAGATAGTTGGGTTGATGGTTTGACTGAGTCGCGCGATTTGCATTGAAAATAGTGTTGGAGTTAGCAAGAAGGGTTAGATTGTCTCTTGGGTGCAAAACCCGATGATTGGATATGCACTCCGTTAGTGTAGAGTTCATAAAATGTGTCGGCGTACGCGGAGCCATTGGTGGAATTTCATTAATGCCATGTCGGTTGGGTGCCCGTTGGTGTGAGTCCATAAATACCCATCCCAAGAAAGACTCAGAATTTATAATGGTCATTGGATGTACAACATCAATGCCAGGGGCTTGGAATGCCCAGATTCATATGTATGGCGTTGCAGGTGTTGAGGGAGCCTGTAAAGGCTCGGGTTGAGTTGCAAGTGTGAGTCTCATCTCATATCATGGCATGACATAGAAGATTTCATTGTTGAATTGTATATTCTTGAATGTAGTGATTGTTGCTTGTGAACATTTCATATGCATTTAGGTTGAGGAGTAGCCTCTTTAGGAGATACCCTATTGAGCGTGTCTCACCTTTTATGACGACAATATTTCAGGTAGGGGCATGCATCGGTGGATGACTCTCACACGGACCCTCATTGATGAAGAAAGCCTGAATGTGGTTTTTAAACTAAGTTTTTGTAAGACTAAGATGTAATCTAGTTTTTGGGACATGTGTGTTATGTAAAGGATTGTAATAAAATTTATATGAACTGTATTTTGTTTAAAATGAATATTATATGAGTTTGGGTTGATGTTGTATAAGGTGAGGATAGATCGGAATTGAAAAATAATGGAATCGGGGGAAAAACTGGGAAGACCTATGGGTAGAACGATAAGCTTTTCTCCTGGTAGAACTTTTTCAATAGGCATTTCCTACCGGTAGAACTTCAAATTTTTCGGTAAAACAATTCCAATGAGTTTTCCTACAGGTAGAACGTTGACATTTCTACTGGTAAAACTTTTCTAGTAGCCTTTTTCTACTAGTAGAACTTGTACATCTTCTACCGTTAGGTTTTGTTAAAATCTCAAATTTTGAAATGCTTTTGCTAGGCGTTTGGGTCTTGAGTCTTTTTATTCAAACGATATAAATGGACAAAAATTGAGTATGAATTGAGGTATATTGCACCTTAGAACGGTCATTTGATTGAATGGTACACAGGTTATGCGTTTGGGAGTGCCCGGTACAAGGGAGACGCTGTCCAAACTCCGTGTTGTTTGTGATCCCGGTAAAGGGGATGCTGTGTCGTGATGTCGGGTTATGCGACATTCATGGGTATTTTTGCTGGTTGATGGTTGATCAATAGGTTGACAAAAGACCCCGGTTTTAGGAGCGTCACACCTATGGCTTGGTATGCGAGACTAAGTAAATTTTTTCTAGATAATGAATTTTTCATGGGCTAAGTAGGTACAACTTTATTTATTAAACTTGTTCATGATGATGTTCTTGTTGCGCAAAGACATGTGGATGATATTATCTTTTGTCACGAATGATAAACTATTGAGGATTATGCACAATGCATGAGCAATGAATTTGAAATGAGCCTAGTGGGAGAACTAAACTTCTTTTTAGGTTTACAAATAAAGCAAGGAAAAAGAAGAAATTTTCATAAACCAATCTAAGTATACCAAGGAACTACTAAAGAAATTTGGTTTAGAAAATACAAAATCTTATGGAACTCCCATGAGTACCATACTAATGCTTTGACAAGGATGAAAATTTTAAAGATGTTGATGTTAAGCTCTGTAGAGGCATGATTAGTATTCTACTTTATTTGAAGGCTAATAGACTCGATTAGTAGTAGTTTCCTAGTTTGTGTATGGTTTCAGTACTACTATTTATACTCTTGTAAACCTAAGGGCTAAGTAGCTTTTGATTATTGAATACAATTGAGAGAATTGACTCTTTTTTTCCCAATCTTTTTGGTATTCTTAGGAATCTACAGATTTATTGAAACTTTTAGAATTGGTATTCTGTGTGAATCAACAGTTCTAGAGTAAGAGTCTAAATTGGTATTTGTGCGCAAATCAACAGTTTATTTTCATTACCCTTTTTCGTTCATTAAACCCTTGTTTCTACCCACTTCACTGTATCAGTTAGTATCAGAGTCCAATTACATTTCTGTTAGTATGCCGTTAAAGAAGACGACGTGTGGAGGAACTCTATAAAGCCAAGATCAAAGCGAGAGATGCGAGGCTACAACAACAATTTGGGGCGTTAATCTATCAAATGACGACCTTAACTGCGACCTTAACTGCCATTGTTCAACAACAACTACAGTAGTAGCCGCCGTAACAACTACAATAGCCGTAACAGCGACCTCAAAACCTACGATTAGTGGAGAAGGAGAAAGAGAGTTTGGTGGACCTGAATAAGATACCAGAGAATCTGAGATTTTGACACGAATTCGGAAGAGTTAATTTTTTATAGTGATTCATCTTTTTTGGAAATTGAAATTCAAACAAAAATCAAGGTATCAAATCCTATTTCAATGGGCTAGTCGTAAATTAAAACATCGAAGTGAATTCAAAGACGAATTCTTTTCAATTTGGAGAGAATGATGTAGAATAAAATAATAATGCAGAATAAATGACAACAATTTTGTTATTTTATTTGAATATGGTCGATGCCATTCGGTTAGGAAAATTTAGGATATTTTATTTTATTTCCTTATTTAATTAAAATTTGATTTGATTTGATTTCCTATTTTATTTAGGATTTTAGTTTCCTAGTTTTTTTTTTTTAATAAAGAAAGAAATTTTTATTGAGAAAAGGGAATCAAAAAATAGGATACATCGTGGAGGACAAGAAATCCTCAAACATAATTAAAAAAAAACACAATATAAAGAATAACTATGCGTTGACACTAAAGCAATGCCACGGTCCAATCTCGTTGAAGATTCGATAAAGGCAACCCCGAAAAGCTTCCTATGGCTTTGGTCCATAGAGAAACCATAAAAACAACTCTTTCCCATATTATCCTCAATAAAATACTATTTATACTCTTGTAAGCTTTAGGGCTAAGGAGCTTTTGATTATTGAACGAATACAATTGACAGAATTGTCTCTTTTCTTTTCAATCTTTGTGATATTCTTAGAAATCAACAGATTTATTGAAGCTTCTGAACTAGTATTCTTTGTGAATTAACGGGTCTGGAGAAGGAGTTTAAACCGGTATTTGTGTGCAAATTAACGATTTATTTTCATTGTCACTTTTTGTTCATTAAACTCTTGTTTCTGCCCGTTTCCTAGCACTAGTTGAAAATAATTTTCTGATTTAATTAGGAAATAAAATAAAATCACCTAAATTTCCTAACTGAATGGCATTGACCACATTCAAATAAAACACCAAAATTCTTGCCATTTATTCTACATCATTATTTTATTTTGCATCATTTTTTCTTGTATGACTTGGTTATTTCTTATCAAAAACCGATCTGAATTGCCTAAAGTCTTTATCACTTTTTATAATGAAATTTTGGTTTAGTTCTTTGGAAGTATAAATACTTAAGTTACACTCTCTCCAACAACTTTTAGAGTAGATAGTTATTTAACATGGTATTAGAGCAAGATGTTCTGTGTTCAAATATTGCCGCCACTAATTTTTTTTTTTTTTTTATAAATTTTAACGTGGTAGGATCAAAATATAGCCTCCACGTGAGGGGACTTGTTAAAATATAAATACTTGAGTTACACCCTCTCAAACAGTTTAAGCTTTTGGACTAAATTGTTGTTTAACAAGTTTGATACCTGTATTAAAGTTCTTCGGTCAGATAATGTCCTTGAGTATGTTTAGTCATTTGTAAAACACTTTTGTGTAGACCATGTCATTATCCATCAAACTACCTATCCTCTTATGTCCCAATAAAATGTTGATGATGTTATCATTAATGGTAATGACTTAGATGGTATTGTCCATTTCAAAATTCATTTGGGGAAGAAGTTACACACTAAAGAGTTAGGTCTTCTTCGGTTTTCTTAGGATTGAAGTTGCTCGGTCAAAGGAAGGTATCTTTTTGTCAACGAAAGTATGTGTTGGATTTATTGTGTGAAAATGGTATTCTTAGTACACGTCCAGCTGATTGTCCTATGGACTCCGCTATTAAGTTAAATGTGAGATTGGTGAAGTTTTTTATGATGTAGGGCATTATCGAAGGTTAGTTGGTAAGCTGATTTACCTTACAATTGTACGTTTGAGTGCTAAGATTGAATATCGGATCATGGCTCATACTGCATATGAAATGTTGTGGGTGCATTCTTTACATCATGATATGGGTATCAATGTGTCCTCTGAGTCGATGACCGATAGGCGACTATATTCATTGCCAGTAATCTGGTCTTTTGTGAGAGGACTGAACACATTAAAGTAGATTGTCATTTTATTCGAAATCTCCTGATGCAAAATGAGATTATTACACCTTGCATCAAGTCTAGTAATCAGCTGGGTGATATTCTTACCAAACCATTGGCTCGATTGTATTCACTAATCTTTGTTCCAATTTAGATATCTTTGATTTCTGTGCTCCAGCTTGAGGGGAATTATAAGACTTCTTATTTTATATTATTAGAAGTGTGTAATAATGTAATTACTCATGATGTTAGTATATTAAAAAAAAGCGAGTATAGGACAACATAGCTCATATATAGATTATTCTCATCTTCTCTCATCCTTTTCCTTTCCCTTTATCTTCATCTCTTCTTCTCTCCTTCTAGCATAGTATTGTTTTTTTTCTTCTTAACTCTTATTAATTTTCCAATTGGGTACTAAAACAACTTAGAATTTCTCTAATTTGAGAGATCTTTGGTTTAGGCCGGGTAACAAGGACTTCCTTCACAAAAGTTCCTGCATGCATTTCTATATAAATGTTCTCATACTGTCTTATAAATTCTATGTTTTAGTATGCTGAATTAGTTTGTGCTTTATTCTCTTCATTTCTTCCGTACCTCAACAGAGCAAAGCCATAGTACACAGCATCTCAGCTCAACGAAGAGAATATTGTATTCATATCATATCTCGTACGTTATCTATCAGTTTATTGTAGAGAAATACCATATGGTGCTTATCTCTTCCAGATATTCAAACTCTATTTAACTAATAATCATGCTTTGAGGTGAACTTGCATTGACTTTGTCATTAATTGTGCCAGCTTATCTGCACCGCTGGAAAACGAAAGAAATGACAATGTATTGCATTCGATGGACATGGCAGATCTTTCTGATTTATGTACAATAACTGCACATATCCTACTTCAGCTTGGGCGATGGAGTGGGGGCAGGTGGGAGAGAGCATGTAGGGTATGGACTTTCCAGTAGACATTTACTTATGTTCATCTACATTGCCTAATCACTTTTGTTCACACATACAAAATGTATCACATGCGATAGACATGGTAGATGTCTTTGATTTATGTACTATGGCTGCTCATATCCTACTACAGCTTGGGAGAAGAGGTGGAAGCAGGTGGGAGAGAGCTCCCTCAGGACACTGTTGCGTTGCTCATGGGGACGGATTGAGGATATGGATTTTCCAGTACAGATTACACATGTACATGTACATGCATTTATGCCTGTGTTCACACAAAAGAATGCTTACCTGCAAAAGTATGATCACATATTTATAAGAAATACAGGTATATATTGTAAATAGAGCATGTCTCCCACATTGAATAAATAGAACCACCCAAGGTTGGTTTATGTTCTTGAGGTGCCACTCCACTGATCGTCAATTGGTTTTGAGTTGGATGTCCTAATATGGTATCAGAGTTAAGTCTTGGATGGTTAGTGGGTTAGGTCTCTTACTCATTTGAAATTCCCTGCATATTTGGATGTTTGTTTGTTAGCTCCATGTGTAAGTTCGAGTCGCACGTGAGGGATGGTGTAAAGAGAGCTTGTATCCACATCGAATAATTAGAACCACTCAAGGTTTGTTACAAACTTGAGGGGTCACTCCACCCATCACCAATTTATTTTGCATTGGATGCTCTAACATGATAACTGTTTTACCAGTGCACACAATATAGCCCAATAAATGCATTTTTTTTTGTCTGAACAAAAACATCACATATGTTTCTCTTATGCATACTTTTTAGATGAGTAAAAATTATTATTGGGTAAAACTATCATTCAGGAGCCACTTCTATTAAATTTATTATCAGTTTTTCTTCCATTTCAGTTGCAAAGTTTTTTTCTGTGCACATTTTTTAGCTTTTGAGTCATATTTGGAGATGCTTTTATGACATGCTTTAAGATCACAAGTCATGCTGTACCCAGATGCCAAGGCGCCATTTCACGAGTACTTGAGAGGCTTAGAAAAATGACAGATTTCCAAAATGTCTGTTTTCTTTAAGTTGATATTGGCAAGTTCAAGTAAATATTTTGTCTCTCTTCAGGGCCGGGGAAAGGACTGGGTGGGCTTTGTGTGTGCTGAAGGAAAAAATAAGGGGGTGGAGGGGCTGGGTTTAGAAAAACTTGCAACGTAAGAAACCTTATGTTTGTCATTACGGAAATGGGAAATATTGCTGATGCTGGGAGTAGCTGCAGAGCTGTCATACCTTGTTGTAGTGTTCCATTCTGGAACAAGGAGAAAGAGGAAAACAAGAAGAGGGGGAAGCAGAAGAATGACAGGAAACGTAGCGTACCTAAGCCCAGAATTGTCACCTGATCTGAGAGAAGCAATCATCTCTAGATGTTGCAGATCTTTTCTCTCCCCGCAACCCCTTCTGTATCTATTTGGATGAAAAAGAGAGGCAGAGAAAATAGAAAAAAGATAATTGTCAAGTCGTGGAGGAGCTTGCCTCCATACTTCTTTGACCTTTGGCCGTGGCATCATGGTTCAAGGTATCGGCCGAGTCCGATACGACTCGGCCGAGTCGTATCCGACTCGGTTACTACCGTTACGATAACGATACCCGAAACGTAAAAATCACGAGATGAGCTAATATCGGCGGTATCTCGGTGGTATTGGCCCAACTCGGAGCTAAATCGGTTGGACTCGGCCGAAACGAACCGAGTCAGACATATTTATGGATACATATTTGTTGTTCTTTTTTTATTTTTATTTTTTTTTTAAATTAGGTACTAGTAAGTTAAAAAAAATTCTAATAACATATGTTTAAAGTTTAGTGTGTCCTTAAATAAAAACATTCAACCTAAATGATGATAACTATTTTCGATAGCGTCCTTATAATTCATTTTTATTATGTTTAATATGTTAAATAATGTATTTTTGGAATATAATACAAGAATGATGATATTTACATATTTTAAAAAATTTTCATGTTTTTTTTAAAAAAATTAGGTCTTCTATCTAACGTTTTGAGCGTATCGACCGATACTACGCTGCGACGCCGCGACCGATGTGTCTCAGTGCCCTCTGAGTCGATGACCGATACCGCGACTTTGAACCATGCGTGGCATGTTTGACACCTCATGAACACACGCCATTATAGATGTGACTAATCTACTGAAATTTTGAAATCTTGATACTGAGTTACTGGTTGTTTTGAAAATTATTGAGGTTAAGTGATTCACGGTGGTTCAACCTACAAGGGATGAAATATTCAAACTCAAAATGGACCACTGTGAATACCTAGTAAGACACTGAATCACTCAGTCACCTCGTTTCAGTGGAACAATAAGAGGCATCTGTCAAATCAAGTTATAAAACTCAATTTAATATCTTTCCTATTGCATTTCGTCGGTCTTGTTTTAATATTCTTAGAACATCCTGGACATTTTTTGATTCACTCACACTCACACTCACAATTCCTATAACACAAGAATATGCTTTGTCTGTTTTGGGAGTGTTGCAGGTATAGTTCAGGATATTTTAGTGCTTTTTCTTCACAAATGCTTTTTGCCATTTGAGGTACCATCTCTACCCCCTTCCCATTGCTACCTAAAAAGAACTGGACTTAAAAGTTTGAGAGTTGGAGTTGGCACCTGGACTCTCAACTGCACTTTGAAATGCATAATATATCATCTGGTTGGTTTTAGTTTCATTAAGTGCATACCAAGAACTATAATCTATCCTAAATTCTAGTTTGTGATTTCGTCGCTTTTGGTTCGAGCTGTATGATGATTGAAACTGGGAAGAAAATTTTGATTGCCTATATTCACTAGGCAACTTGTGTTATTATTTTTGCACACAATAAGTTTCAATTATGCAACAAAAATTACATCTTATATATAGACAAAGTTATTCGGAGATACTTATCTGGGGGATATGGAGAAAACTTAATTAAACTTAATTTCTGGTGTAATATTTTAATAATCACCTTCCAAAAATTAACTAATGAAAGGTCTTTTATTAGCATTTATTGGCTCTTCTTGTGAACCAATGATTGCCAATTTGATATTAGGAGGAATATTTAATTAGAAGAGTTGAATGATAAAATCTGAAGAAAATCAATGACTCATGTTGTATACTGAATTGAATGGATTTTTTTGGAAATGTGTCATTGGGCAAGTAAAAGATTTTAAGTCTAATTTCTATATATTTATGTTTTTAGACCCTTATTATAGCTGTATTATTTCATTTAATGGTATTTTAAAGAGAGTTCATTTTTTTATGTAATTTCTTTCTTTCAAATAAAATAAGACATAACGTCTTCATGGAAAATTATTTTATCTAGCAAAATTTAGAGAAAAATCAGAGCCAAAAAAATTTCCATATTATATTAGATTTGATTTTCTTTTGTTCTTTTAAAAATTATGGTTGTGATATTTTAGTATTGTTATGAGTTGGAAACTGCAGATATATGTAGAAGAAATTTAGTAAGCTTTGTAATACTTGTTTAACTAATGGGCATACATCAAATACCCATGTAGATACCTAATTCTTCACCGCCTTTGGAACTTGTTATCCAAAAATGAACCCTTCATCTTTGTTTTTTCTCATCTGAGAAGGTAAGCCATATAATCAGTTACAGTTTTGTTGGTAATCAGGCTGTTGGGTTTCCAGTATTCAGTCATGTAACACAAATACATTGATGGTCAAGTGATTCGTGGCCTAAACAAAACACTTGATATTGTATGTTTAAGGCTTTGCGAACTTTTTTTCCCCAAATCAATGCCCCAACCTTTATATCAGTAGTCTAAATCTATCACAAAGGAAAATTTTCTCTAGTGGGTAAATGCCAAAATTTTGTTAAATATCTTCAAAAACGGAGCACTTGCTTCTCTTTGTATTACTATTATTACTGTTGTTATTGTTGTTTTTATTATTATTTTTACTATGATTATTATTATTAATAGTAGTAGTGGTAGTAGGAGGAGGGGTAGCTTCTAGCTCGTGCGTTTGTGTGTGATACAACTCTTTGCTGTGAATGTATCCTGTGGTCGCCGACACAGTCTTTTATTTTATTTTTCTGTTTGGTGCCATAAATAGATTTTTCTTTTTCTATTTCGTTTTCTTAAGTTAATCCTTCATTACCTCGATGTTTTAAAGAATATATGGAAGTTTGGCAACTGGCCAGGGCAATATGTATGGCTTGGTGTGCAACGATGATATTCTTGGACATGCTTTCCCAGATTATGGCTTACCGTATGGTGTCTTGCCTTGGCTAGTTGTTTTGGTGATGGGGAGCTGTTAGAATGTGTCTACCCTAATCCTCCATCTGTTCTCTTGCATTGTTTTTAGATTATTTACCTTCACCAGTTCAGATTCTCAAAAGAAAGCTGACTTCAAATTTGAAAGGGAGCTGTCCTCGCATGCCAACTAATTCACCCACAGGCCTTTACAATATGAAGTTATGATGTAAATCCTGATTTTAGTAGTTACTCTAAAGTTCGAAAGATAAAGAACTTGTTGAGCCAACGAAGATTGCCAAAATTATAACTTCGCTTTTGATCACCATTAACAAGCATGTATGCCCTTTCTTTTCAATCAGATTATGACAAGAACCATTTCCCTATGGTTAACTATCTATTGTCTGATTTGTATTATTTACACTAGACAAAACAGTTACTAGTGACATTGTAATTCTTTATGTGGAGTTGGGGACCGTAAAATTATCTTTCATAATTGATGGGCTCAATGTGAGGGCTACCTTAAATATACTTGATGGATTAGTTAATCTAATGCCTCCCTGCATGGATAAGATTGTATACGTCTAATCCTCACCAGACTCTACAGTGATAGGAGGCTCGTGCACTAGGCCCGCCTTTTTTAGAGTAGTTAATCTAATGGACTTGTCAGCTCTCTGGAATAGTGAAAACTCATACTTGATTTCTGGCATATTATGTAGTAGTGAAAGGCAGGATTATTTTCTGTTTGGTTTTGAAGAGGAACTGTGACGTGTAAAATGAAGCAGATATCTATCCCAGTTTTGTAATTTACTTCATGGATAAGGTTATATCTGTCTCTTATA
>CM042202.1:900962-939374 GCA_023539305.1 Ilex asprella | reverse complement strand
AGGTTATATATATATATATATATATATATATATATATATATATATAGCTAGTTAATGGAGATTGTCCTACTGCAGAATATTGAGATTATTATTGTGTATCTTCTTAAATTTTGCATATATGCAGGATTCCTAAAGTTGCCTTGCGTGGCTTGGAGCATAAAATTGAGTTGGGCATGGACTTTGTGTGCAGATAATGTTGATTTTATTGAGGTTGTTTGTGTCTCACAAAGATCAAGGCCCGGAAATGTTAATACTATGTGTAACAGAAGTACTCAGTAGCAATGTTTCATGTCTAGTTTTCAGTCCAGGACCTATGTGGCAGCTGCTATAACAGAGTTTTCGTGGAGCCATGCATTTCCTCTTGTGGTCAACAGTGAAGAGTGTGGGTGAATAGGACCAATGTGTGCAGATAATGTTGATTGAGGTTGTTTGTGCCCCCGCAAATATTAATACTACGCACAACAGAAGTGCTCAGTAGCAATGTTTCATGTCTAGTTTTCGGTTCAGCACCTATGTGGCAGCTGCTATAACACAGTTTTCTTGGAGCCACGCATTTCCTCTTGTGGTCAACAGTGAAGAGTGTGGGTGAATACGACCAAAAATAATTTTATATTTTCCCTTTGTTCTTTAGGTCAGCGGTTATATTAATGCAATCTATTGGCATGCTGGTCATTTCTGTTCAACCCACTCACTTTCATTGATACGTTCAGATTGTGTTCAAATATGAGTAGCTATGAGCAATACTAGGTTGATTCAGTTGAGCACATTTTCTGCATTGACCTTGGTTGTTGGCTATAACGGTGTTGCCCTGTCCTAAATGCAGTGTATGTTTCTTGAATTGTTCGTTGTTCTAGTTCCTCGTTGTTACGGTGATGGATCTGTTTCTGTTTCTGACAGTTTTCTATTCTCTGGATCGGGGGAGATAGATCTTCTTTGTGTTACTGGATTAACAAATCTTACACTGTCATGGAAGAAAGTGATCAACCAATGAAATTTGACAAAGATTATATACGGCCTTGTGCTGCTGTCACAAGGTCTGTGAGTAGGATGGTCGTCAGGTTTACTTGTTTTTCCTTTGCCCCTATGGCAAGCTTCATTTTCCAATTATCAACTGCATGTGTCGCAATAAACATCATATATGGCCTACCTCTTTTAATAGGTAGTGTTAGGTTGTTGATAAAAAAAAAACGTCATATATGGAGATTGGTTCATTGATCAATTAGAAAGCTGTGACCATATTTGTCATGGAAACTATACGTCTCTTCCCGTTGTGATCCCATGACACCATGATAATCTGGATCAACTGGCTTTTCAAACGATACATATGGGAAACCTGTTCTATCGTTTGTTGGGGATATTGTGCTTAATATAGAACATCTTATCCTGGCCCTATAATTTAATTGCGGAATGTGGTGTAGAAAGCACCATGCTTCGAAATATTCTCTCCCTTTAGCAAAGGCCCCTCCAGTTCAACCGATAAAAGCTTCTTAAAAACCACCTGTTTAGCAATGAAATTCAAGGTGATTGTCAGTAGGGTCGGTAATTTTCAAGATTGACATATACTCAAACGTCCTGAACTTGACATAATTGGCGAGTTTTTGTTGCTGATTTAAAAAATTACGTAGTATATTTTTTTGCACTTCGAAGGAGTACAACAGGAATTTAAATAGATTTTGAACTTACAGGAATCATCTTTAAAATGTATGACTTATTGGTCCACTTTCTAGGACATGGTTATTCTTTGTTGTATAAAGTAGGACTGAATAGTGATTCTTTTTTTTTTTTTTGGGTTGTTGTGCACTAAATAGTTATTCTCTATTATAGATTTTGACACAATTACTTCATATTGTGTGAGTTTAGAGGTTCATCAAATGTTTTGTGCGGCTTTCATTTTTATATTTTTCAACATGAATTACTTGTGCTGTTTCACCTATGTAAGAAATGGTAGTGTTCGGATGAGAAATTACTCATGTCATATTTGGATTGAGTTAATTTTCACACAATAAATCTAGATCTGACAAAAGTCTGATACTACATGTCACAATTATTTCCCCTAATTTTATGTATGAAATTGTAGTTTCTCATAAGCAATGGCTGTCCTCCATAAAAAAAGCTTCCAAAAGGAAATAAGTTTTTCTGTTTTTAAACAATTTTCCCCTTCTATCAAACAAAAATACAAAAAGTTAACTGTCAAGACGTAAATCGAGGCATGTATAACCGAATGACATGTAAACAAGGATGGGCCCCACTGAGAGTATTCAACTCCTCGATAGGACCACACTGAGCTCCCTCGAATTCCTTTGATACTAGCAGGACTCTGGGGGATATCTTGACTCTGTCCCGAGTTGTAATGGTGATCTGACATGTAGGCCCACTGATATTATGGGTAGTCGCAAATGATTAACTACGCCATCACATTCATGTGGAGACCCTCAACCAATTCGGAAAAATGTTAGCTAAAGTCATGTACCTTGAATGTTTGGAAGGGCGTAAATTGCTATAGGAGACAACTCATTAAATGTTTGACAGAGGCCATTGAATGTCCAGATAGTGCTCATTAAATGCTTGGTCTTCCGAGTAGGGTAATCATTGAGACATTTGACCTTGAGTGACCGTCAGCCTCCCTTAGGCCTAGTAAATGTGTGGCTCAAGGTCAAGAGTAACCATTGATATATCCATGCAGATGTTAGGTTGATTGGCATGATGTGACATTCTAGAACCTCTATTATCTCCTCTCAAGGTATAAATAACTAAAAGGGTTGGGTTACAGGTATACACACAAAACTCAGCTTCTACTATAACATTCATACTCTCACACTTGAACGTTGACAGGCTTAGGCATTGAAGTGGATACGTCGAATACGGATCCAACCCTTTCCTAACCTTGTTCCCTATTTTAGGAATTGTTGGAACAACAATCCTTAGATCCGTTGATGGCATGCATAATCGAATAAAAAAAATGTATTCGTTAACTATCAACCCTAAAACCCGGTGATTTGGATACACACTTTGTTGGTATAGAGTCCATAAAGTGTGTCGGCGTATGTAACGCCCCAGAATTTACCTTGGACGACATTACTATCTAAAATCATTCACATCATGAGAGCAACTAATAGAATCTATAGATAAACGAGATTCCATTCATCATACATAATATCTTCAACATCATCCAAAAGAATATGTCAAACCATGACCATTACATCTCAAAATCAAATATTAATCTTGCAGCGGAATAAACAAAATATCATCTATACATTGTCTAAAAATGCATCCCCTAGTCTAGGATATAAAGAGAATAACTCTAGACATTCCCCTCAGGATCCACGCTTCCATCCAATTGCGCTTCCCAAGCTACCTGCTCGTCAACTTTGAGTTCTTCCTCTAAACCGAAATCTGAGAATAAATATTGTTTGTATGGAATGAGCACTAAGTTTTGTAGGAAAATTCTCCCAAACTCGAACAAGGTTTAGAAAACATATAAAATAAGTTAGTCTCATTTCACAAATATCATATATAACTTTTGAAAGAAAACAATGATAGTGCATCCGATCTCAAGTTTAAGCAATAACAATAAGTAAATGAAAAAGTAAAACCAATTCCCAACAATAAGTCATTTCTAACCATAGGCCATTTCCAACAAGTTCCTGTAATAAACCATTTTCACAACAATAAAAAATAACCCACAATATGTATCTGTATCCCCAATTGTATATGTATCTCAAGTATGTTAGTTATTTCTCAAGAATCTACACAACAATTCTACCTCGTTCACCCATCACATTCCCCGAGGGCCAAATCACAAACCACTTTAGGAAGGACGTATACTGTCTCCCACGACATTGACGAATCCTTCCAAAGAAAGGTATACCATCCCTTAGCCTCGAACTTATGTAAACAATAGTGGTTGCTCCTACAAACAACAATCCACTACAAAGTGCTAGACAACCATCTCATCCCCACTGGGATAGACTAACCTCTAACATTCTACAACAGATCTCAAATGCAATTCAAGTTCATCACAACAAATCATACAAGAGATGCAATACCAACTAAATTTTCAAATCACAAGTATCTCAGAAACCCCCAATTCCATAGATATTTTTTCAATATAAAAACTTAAGAAAAATAAGCAAGAGATCATCGAAAGATATAGTTTTATTGTTCCAAACAAAACACTAGCGTTTTTTGAAATCAAGAACAATTGAATATCAAGTTTTGAAATAAAGAACAAATGAATATCAATTTTTGATATCAAGAACAAATAAATAACAAGTTTTGAAATCAAGAACAAATGAATATCAAGTTTTGAAATCAAGAACAAATGAATATCAAGTTTTGAAATCAAGAACAAGTGAATATCAAGTTTTGAAATAAAGAACAAATGAATATCAAGTTTTGAAATAAAAAACAAATGAATATCAAGTTTTGATATCAAGAACAAATAAATAAAAAATTTTGAAATCAAGACTAGATGAATATCAAGTTTTGAAATCAAGAACAAATGAATATCAAGTTTTGATATCAAGAACAAATGAATATCAAGTTGAAAAATTCATACCTCTTGAAAAACTAGAGTTTGAATGTCAAGAACAAAAGTTTTATGGCTATCAAGCTATAACTTCCATCAAAACATGGTAAGATTTGCAAGAATATCAAGAAACAAGACTTTCAATACATACATACATACATATATATATATATATATATATGCCCTAGCATCAATAAACAAAAATCCATACCTCTTGAAACATTAGAGTTTGGATGTCAAGAACAAAGGTTTTATGGCTATCGAGCTATATCTTCCATCAAAACATGATAAGATTTGCAAGAATATCAAGAAACAAGGCTTCCAATACATATATATATATATAAATATATATATAAGATTTAGAGTCAAAACATGTATATATATGCCCTCGCATCAATGAACAAGAGTGGAAGAAAACCTTTACATTCTTCTTCCTTAGTTTTCTTGAAAAACTTGAAGTTTTGATCCTCTTCAAGGAGCAAATCCTCCCTTGATCTTGTGTTTTCCCCGTTCTTTCTTCCTCTCTAAGTCTTCCTAGGGTTAGAAATGTTGTATTGGAGCTAAGGGAGGCGGCACTATATATTTATAGGGTGTGAAAGGAGTCCAACCGACGTAAATCTGATGTTCTGATTCGTTGTTCATGTTCAAACGTCATTGGCGTTCGAATGTCACTTGCTTCCAGTACTTTTGTTTTTCCAACAGACAAGAGTACTGGAACGAATTGTCATTCGAACGTACTTTCACGTCAGAACGTCATCCCAGTTTTTATAGGATCTTCCAGTGAAGTTTTTACCTATTTAGAGATCGATTTGAATTTTTTTTTAAATACACTTTTGTAGCCTTGAAAGTCTATTGTCTAATTTAAAAATTTTAGGTCAAACGAACATCAGGATAAAAAGTTATGATCAAATTACTAAAGCAGTGTCAAAACTCCTTCTAACTCAAATTCTCTCTAAAGTGTGCTTTCACTCTAGAAAACTTCCAAACTTCTACAACATACTTTATTACCTCAACTAACATCTTTATTTCTACTCTTACAATCTAAATAATTCATGCATACATCATTATATATATTACCATTTCAGAAACATAATTATGTTACTATATAACGATAAGAACCTGGGGGTTTACAATCCACCCCCTTAAAGAAAGTTTTGTCCTTGAAACTTACCTTAAGTAGAAAACAAATGAGGGTACTTCTCTCGTATCTCCAACTCTGTTTTCCAGGTAGCTTCCTCCACCCATGATGTTGCCATAAGACTTTCACCAGTTGGATTACTTTATTACGAAGTACCTTCTCCTTGGTATTGAGAATCTCCATCGGTTGTTCTTCGTATGTTGCTCTATCTTGAACTTCAATATCCTCCAAATCCACGATATGCGTTGTATCTGATTGACACTTTCTTAACAATGAAACATAAAATACATCATGTACTCCTGACAACTGGGCTGGTAATCGAAGTTGATACGCCACTTTGCCCACCACTTTGATCACTTCAAATGGTCCGGTATATCTTGGGGCCAATTTTTCCTTCTTGTCGAATCTAAACACTCCCTTCTTGGGTGACACCCTGAGGAACACATAGTCCTCCTCTTGGAATTTCAATGGTCTTCTTCTTCTGTCCACATAGCTTTTCTGTCTACTTTGAGCCGTGTGTAGTCTTTCCCGGATGAGTTGAATTTTCTTAGTAGTCTTCTGACCAATTTCTGGCCCAAACAAGCTACTCTCTTCAGCTTCTAACCAACAAGTTGGGGACATACATGGTCTTCCATACAAATGCCTCATAAGGAGCTATTCCAATACTTGTCTGATAGCTGTTGTTGTACGAAAATTCTACCAATATGTAAACCCCCACATGTGTTATATTAATATAATGATAAAATTGTTAGTAATTTAATATGTGTAATGGCGTAAGAATGAACCATTTATGTTATAACCGTAGGAAATGCAAATATTGTAAAAATAGTTAATTAAGTTGCAGCTTGTAAACATAGGAAATCGTTTGCAATAGAACTTATACTACTAGGTTAATGCACAAATGTAGGTAGTATAACTTTAGGTTGGTTTTTGAATGGATTGGAAGTGGAAAATAGAGAAAATAGGCAAAACTGAGTAAATCATACTGGTACTGCGTAGTGGTACTGTACCGTACCGGTACTGTGTAAGGGTACCCCAAGGTCCAGAGAGTTTGTCGTACCGGTATAGTATACCGGTACTGTGTACCTTTAGCCCCATTTCAGCACCTCTAACCCTAGAAAACATTAAAGAGGAAGAAAAGAAGAGAAAAACACAAGATTTAAGGAGATTTACAACGTGGATTGGATCAACAACCTAGTTTCAAGAACACAAGGTAGGGGTTTCTACTCTTTTTCTTACATTGAGGCTAGGGCTTATGTCTATATGTACTCTTTTGACTTTAGATGAAATATATGTGCTATAAAACTATCATTCCTTGGTATTCTTGCAAAGATTAACATTTTTTAAACAAGGCTATGGTGGAATAGCTCTTAAATATCTTTTTCTTGCTTTCAAACCCTAGTTTTCAAGAGAAATGGATTTTCCTCTTGATTCTTCCTTGTTTTTGATTTTGAAATTCTAGTGCTTTTTGTTGAGTAATGAAATGATATTGTTGATTATGTCTTTCATTTTTCTTCAATTTCTCTATGGAAATAATGCATGTGAAAAAATTGTGGATTTGTGGAATTTTTGGTTATTTGAGAAAATTGTTGGTATTGTATTTCTGGTATGGTTGTTTGGATGACCAAGAGTGAGAGGTTCCTTGTAAGGATGCTCATTCCTTCTCAGGAGGTTCTTTGTAAGGATGCTTGAGAAACAAGTCCTTGAGGGTGAGAGGTTCCTTGTAAGGATGCTCATGCCAAAGAAACAAGACCTTGAGGGTGAGAGGATCCTTGTAAGGATGCTCATGCCAAAGGGGTATTGGTTTACTTTTAGAAATTGCATGACTCATTGTTGGTAATTGGTTTCACCTTTCAGTTTAACTTTATTGTTGTTTGTAAACTAGAGATCTATTAAAATATCATGATTTTACTTCAAAAGGTTATATATGCTATTTGTGAAATGAGACTGACTTGTTTTACATGCTTCAAAACCTTGTTTGAGTTTAGAAGGATTTTCCTACAGAGGTTAGTGCTCACTCCCTATAAATAATGTCTACTTTCAGATTTCTGTTTAGAGGAAGGGCCCGGAATAGATGAGCAAATAACTTGCAAAGTTCAAGTGAATGGGCAGGTAGATCCGAAGGGGGATGTCTAGACTGTGCTTTTCGATTCTAGACTAGGAGACACCTTTTGAGATAATGTTCATGTTAGTATTTTTTTATTCCGCTACACAATTAAATTGGATTTCTTTTGGGTGTAAATGTCTTAACTTGGCATATTCTTTTGGGATGTAAAGACCACTGTTTGGCCTATTCTTGTGAATGATGTTGTAAATATTCGATATGATGAATGAAATTTTCTTTATTGATGGATTTATTTAGTTTCTCTCATGATGTGAATGATTTTAGCTAGTAATGTCACCCAAGGTGTAGTTTGGGGCGTTACACAATGGAAGGTGTTCACTCCAACTTCCTTTGAAGTCCAATACACAAGCTCGTAATATATTCTCCAAAATTTATATCACCATCTCGGATTGGCCATCCATTTGAGGATGAAAGGCGATGCTAAAGTGTAACTCGATTCCCATAGATTGTTGTAGACTTAGCCAAAATTGCGCCACAAAATGAGAATCACGATCCGGCATAATAGAGAGTGAAACTCCATGTAATCTAACAATCTCGCGAATATAAAGCTTGCTCAAGGTCTATAAAGTGTCAGTGGTCTTCATACTCAAGAAATTAGCAGACTTGGTGAGCCTATCTACAATAGCTCATACGGAATTATGCCATCATGATGTCCACGATAAACCAGGCATGAAATTCATGGTGATGTGATCCCACTTCTACTATGGGATAGGTAAGGACTGTAGCAATCCTCTAGGTTTTTGATGCTCCACCTTCACCTGCTGACACACCGCGCACTTTGCAATGTACTTGGCCATGTTTTGTTTCATCCCTTTCCACCAATAGTGACGCTTCATGTCTCTATACATCTTGGTACTACCCAGATGTATGAAAAATTTTGAACGATGACACTCACTCAACACTCTTCCCTTACTTGGTCATTATTTGGTACACATAGTCTTCCCTGAAACTGTAACTCATCATCATGTATAGACCAGTTCTCAACAATCTCATTCCTCTCCAATCTACCCCAGATAGTTTCCAACTCTGTATCTAATCGTTACAACTCCATAATCCTTTTTCGGAGAAAAGGTTGAGCTATAAGATTAAATAAGCATGGTCGATCCTCCTTTCTTTCCGCCAATAGATCAAATTCTTTAAAAACATCAAATCATCTTCCACCTATTAACATCAAGAACATTAATTTTATCCCGAGATTTTCTACTAAGTGTATCGGCTACTACATTAGCCTTCCCCAGATGGTAGTTGAGTGTGAAATCGTAGTCTTCTAGATATTCAATCCACCTTCTTTGCCGAAGATTCAAGTCTTTTTGCATGAATATATACTTGAGGCTCTTATGATCAGAAAACACTTGAAACTTTGCTCCATACAAGTAATACCGCTACAACTTAAGAGCAAAAACCATAGCGGCAAGCTCCAAGTCGTGAATAAGATAGTTATGCTCATGAATCTTTAGTTGTCTCGAGCCATAAGAAACTACCTTACCTCCCTACATTAGCACACATCTCAAGTCTCGTAACGAAGCATCGGTGTAAACATTGTATCCTTCCTCACTGCTTGGAATAATGAGGACAAGAGTTGTTGTCAACCTTTCCTTCAAGGTGCGAAAGGCTAGTTCACACTCTTGACTCCACAAGAATCTTTTTCCTTCTTTGAAAGGCGGGTCATCGGCATCGCGAGCTTTAAGAACCCTTCTACAAACCTCTGATAGTAGCCTGCTAATTCTAGGAAACTACATACTTCGCTCACATTCTTCGGTGGTTCCCACTTCATCACTGCTTCAATCTTTGCGGGGTCAATAACTACACCCTGTTCTGACACCACATGACCAAGGAATTTCACTTTCTTCTTCCAGAACTCGCATTTACTCATCTTTGCATTTAATTTATGCTCTCGCAAGGTCTGAAGCACTACCAAAAGATGGTGTTCATGTTCCCCTTGTGTCCGTGAATAGATTAATATGTCATTAATAAACACAATGAAAAATTGATCTAGATCTGACCAGAATTCTCTGCGCTTCAAATCCATAAGGCTGCAGGAGCATTAGTCATTTCGAACGGCATTATCGTATATTCGAAATGACCATACCGGGTATGGAAAGCTGTCTTAGGAACATCCTCTTCCTTGATCCGTAGTTGATGGTATCCCATGTGACGATCAATCTTGGAGTAATACTTAGAACCCCTCAATTGATCGAATAAATCATCAATTCGTGGCAAGGGGTATTTATTCTTCACTATCACTCGATTCAACCTTCAATAGTCCGTACATAACCGAAGTGTTTCATCATGCTTCTTCACAAAGAGGACTGAGAATTCCTAAGGTGAAGTGCTTAAAAGGATAAACCCAATAGCCAATAGTTGGAATAACTTCTTCCTTAACTCCTTCAACTCCAAAGGTGCCATTTTATAGGGAGCAGTGGATATGGGTTCGGTTCCTGGATATAGATCAATCCGAAACTCAATCTCTTTCTTTGGGGGTAACATAGGTAGTTCATATGGGAAGACATCCAAAAAATTCGACACTATCAACACCATGTCCAAATGAGATTTCTCTCGATCGTCTCCCATTAACCTAGCTAAGAAAATCAAATTTTTCTCCGCCTTAGCTCTCAAGAATCAATTACTTGTAGTGAGAAATGGATGGAAAGAATTTCGATCATTCATAAAATCGAAAACTACCCTTCCTGGTAATTGAAATGAAATCTGTTTACAAAAATAATATATTACTGCACGGAAAGTGGACCACAAGTTTATCCCAAAGATTATGTCATAACCCTTCATGTCTAATGCAACCAAGTCTACCATCAATTCTTGCTCCCCAATTCGAAGCACGTAACCTCTACACACCCTCCTAGTATCCAACCGTTCTCTAGTAGGCATGTCAATACTTAAGGCGTGTTCTAGATTCTCAAGTTCTAATCCAATTCAATAACATATGTAGTGCGTAAGAAAGAATGAGTAGCACAGGATCAAATAGAATATGTGCCCAAGAGTTATAGAGAAGAATAATACCTTTCATAACTGCATGGGAAACGTCTTCCTCCAGTTGGGTCAAAGCAAAAAATCTTCCTTGATTGGTACCACCTGGGGCTATAGCTCCTAACGATTTATGCTATAGTGACATTTGTAGTGGTGGGCTATTTGCATTTACTTGTTCTGTTGCTTGATTGGTCTTTGGTGAAAATGATGGGCAGTTATTTCTAAAGTGCCCAAACCCTCCACACGCAAAGCATTGACGCAGTTCAATGCCTGCTCTATTCTGAGTAACCCAAGCTCCTCGAACGGCTTGATTTCTTTGCCCCGAAGCTTGGTCAGGTCAGTGGTATGGAGCTTCCCTTTGTGTGACTCCACTGCTGCTAGCATCAGTCCTGATCGGACCTCCCCTCACGAAGTTCTGTCGTTGCTAGTTATGTTCAGTGTCTTTTTCTACCAATGTGGCTCTATTAACAAGATCCCCATAGTCTCGGCTCTTGTGAGCCACAAGCTTTTCCCTGATGGCAGGCCTCAAGCCCTGCTCGAATCGTTTAGGCCTCCTGGCCTTAGTAGATATGAACTCTGTAGCATAGTGGGATAGCTCGTCGAACTTTCTCTCATACTCCGCCACCGTCATGCTACTCTGTCGTAGAGCGAGAAAATTTACATTCATCTTATCCCTGACTGATTCAGAAAAATATTTGTCTTGAAAGATCTGCTCAAAATCCTTCTAAGTAATCGTGTCAGTGTTCCTCCTTCTCTTCACCAAGTCCCACCAATGATCTGTCTCCCCTTCTAGTAGATATGTAGCTAGGTTGACCCGTAGATCCTTGGTAACTCCTATGCTATGACACATTTTTTTCACCCGACAAAATCCACTTATCCGCCTCCAAAGGGTGAGAACTTCCTTGGAAAGTAGGTGGGGGTTGCCCCAAGAATTCTCTAAGAACTATCATCTTTCTATTGTCATCCCTTTTCCCGGTACATGAGCTAATGGTTGACACCCCCCGTTGTGGTTGTTGTTTCCATTTTGGTGTAGTACCAGAGTGGTTAGCTCCCTTAGGCATTGATAAATGCAATTCATGGCATCAGGAGGTGGTGGTGGTTGTGCTTGACCTTCACGTCCACGTCCACGTCCACGTCTATCGTCCATCCTGCATATAAATTATAATTTAGTTTCCTTGATGTTCTAAACACCCTAGCTATCACTTTAATCCAAAGCATAAGACTTGTATAAGATTAAAGTCAACCATTTATTCGACCTAGTCCTACCTTTCTAGTGGTAATCCATAACCTACAACTCCCATGTAAGACCTAATTCATAGGCTTTGATACCAAACCTGTAAATCCTCACCCTTCATTATGCAATGACACGCCTTGCATGTCTTACTAAGTGGAGGAACCCCCATCATTACCTATATATATATATATATATATATATATATATATGATGAGTATAAAATATTGCACATCATGCATCTTTATTACACCCATATTACTTGTTTTGTGGTGAAAATTAGGGAAAATGGTTTCAAATTCACAATAAATGGAGATTTGTGTGATTGTAGATAAAAAGCAGGTAATTTCTTGTATAAAGCATCCCATCAAGTACTCAAAGTCAATGGGGAAGAAGGGACCGCTTAACGGATGACTTGGGACTTCAAGGAACCAAGGAAATCTCAAAATAGGACAAAACCTATTGGTAGAAGGCAACCAAAACTTACCGGTAAAAGTCATTCAAAACCTACCAGTAGAGGGCTCAATACCTACCTATAGAAAATGCTACTGGAAATTTTCTACCTCTGCCATGCAAAAACCTACTGGTAGAAAATCTTACTGAAAAAAACCTATCGGTAGGTTTTCTACATTATATCGGTAGTTTTTGCCCAGATCTACTAGATGCCTATTCACATGACTTCAACTACTTTGGGGTTCCACCTCTTGTCCTCCAAACCATACCCTGACATGTTTGACACTCGATGATGCTCTCCTAACATCTAAAGTTAGATTTGAAGTAAGAGAGAAGGGAAAAGCAAGAAAGAGAAGAGGGGTGGTTGGGAAAGCAAGTGAGGAGCATGGTTGGACAGATTTTGCTTGTTGAAGTGTCCAACATCTCTCCAATCATTCCAATTCAGTTCTCACATGCTAAGGGAGAGATGATGGATGAAAATTAAGGAGTCTTACACTACTATTCAGATTTTACATGCTTTTAGAGAGAGAAGCTCCATGGTTGAAGATGAAGTGTTAGAGAGAGAAAGTTGGGTTTTTACATTTCCTTCATCATTTTCATTGTAGTAAGCTTTATTTTACTTGTAATCTTTCCCTCTTTCACTCTGAAATCTTTTATTCAAGTTGTAATCAAGCTTAGCTAAGTGTTCTTGTATTTCCTTTTCTACATTTAGATTTTTTATCTTCAAGCTTTGTATTTTGGGTATGAATGACTTTGCTCTTGTAGTTTAAACCTTTTATTGCATCAAGACAAGTCTCATGTTTCATTTCACTACCATGTTTCTTTACATTATGTTTGTTCTTGCCTTTAGTATTGGTAGCTAGACTTTTAGTTAACTAATCCAAGGGGATTTCCTCTTGGGTATTTGAAATTGACTCCCTTTCATTCTTCCTTTTAGTGTAAAGTGTTTGCTTTGACTAAGTTGAGTACGGACGTGATTGTGGGCTCTTGACACATTGTAGACTTGTCACGGGGTATGCTTTTGTCCAACACAACCACATTAATCCCTCACTTACTACGAATCAATCAAATATCAAGATACCATTAGTTAAATGAATTGAGCCGATTTGGTATTCCCATTGGAACAACCTCTATGGATTAGCCAACCTTGCTTTTTTGCATTTTTCTCAAAACACAACTCACCAAAACACAATTAACAAGACTTTCGAATTTGTATTTCTTTACAAATCACCCTTAAAAGCATTTGACATTTCCTTCCTTGAGGAGATGACATTGGAATATCCATTTCAAGTAAAACACGACATTACAAGTCTTCTACGCTTTGTCAGCATTACTACACACACACACGTTTTTGTTCACACATGATTTTTCTCATTTCTTACATTTGAACCCAGGGGAGAGTGACACTCACCAACTCGTATAAACCATATACACGCAATCCAGGCTCTTGTTTGTAGATTAGGGAAACTATCAAGCAATATACATGTACATTCCCTTAATTATATATATATATCAAAAATATTTATAACCCATTAAATTTGTATTGTGAACATTTAATCCACTTCTTGCATATACTAATAAGATTTTGTTTTAATAACAATAAATTGATGTCAAATGCTTGCCACCCAATTTGTAAAAACCCGGGTAAATTTGAACGTTTTTCTGAAAAAGGGAAAAATGGTCATTTTGTCACTATAATGCGGAATTAAAATACGTATTCTCTAGAGCTCGTATGACACAACAGACTTCATCGTTGGATTCGTATCGTGAAATCTAGTCACCCAGACTAATTTCATTGATTTACGAGATAGTTAGATTTTTCACGTTTTACGAGACGACTGGGTGGCGGATGACCTCACAAAAGTCCCCAAAATAGAAATTATAAATTTTTTTTATAATTGAATAAAATTTTAAATGAAATTAATTTAAATTTAAACCAGGATGAAATAAATCGTTTGGGGCGAAAACGGACCCGGATAAGTGAGGGGCGTGTGGTGCAACTCGGGCCAAGTCTTTAAAATTATAAATAGGGCTAAATATTAGATATTTCAGCAGAAATATCTCTGATTTTTTCTGGTCTCACATGTTGGAGAGAAAGAGGGATAAAAGAGAGAAATCCAAGACTTCTCCTCGCGATTCTCGGAGTTTCGTCGATCGGATTCCGTCGAGCCAAGAATTAAAGTCGTTCACGTCAACGAGGGCTACGCAACCATACCAAGAACGAGTGATTTCACCAAAAATCCAAAGGGGAGAGTTGAGAAAATCAAGATTTTTGGGCTTGGGGTTGGGGTTGGTGTTGGTGTTTTTGAAGTTCTACACTTCATCTTACGCTCCAAGAGGTAGGGTTCTTCCTACTTTGATTTTATTCCACCCTTTGGTGTTGATAGACAAAGGTTTTAATATTGAATTTGATGTAGGGATGTTACTTGTATGTTTCTTGGAAGTTGGTGATATTTTGGGGCATGGTATGTGTTTAACATGATTGATGCCTTGAAGGTGTTTGATAGAATGCCTTGAGTGATTGAAATTGTTGTTTTGATGACATGCTTGAGTTATGTGATAACATGTGAAAATTATATAGTTATGATATAATTTGCCATGAAAATTAGATGGCCAGGTGTTAATTAGTCCATATGGCATTCATCACGTATGAGACTTGATATTGTTGTGGCAATGGTGCATCACATTGCATATGCATGGAGACATCACGTCACATGGGTGTGTGTGCACGGTGGTCGTCAACACCACACATGGTGATTGACGGATGGCTTGGAATAGTTGGGTCGAATGCCTAGCGGAGCCGCATAGTTGCATGGTAAATTGGGTTGGGGTAGCAAGAAGGGGCTAGAAGATCCTTCGGGTGTAAGGCCCAATAGTTGGGGTATGCACTCCCTTGATTCGATCCATAAAGTGTGTAGGTGTACACGAAATCTTCGGTGGAAGTCCGTGAATTCCGTGTAGGTTGGGTGACCTTAGGTGTAAGTCCATGAACATCCACCCCAATAAAGACCCTAGATTTGTAAACGTCATTTGATGTATAACATAAATGACAGATACATACACATTGACACTTGCATGTATTGAGGATCTAGGAAGGGCTCGAGTTGGGTTGCATGAGTGAGTCTCACCTCATTCCATGACATGTCGTAATAAATTCCATCATGGAGTTGCATATTCTTGATTGAAATTGTTGTGAATGGTTATATGTTGTATGTGAACATTGCATATGCATCTAGGGGGAGTAACCTCTGTAGGGGATACTCTATTGAGCGTGGCTCACCCTATATGAGAAAATATTTCAGGTGCAAGATACACGCCGGTGAACAGATCTCATTCGAGCCACCAAGGGTGAAGAAAAGCCGAGCTATGGCTTTATTTTGGGATTTTGTAAACTCACTGCGAAAACTTAGTTATTTGGCATGTAAATTAGTGTAAATAAATATAATAGAACTTGCACTTACCAAGTTTTATGTGAGAAATGGGGTTAAATATGTATTGGATGATTTTGGAATGTTTTGGAGGAGATTGGAAATCAAAAACAAAAGAAATAGGCAAAACTGGGCAAATAATACCGGTACTATTTTTTCAGTGGGCAAACCGTACCGGTACTGTATACCAATACACTCTTCAAAAATCTCAAATTTTAAAATTACTTTGTCATGCTTTCGGCTTATGTTTTCCTTCCCTCCAATAATGTAAATGGACCATAATGGAGTGTTAATCATGGTAGATTGGGCTTTGGCTGGATCCAACGAATAATTAAACCTGAATTACATTTGTGGGTTACGGTCCCGGTTAGGGGATGCTATTATGTGGTGTCGGGTTATTCGGCATTCATGGGTATTTTCGTGGGTTGATGGGTTATCAACGGTTAATAAATGACCCCCGGATTTTGGAGTGTCACACAATTAATTTCACATTCACTAACATACATAAAATAATAAAGACATATGTAAACATTTTTATTTAAATTTCCACACTAAAATAAAATAATTCCCAATATAGTCATTATCATAAATTCTCTCTAAATATTAAAATATCCATCGTTTGGGTTCCGGTCTCATATCACTACTCTTAATTAAATACTGATTGTCAATTATACGTATGCATGTCACATGTGAATATGCTTTATAAAAATATTATATGTTTTTGATTCAAAAAAATACTATATGTTTGTCAAGCATGTTCGGGTTTACAAACTCTTATCAAATTTAATAAAAACAACTATATGTCAATATAATTTAAGCTTTTCACACATGACTATTTTTTGGCTTGAATGATATGCAAAAGTATTCACACATATTATCATCAGAAACTCGTGTGTGTATGTCACATCATCAACTTAAGAGATTTATCAAACAACATTCTCATCTCTTTTTAGCTATCCAAATTAGCTGTACTTTCACTTAATTCTCTCTTTTCTTTTTTCTCTTTACTTTCACTTCATTCTCTTTTCTTTCTTTGTCCTTTTTTTTCAAGCCTTTGACCTTTTTTTATAACATTCTACTATTTCTTTGAACGGAGATACAATCAACTAATCATTCCTCATACTCTAAAAAAAAATATAATCATACTATTGAAAGAAGTGATGAAAGAATTGTTTCTTGAGTAATTATAATATAACCCTCCTTAATGATAGACTCTAAACTCACAAGCTAATATATTTGTTTCCACTATACATGTCATGCTATGAAAGACAAAAACTCATTTAACAAATCACAAGAACTAAACAATCATGGTGCATAAAATTTGAGTTTTTTATGACAATAACACTTAATAATCAAGCACATAATAAATTACATACAATACTCCATATGCAATCTACTCAAATTACTGTCAACATATCAAAGTTCTCAAAGAATTCAACTCGAGAATCATACTTTCAAAGTAGGTAAAGCAGATTTTTTTTTCCAGGAGCAACAAACAAACAAAACAAACAAAAATAAACTCAAAATTTAGAGAACAAACAAAACAGTTGTGTAAACCCTCACCCTAACTTAAATAATGCATTGTCCTCAATGCAACAAAAATAACTATATGCAAGAGAACTAATGAAATAGATAAGGGAATGAGGTCAACTGAAAATAATAACCCCAAAAGGAATTCAACTGCAAAACAAAAAAAAAAGGTAAAGTAAAACAAGCAACGACTAATATACAACAAATCATGAAAGAAAGAACAATCACTCACCCAAAAGATCCTGAGAAATAGGATCAACTAGCACCTCCACAAACTCCTTTGATGGAAAATCCTCAAAAAATGCTTTCAATCTTTGACCATTCACTTTAAAAGTTTGCCCATCTTTGGGTTCTCTAGTTCCACTGCTCCATGCAAGAAAAATGTACACATTAAGTTAAGGCTGGCCCATCCTGAGTGTATGTTACTTGGGAAAAGATGAAGGCGAGAATTGAATGCTCAAAGGTCCTTTTCAAAATAGATTTATCATAAATTTTTTTTACCTTTTTCTTGCCAATCAGAGTACTCTCATATGCATCGCTTCTTATCTCTCCCAATTCAGTTAAATCATATTTCCTATTCCTACCAACAAGTTGTAAATTGAAGTTCAAATTTTTGATGGCCCAGTATGCTCTATGTTCCATTTCTACCGGTAGATGACAAGTTTTTACATACACTAGCCTACAGGGGGACATACCTAAGTATGTCTTAAAAGCAATCCTATAGGCCCAAAGAGCATTGGCCAACCTTAGTGACAAATCCTTGCTATCCAAATTGACTATCTTTTCTAAGATGTGCTTGATCTCCCCATTGGACAATTCATCTTGGCCATTGGTCTATGCGTGGTAAGTTGTGGACACTTTGTGTGTAAGTTCATATTTATGCATGAAATTAGCAAATGACCTATTACAAAAGTGTAAACCACCATCACTTATTATTACCCTAGACATCCTGAACCTAGACAAAATATTATTTTTCAAAAAATTGATCACAACCTTGTGATCATTAGTCCTAGTTGGAATTGCTTCTATTCACTTTGATACATATTGAACTTCCAAAATAATGTAAGCATACCCAAAAACATAGGGAAATGACCCATAAAATTAATACCCCAACAATCAAATATTTTCATCACAAATATGGGTGTAAGGGGCATCATATTCCTACAGGTCACACCTTCTAATCGTTGGCATTTATCACAATGCTTATAGAATGTAAAATAATCTTTGAATAATGTAGGCCAATAAAAACTACTTTTTTAAAATCTTAGCTAATGCCTTATTGGATGAGAAATGGCCTCCACAAGCTTCTGAATAAAAAAAAATAAAAAATCACGTCCTTTTGCTCTTTGCCGACACACATCTCCTCATCACTTCATTGAGGCAGTATTGAACAAATATAGATTTTCAAAGTAGAACTACTTCACCTTGACTAGGAATCTCTTCTTTTCCCTTGGACTCCAATGACTTGGTAGCTACCTTGTAACTAGATAAATCATAATATCAACTTACCATGATATAGTTATATTCAAAGTACCTAAATGCTCATTAGGGAAAAGGTTAGGGATAAGAATGTGAGCATATGTGTCTTCAATTATAAGCCTCGATAAATGTTGAGCCAGTACATTCTCCACTCATTTATTATCATTGATAATTATATAAAACTCTTGGAGGAGAAGGATACACCTAATCAACCTTGGCTTAATGATCTGATCTTCGCCATACACCCAAGTATAAGTGGTTAAGTTTTAATGTTACTTGGTTAAGTTCGAGGTCGAACCCACAAAGAGTTATCTGTTAGAACTCAAAATAAAAATGGTAACATTGCCATGCGCGTAGTGTGCTTTATAACAGCTTGTGATGTGAAGTTAGAACTAAGAAACACATCCTCCAAGTTCCTCTTATGAGGAGGTTGGTAAGATTGCCATGTGCGTTTTGGCTTTGGATGAAATTGTAAACCACATCTTCCTAGTTCCTCTTATGAGGAGGTTGGTAGGTGGGAGGATGGATGGTCCTTTTTGGGAAAAACTTTGTGGAGGTGGACTTGGTGAAAAATTCTGTGTGAACCCTAACCGACTTGCTTTGAGACCCAACAACAATATTAGAGAAACAACCCAAGAAAGCCAAACTCAGGTCTGTGGATGGAGAATCTAAACCCATTGAGAACTCGTTTCAATAACCTAGATTATATAAAAATCTATACCCATTGAAGAACCCATCTCAAGAACCCAGATTATAAGGATGAACGCCACAAATGTTGTGATCTACCTTTGATAAGTTCAAAAATTCAATCAAGAACAAGAGGAGTAAACTCAACTCAACTCATAATCAAAATTCATTATGTATTGTCTCCCTTTTTCATTAATTAAACGCCTATTTATAAGGCTGGTCATTACAAGAAAATAAATCCTAATCTAAATAGGAATAACTAAAGACTAAAATTTGTGACCCTTTCTCTCAAAAATGCCCTTGAGTGAATAGTTTCATGAGTACTGTAGCTTGAATAGTACCGTGCTAGAGTAACTTATTCTAAACCGTAGTTAAAATAAAATAAAAAGACATATGTGGGCTAAGCATCCTCAACAATAATTGAAAGCCTTAACAACAAAAAGCCCAATCTCTAAGTCATGTCTTCATGTCTTCCACAACATGGATCGAGTGGATCAAAATTAGTTCTCCTTCTTTCAAGCCCATCTTAAGTGTTGGGCTCATGCTAGCTTCATCTGTAAAACCTGGGCAAATTTGAACTTTTTGTGCATAAGGGCAAAATGGTCATTTACCATCCTAATGCTTATTTGAGATACTCATTCTCTAGACCTCGGATGAGGAAACGGACTTCGCCGTTGGATTCGTATCGCAAAATCTAGTCACTCTGTCAAATTTTGTCAAATTCTGAGATAGTCGAACTTTTGAACGTCGTTCGAGGCGACTGCGTGCCGAATGACATTTTAAAGGTCCCCAAAAATAAAATTTTAAAATTTTCTTTAAAATTAAGTTAAAGTGCCAATAAAATTAATTTGGATTTAATCCGAGGCTTAATGAATCGTTTTTGGACGAAAAACGAACCCGGAAGTCGGTAATATGCGGTGCAACGAGGACCGCATATTTAAAAATATAAATAGGGGTCAAAATATCTGAAAATCAGATATCTCAACCCACTTGAGCCCTTGTTCAGCCGCCCAAATAGAGAGAGAGAAGAGAAAGAAGACAAGAGTTCTTTAAGCCTTCTTCTTTGATTTCTCCACTTCCCGTCGCTCGGATTCCGTCGAGCAAGAAGGGAGAGTTGATCTACGCGACGAGGACTACGCGTGGGTACCAAAAATAAGAAATTTCACCGAAGGTTCAAAGGTGAAGTTTTGGAGAAAATCAAGTCTTTTGGGTATTTTTTTCTTGAGCACAAATTGAAAGGAAGAAGGGGATGTTCTGCTGTCAATCCTGGACAGTAGGTGAGTTTCTTCTTCATTCTCATGAGCTCTGGTTATTTATTAATTCTGAAAATTTGAGGTTATGATATAGAATGAATAAGGAATCGTTTGGTTTTGGTTTCAAGTAAAATGGAGATAAATACGATTTTTGGTGATTTTTCAAAGTTAGCTCCAGCATGCAGAAACTGTTCTAGAAATTTCGGACAGTCTGTGATTTCGTAATTGGTTTTATGAGTTAGACTTCGTTTATGAATCTGAAAATTTGAGGGTTTAAAATAGATTCATAAAGGATTATTTTGGCTTTAGTTTCATGCCAAAATGATGAAAACTCGATTTTTGACGAATTTTTGAAGATGACTATGACCTGCTGGAAACCAGAAATTCTGTAACTTACACTTGGTTTAGGAGTACTTGGGACAGGTAATTAGTGTTCAAAAATAGTAATTTTTGGTGAAAGATAACTCCTATGAGTCTATGTTCAGATCCCACATGTTTTGTTGGAATTGGATTTCTATAACTAGAGTTATAGTTGTTTTAAGTCATGAAGGTTACCTGCAGAATGTTCAAAGATGCTAAGCACCTATGCTTAGTTGGAAAAGAACTCTACATGTGGCATTAAAACTAAATAAGAGAGGGAGTGTTCTTGAGGATTTCTACACTTATATTACACTCTATTAATGTAGGGTTCCTCCTACTTGGTTTATTTCTTGCTTTAGGTGTATTATGGAATGGGTATGGAATTTGGCCTAGACCAAATTCTAGTTTAAGTTTGGTATATGGAAGTTAACTATATAATTTTCTTGAGACTTGATATTATGTGAGAATGTTTACTAGAAATCAGTTGATGTGATTTCTTGGGCCTTGTAGTGACTTAAAATGTGTTATGTGATTACATGACTTGAGTGCCTTCAAGATGTTTAATAATATGCATTGGTTGAGAAATTGATATTATTTCAATGAAATTGTGATAACATGTTTATTTGTATAGAGATGATCAAAGTATGCTCTATGTTGTCAATTTATGACTTCAAATATGTTGACATGATTAAGGTGTTTTGGTTGTTGTATGCATTTAATATGATGACCATGGAATTATATATGTTGAACATATAGACATATTGCTCATTTGGCATCATTGCATTTGGAGCATGAACATAGCATCACATTTCATTGGCATTGAGCATGAGTGTGGATGTGTGAAATTTGGGTAAATCAACACCTAGCTTGGTGTTTGATTGTGTGTAGACTCGGGAAAAAGGGGATCAACGATCCTTTTTGGAGTTGCACGTTGCATTGCATAAGAAAAACTTGTGTTGGGTAAAGCAAGAAAGGGCATGGCGACTTCCTTGGGTGAAAAACCCTAAACCACCTGGTTCACACACTTTCCCTGCGGTGTAATTCTGGAAAAGTGTCAGGCCCACGGAGCCTGCGGTGTAACTCCGGAAAATCCGTTGTCCAAAAAGAAAACACAAGGTTTTTGTGATAAAAACGCACATTCAATGGGTAGACTCCTAATGATGATCAGATTTTCTAAAAACGCATGGTTTGTTATTCAAAACGATCATTAGAAGGATTTTTTCGTCAATAGACGGGTTGCATTACACTTTGACATTTCATTGTGTGGTGTGAGTTAGTGAGGACTCGGTTTGAAAGATGCATGAGTGAGCGTCACCTCATTCCATGGCATGACATGGTAGCATTCCAACATCAAATGCATATTCTTGTATGGAATGATTGTTAAATGTTGCTTATTGCATGTACACATCACATATGCATCTAAGGTGGGGAGTAGCCCTTGTAGGATAAACTTTACTGGGCGTTGTGCTCACCCTATACGGGAACCACTTTCAGGTATGGGACATGTTCCGGCGGATGGCTCTCATTCGGGGGCCCTTGGTTGAAGAAAGGCCAGCATGTGGTCTTAGCTTCGTTTTTTGTAAAATTAGACTTGTAATTAAATTTTGGCATGTAACGTGTAAAGGAATTGTAACAGAGTCTATATGGACTGTTTTGATATAACTGTGCATGTTTTATATGAGTATATATAAATGGACCCGTTGTGGTCTATATTTACTTATAAATGGACCCGGTGCAGTCATTGTATTATATTGGGCCTCGGATGGGCCTTGTAAGGTTTATTGTACAGGTTGTGTTTTTGGGTAGAGCTCCCCGTACGAAGGAGACTCTGCCTGAATTTTGTTAAAAGATGGATCCCGATAAATGGGACATAACGCCGAGATATCGAGTCACTCGGTATCCACGGGCATTCCGTGGGTTGACGGATGGTCAACGGTACCCCCGGATTTTGGGGGCGTCACATCATCCCTAGTGGATTTCACCAATCCTTGCATTTCTTCCTTGATCTTCTTGGCTCTTGATCTTGTAATTGACTCATCTGGACATGCAAATAATCTTTAAGAGTAGGCCCAACTTAGTTCTCATCTTTCCCCCTTTTCTCAAAAAGATTCATCCTCGAATCTTGATCGACATCTTAAGGAAAAAGATTAGAAACATTGAAGGTAAAAAAAATGAATTTTCTCTTTTTTCTGCTTTTTTTTTCTTCTGTTTTTTTTTTATTTTTTTTCACCAACTAATTTGGTAAGAAACTAGATAGTAAGAAATTGACAAAACCCTAACAATGACTCAAACCCTAGAACAATGGAATTTTTTTTTGGCAGCCACACAATACCCTAAGAATTTCGGCAACTTTTTTTTTTTGTAACCCTAGAATCAATTATGCAGGATATAAAAAGGATAGAATATGACCTGGTTGGATACCTTGCTCTGATACCAAATGATTTGAACCCCAATCGACTTGCTTTGAGACCCAACAACAATATTGGAGAAACAACCTAAGAAAGCCAAACTTAGGTCTATGGATGGAGAATGTAAACCCATTGAGAACTCGTTTTAAGAACCTAGATTATATAAAAATCTAGACTCGGTGAAGAACCTGTCTCAACAACCCAGATTACAAAGATGAACGCCACAAATGTTGTGATCTACCTTTGATAAGTTCAAAAGTTCAATCAAGAATAAGATGAGTAGACTCAACTCAAATCACAATTAAAATTCATTATGTATTGTCTCCCTTTTTCATTGATTAAACACCTATTTATAAGGCTGATCATTACAATGAAACAAATCTTAATCTAAATGGGAATAACTAAAGACTAAAATTTGTGAACCTTTCTCTCAAAAATGCCCTTGAGTGAATAGTGTCATGGGTACTATAGCACGAAAAGTACCGTGTTACAATAATTTATTCTAATCCCTAGTTCAAATAAAATAATATGACATTTGTGGGCTCAACATCCTTAAACTCACTTATTCTAAACTAATAATAAAAAATTATTTAAACAAATTGAAAGCATTAACAACAAAAAGACCAATCTCTAAGTCATGTCTTCATGTCTTTTACAGCATGGATCAAGTGGATCAAAATTAGTTCTCCTTCTTTCAAGCCCATCTTGAGTGTTGGGCTCTTGCAAGCTTCATCCCAAATGAATTTCACCAATCCTTGCATTGCTTCTTTGATCTTCTTGGCTCTTGATCTTATAATTGGCCCATCTTGATATGTAAAGGATCTTTAAGAGTAGGCCCACCTTAGGTCTCATCAGTAGGTTTGATGAGTACCCCTGTGGATTGGACTGGGGGTATTGGGAGCTAGAAGGTTTCCCTTGACCTTGGTAATGACCTTGCTTAGGGGGCATGGCAGACGAATATGCATTAGAACCATGAGGAGTGGGATTCTCATTTCTCTAACTAAAGTTCAGGTGATTGCTCCAACCCGGATTGTAAGTGTTTGAGTGCGGAGAGAATGATTGTTTTGTTTGGTTGAAGGTATGAACTTGCTCGTGGTACATTTCTTTAAGCGCTAAATTTTTAGGGCACTATGATATAGAATGATCCCCACTCTTGTAAATTGAGCAAAAATCCTTGGTCTTTGAAATATTGAACACCTCATGTCTCCTATTTACCTCAAGACTCTCAACTTTTATAGACAACTTGTCAATTTTGGAAAGCATGTCTTCTCGGTCTCTCAAATCATACATCTCTCCCCCTTGTGGTTGACTACTACCCAGAGATGCCCTAGGTACATCGTTGGGATCCGTAATGTCCCAAGATTGTGCATTTTGAGCTAATGTACTAAATCAATCGAGGGCCTCATCTGGGTCTTTGTTTAAGAACTCGCCATTACACATCATGTGAATGAATTATCTATGGCCCGGTGTAATTCCTTCATAGAAGAAACTTACCAATTGCCACGATTCAAAGCCATGATGTGGTATGGATTGAAGCAATTCCTTGTAGGGATCCTAATAGTGATAGAATTACTCATTTGGCTTTTCCGAAAAGTTTTGAATTTTCTTTTTCAAAGTGGTGGTTCTATGGACCGGAAAAAATTTATTCAAAAACTTTGAAAGCATTTGAGCCCAAGAGGTAATGGATTGAGATTGCAAGGCATTCCACCATGTTTTGGCTTTGTCCTTGAGGAAAAAGGGAAACAATTTCAAACGACCTATGTCTTCCATAGCATAGTTAGAGTTGAAGGTTGTAACTATATCCTCGAATTCCTTAATGTGTAAGTAAGGATTCTCATGTTCAATTCCATTGAACGTAGGAAGTAGTTGCAATATTTCTAGCTTAACTAGGAAGAGATGAGATTGGACCGGTAAGAGAATGCATGAGGGAGTGGTGCTACGTGTGGGTTGGACAAAATCCAAAATTGACCTCGCCAGGTGATCAATGGAGATATTGTTTCCTTCATTCCTAGTAGGGAAGTGCATTCTCAGGTTTAGCGCTATAGGTTCTTGCACTTCCCATCCCCTTGGGACATTCACATCGGCACCCAACTCCTCAAAGTTGTCACCAACATCCTCGGATAGGTCTTGGTCAATGTTTATGTTGGGACCTAAGGGTTGTCTAACCAATCAGTTTTGTTCATCCCATCCCCACATAAAACAAATTATCTACAAATGAAAATGTAAACAATAAAAGTATATACAAGGAACAACGTACCTCAGCCCATGATGAACATCATGAGATTTACCTCCATTGTCCGAAAATCACCTTCTCTATTCAGCAATTGCCTTCCCTGGCAACGACGCCAAAAATACTTAATGTTTTTCGTTGTTGTGTTCCCCATCTCTCAACACCAACTGGAACAATGATTGTGGCTTATACAGATAGGGGAGTGTCACTCTCCCTTGGAATGATGCAAGAGATGGAACTAACGGATGTATTGGTGTGTGGGTGAACGAAAGTGATCCCCAAGTGCAGGGAGTCCTTTGAGTGTTGTGTTTTACTTGAAAAAGTATTCCAAGGTCGTCTCCTCAGGGAAGGATGTGAATCGTGTCGAATGTAATTTTTGGTGAAAAGGATAAAAGTGCAAAAAATCTTTGTTGTTTGAATTTGGATTGTGATTGTATCTTGATGTAATTGAAATGAGGCAAGTGTTTGCTAATCTGAAGGGTTCATTCCAATGGGAATGCCAACTCAACTCGAGACCTTCCCCCAATGGTTTCTAGATGTTCGATTGATTCGTGGGATGCAAGGGACTAGAATGGAGGTGAGGATCTAAGAATACCCCGTGACAAGTTTACGGGATATTAAAGACTCACAACCCCGTCTGCACTCAACCCAGTCAAACTGAATCAACGTACACTACCAGGAGGAAAGAAAATGAGTTGAAATGCATACCCAAGATAAAGTCTCCCTTGTATTAGCCAACTATAAACTTAGCTACTCATAATGAAAGAAAGAACATAAACATAATGAAGAGACGTTGTAAGATATGAAGCTTGGAACTTAACTAATGCAAGAGAACACAAAACTACAGGAAAATGCATTTAATACCCATTTAAATCTTGAAATGTAGAAAACTCAAATACATTAATGGTAGAAGTTAAGATACTTAACTAAACTTGAAATGTGCCTGTAATAAATGACATTAAAGACATGAAACAAAGATTAAACAAGTCTGACGAGAAATTACAAGGTAATGTGTGGAAGAAAATGCAAAAATATTCACTTCTCTCTCTAGTACTATTCATCTTCTTCCTTATACTCTCGCTCTCTATATTACAATGTATCTCTTCAATACTGAATATCTTTCTTCCAAAACGTCCATGGAGCCTTTCCTAACATGTGTGATATGAAGCCAATCAATAGGGGCTGAAAAGGGTGCGCTGGACAGGCTAGTGCTGTGACACCCTAAAATCCGGAGGTCTTTTATCAACCGTTGACCACCCGTCAACCCAAAAAAATACTAGCGAGTGCCACAAGACCCGACATCACACCAATATCATCCCTTATGTCAGGATTATAAATCATACGTGCGATCCATGGACATATTATCATTAAATCAACCAGAGTCTAATATACTCCAAAATATCCTAATTGATGTCCATAGGTGTCATTTGAACAAAAGAAACCCAAGCCCGAGAGCATAGCGCCTAAGTGTAAAAATTTCAGTTTCAGAGTCACGTTCGAACGTTAATTGGCGTTCGGACGTCTTCTTTACTTTCAAACGTCACTTGGACTTTGAATGTTGTATTCTCCTAGTAATTTTTCATTTCCATAGGTGTCATTTGAACAAAAGAAACCCAAGCCTGAGAGCATAGCACCTGAGTGTAAAAATTTCAGTTTCAGAGTCACGTTCGAACGTTAATTGGCGTTCGAACGTCTTCAGTACGTTCGAACGTCACTTGGACTTCGAATGTCGTATTCTCCTAATACTTTTGCATTTTCATCAGAGCTCTACAGACACCAAAGTACTGCAAGCTCCCCACATTTGAAGGTGAGCTGACGTTCGAACGCCGTTAATGCAAATTTCTGCTCTACGTTCGAACGTGGTCTGGCGTTCGAACGCCAACACAATTCCAGAATGTTTGTACTTTATTTTTTTTTCCGAATTCTAATCCATTCTAAACCTTCCCAAATTCATCTAAAACATGTATAATGAAGTTTTATACATAATACATGATCCGTGGAAGGTTCTATTACAATCATTTTCATAAATTACACGTCAAAAACCAAGTTTTCATAAACATTGTACAAAAACTCAAAATAAAGCCACAAGTTGGCCCCCTTCAACCTTGATGCTCTACAAGGGAGTCATCCGTCGGCGTACGACCTGCACCTGAAATGTGTTCCCATATAGGGTGAGCCAACGCTCAGTAGAGTAGATCCTACAGAGGCTACTCCCCACCTTAGATGCATATGAAATGCGTATATGAAACAAACAACATTTAACAATCCTTCCATACAAGAATATGCATTCAATGTTGAAATAAAACCATGTCATGCCATGAAATGAGATGAGACTCACTCATGAAACTCATCTCAAGCACTTACCGGCTCCCACAATGCAATGCAATGCACTTGTGAAATGAACCGTCAATTGACGAAAAATTCATCAAATGATCGTTTGAAATAAAAGTTGTTTCATTATAAAGCCAAATCATTGATGGGTGTTACTCATTGAATGAGTACTTTAGAAATCAAAATCTTATGTATTTTTTGGGTAATGAATTTTGGTATCTCAACCACCGATTTCGTACACCATCATACTTTTATGGAATTTCACCTTAGGAAAGTGTGTGAACCAAGTGACCGGGACTCGAACCCGAGGGAGAATCTATCACTTCTTACTATACCCGATATAAGTTTTTCATGCATGTAACCATGCAACTCAATCGGATCTTCAATCCAATTTTCCCGAGCCCACCTATCAAGCACCAAATATAGTGTTGATCAATCATGCACCCACACACCCACACTCATACATAAAGCCCATGAATGTGATGCCATGATAACGCCCAATATGCAATGTAATGAACTATTGCAATAACAATCATGTCTAATATATATGAATGTCATATAAACAATCCCAAGGTATCCACGGTAACTTATATTAAAACATATGAATGTCATACTCTGTCACAATGTCAATATATCAAAAAAAACTTATATATCAACAATTCATCTAATCCAATATCCAAACATGTTGTAAACCCCCACATATTTATATGCATATAGTGATATAATTTTGTATTAATTGGTTTTCACATGATAGTATAGGTGATGTAATATTTGGGAAGTATTAAGCTTGATAATAGTAAATATTTAACTAAAATTTTGTTTCGACTTGTAAAGAATTTAAAACATTTTCAATAGAACTTGTAGGTATCAAGAGTTATGTGAAAAACCTTGTTAGACATGTATGAGATGGCCTTGAAAGGGTTAGGAATAGATTGGAAATTAAAAATGGGTGAAGTAGGCAAATCTGGGCAGTGACTACCGGTAGTTGAATGTCCAATGTACCCAAGCTACCGGTAGTCAACAGGTAGTCGAGTGTTTAGTTTATCCGAACTACCGGTAGTCGAATGTCCAATGTACCCGAGCTACTGGTATTCAACAGGTAGTCGAGTGTCTAATGTACCCGAACTACCGGTAGTCGCTGTAAAAATCTAAAAATTTTAAGTCGCGAACAGCCTGTCCTTTCTCCACTATAAATACATTAGGACGCCTCCTTAGCCTCCATTACACCACTTCTAACCCTAGAACCACTTAGAGAGGAAGAGAGAAAGAGAGAAACACAAGATCAAAGGAGAAAAATAACATATTTAGATGTTAATTCAAGATCAAAGTCCTAGGTCTTCAAGAACACAAGGTATGAGATTTCTTCCTATTCTCTTTCATTGAGGCTAGGACTAATATATATACATGTTTTGACTCTCATGAGTATGTATTTGCTATGGGTTCTTCATTTCTTGGTTTCCTCCTAATTATTATCATATTTTATATAAAGTTAGGGTTGATACCCATTTTTTCTTGATTCAAAAATCTAGATTTCAAGGGTAAGGGAGTCCCCTCTTAAATTCTTCCTTTATTGTTGATTTTGGAACCTTAGAACTTTGTGTTAAGTGATAAAATAATATTGTGGTTGATCTCTTGCAATTTTCTTAAGTGGTTATTAAAAATGTCACATGTCAAATTGGAAATTTTTTAGATATGCTTGTAAATAGAGGAAATGGGTTTGGTATTATATCTCTTATGAGTGTGGGATGACCATGGGTGGCCTTTGATGAGATATCGTAGAGTGGGTAGATGTATTGCTTTCTTCGTGTGGGTTGAAATTTTTTCTACCACTCGTAGTGGGGTTAGTACTTTGGTAAGACTAAACTACTATCGCTCACGGGGTACCATGAAAAATGGTTAGTATTCTAATGTCTGGGTTGGATACGTCACTGCCATTGGTATGGCATACGCCCTTCTGAAAGGATGGATATCTTTGATAAGATTTGTGTGGGTGTGTATGGGCTAGATATTATTCAATGTGTTGATTCATGGGGCTTGCCTCACATCATGTTTGAGATACATATACATATGGTTGTGGAATATTCGAGTTATGGAGTATTGGATTGTTGCGAAAAATGGTTTCCTACAAGAACTTGTGGAAGTATGGGATTCCATAAGGTCTTGTGGGAAAACGGTTATATTTTGGGAAAATGGATGTTTAGTTGAAACTTGGTTTTTACTATTCATTTAAATTGCTGTTACTATTCAAACTTGAGATTCATTTTGAAATGCCCATGTTTTATTTCAAATGATTATATATGCTATTTGCAAAATGAGACTGACCTGTTTTACATATTTTTAAACCTTTTCTGAGTTTGGAAAGATTTTGCTACAGAACTTCGTGCTCACTCCCAACAGTTAAACATTTTTCATATTCTACTCTTAAGGAGGAGTTGGGAGTCGAGGAGTCTGTACACTGTGGGACTCTACTAGACGGGAATGTGGATCCTGAGGTGGATGTTTAGAGCGACACATTCTTTTGTACTAGACTAGGATATTCTTTTGAAACAATGTAAAGTCTAGTTTACTCTTGTTATATTCCTTTGTGCTACATTAGTTAATTTTTGAAATGTAAAGGCCAAGATAGAACTATTCTTTTGGAAAAATGTTGTAAATCTTATGGATGACTTACAAAGTCTTATTTATTGATGGATTATTTTAATACTCTCATTATGTAAATGGTTTTAGAATGTAATACCGTCCAAGGTGATTTTCGAGGCGTTACACATGCTCTACATAAACCATTGCAAACATCCTTCATTTCTCATAGGCATTTTGTTAAACACCTTAAGGGCACCCAAATCATGTAATCACATAACACTTATAAATGGCACAAGTATGTAACACATAACATGCTTTAAGATCCATCAAGTTACAAGAATTCATTCAAGCAACTACCACACATCAAACAAGCTAGAAATGAGCATGAGCCCTTTCTACCCTCATTCCCTCATTTCCATAACATTAGGTAAGTAATATACCTATTCTACATATGTACCCCATCCATAATAACATCAAAAGATGGGAATAAAATCCAAGTAGGAGAAACCCTACCTTAATAGAAGTGTATAAGACTTCTATAACACCAAAACAACTTCAAAGCTTGGATTTCACCAAATCTCCTTTTTTGGATTTTCGTTGAAATCTCTCGTTCTTGGTATGTAGACGTAGCCCTCGTCGACGTAATCGATCTCCTCTCTTGGCTCGACAGAATCCGAGCGACGAAACTCCGAAAATCAACAAAGAAAGCTTGAAGAATCTAGGTTTTCTCTCTTTTCTCTATTCTCTCTATGGCCGGATGTGTGTGCTGAACAAGTGGGGTGAATAATCTGATTTTTCAGATATTTACCCTTATTTATAGTCATTAAATGTGCGATCCACATCACACCGCATATTTCCAACTTTCAGGTCCGTTTTCGCCCGAAACGATTTATTACATTATGGGTTTAAGTCCAAATAAATTTTATTTGAACGTTTATTCAATTACATACAAATTTTAAGATATTTATTTTTGAAGACCTTCGTGAGGTCATCCGCCACCCAGTCGCCTTGAACGACAGGCAAAAACATCCGACTATATCGGAATTTGACAGGGTGACTAGATTCTGCGATACAAATCCAACAGAGAAGTCCGTTGTGTTATACGAGGTCTATAGAATACATATTTTAATTTTGCATTATAGTGACAAAATGACCATTTTGCCCTTTCTGAAAAAATTTAAAATTTCCCAGGTTTTACAAGTGCAGGCCTAGCCTGCACACCTAGTTTCTTCTTCTCTCTCCTCATTAATCACTAAAACTTCAAAAATCCAAGCTAGGGTGAAAAGGCGGGTGTCTTGTGTATAAGAAGTGTCAGGGACAAGTGGGAAATCCAATGGTGGGACCCCCAAAGTTACAAAGTTTGAGATGCAGAATTTGAGTTGTTTCAACAAAACCTATTGGTAGGTCGATGGAAACCTACCGGTAGGTTTAAATCCAGTGAGAAAAACCTATCGGTAGGTTTGTGGTAGGTCCAGGTCCAGTAGCTAAAACCTACCAGTAGGTTTTTCATTGCTTTGCAAAATTCTTGGTTCCTCCATCTTTCATGCAAACATCAAGCCTCCACATCATCTCCAATCAACTCAAGCATCATGATAGGCCTATCAAGCACCGTTTAGACCCCTTTTTCCTATAAACATAATAAAACTCCATTAAAAGCAAGAACATTGCTATTTTGCTCATTTTAATTGCAAAAGCAAGTGTAAAAGGGATGTGCAAGTACATAAAATATGCAATGTTTTGTGTTAATCAACAAGTCGATAATTCAATGAAGATGGAGATCTTCTTTGAATATCGATAGTTAAGCGCCCTGTGGATTCGACCTCGGACTTAACCGAGAAATATTATAAATTGACCACTTATTCTTGAGTGTAAGACATAGATCAAGTTAGATCAGAAAGCTATCAAAATGAGATATTTATATCTTTGCCACCTGAGAGATGAGCAAGATAATGATAAACATCACTGCCATATGTCGCCATAGTTAGAACTAAGATGAGATGTTATTAGGCCGATCATAGAGTACCTCCATAACTCTATTAACCCTACATAAAGCTGGATGTGATTTTTTTCAGACAAACGCTATGAGAGTGACTAGGTTGAAAAATTCAGGTTAGGCGCTTCTTTAATGACTAGGCTAAGATTTGTATGGCATTTTTTATTCTATCAAAAGTGAAAAGCCTATTATTTTATAGGGAAACCCCATAGTGTACATTTAATACCATATGTGCATGAAACCGACTAATAATGGGGTTGTTAAATGATGCTTGCTTCAACACTTGGTGAGCCACACGGTATCTTTTCTTATATATATCCTTGTTGACCTGTTATTATGTCATCAAGTGGATGCTCAATGCTGCTAATTTAGCATGTACCCTAGCATCATGATTGATGCTGTCTTGCGGGGCATGACTAGGAAATCAGTTGAGTCTAGTTGGATTGGTTTAAGGGCCAAGGAAGAACATTCGATGATACACCATGTTTTGTGATTCATTACCCGGGCGACTTTGTCGTATTTATTTTTTCGGCAAAGTCATGAGTGCATTACATAGTTGGGATTTAGCATTGCTTATTTTGAGGGGTTAAGAGTGCTACATTAGGTGTAATAGAATAGTCTAGGGTAGTACGAGATGCTTCCGATTGATGTATTCTGTTACTTTGGTGATAATTTAACGTAGTACTCCTCTTGTTTGCATACGCTTCTCGTAAGGTTGCATGTTCCATTTCCTATATGAGGAGATGAGTGAAAGAGAGATTTTTGAAAGACGACTTGCCCTATGTGGACGAGTGGTAGGTGTTAGTATTTTATGAGTCGGTATATGGACCTAAAATTGAACCTTGATTCCCCACATGGGGAAACTGGGCTTGACCCGGTCATTGGTGGTTGGTTAGGGATATGTCTCTATCTCTTAATCAGTTTAGGAGATAATGGAATTATACTTATCTGAGTGGTTACAACCACCAATAAATATATGTCTCTAAACATCTAATATGAATGTACTATACATCTCTAAGCACATATTATCTCTCTTGGGCTATCACGGCTCTTGGATTTATGAACGTGAGATTACAAGGAGGAACTATGATAGCCACTCCTTCACGTTGACAAAATTTTGGTGTGCGAGAAAGCAACACGATCGTGATTTGGGTTTTACATATTCAGGCTTGCAAGTGACGATCCTATTATTTTTGTTTTTTGGGTTCTTCAAGGAGGACCACTAATCACATACTTGACTCTCCATATAATTGCTGATAAATATGAGAAATAGAAAAGCAAAATGCAGAAATTCACACTTCTGATTTGCCAAAGAAGAAAAACTCATCTAATGAAGACAAATGGTAGTGCTAATTTGAGTCAGACTTATTGTTGAATAACAGTTCTCCTAGCCTATCTCCGCAACCTCATCCAGTACTATTTCTAATTCTAAGAAAACCAAAAAATGGCGGAAAGAACTCTAGATTTCAGGTTCTACTTCAATTTGATTCCAGCAATCGAATAAGAGTCTTTCCTTTTTCAAATTCAAGCTGAATCTCAATTTCAATTATTCAAATTGGAAACATCTGCAAGTTTCAACAGCCCTTGCACTTTTTTCTCGTTCATTGCTCCTTCAACCCTCCGTTTGGTTAGTAAGAAAATAAAACAGGTGTCTTCAGCAGCTGTCAGAAACAAAAGAAATTGACGAATGAATGCAAGGAATTCTACAAGGTTTGAAACAGCCAGAGATGTGATTTCATTTTAATAGGACTAGTCGGAAATGAGACAGTTCAATGGGAAGTTTTCATTCCCATACATAGACCACATTAAACTTTGGCCTGCAGAATGTAGTTTCTTGTTCGAGCCGAACAAAAGAGAGAGAGTATACCAAAATAGAAACTAACAACAGAACTTGTACAGAACACCCAAACCGAAATTGGCCCCTCGGCCATTTCATCTGCAGATGTCTTTCCTGATGGAAGGCTTTTTGTGTGACACCCATCACCAGATGACTCCAAGCACAAGTCTGGATTGCCAGCAAATGCTCCCGGAAATCTCCAATATTCTTGTTTGTTGGGAATAAATCCAGAGAAACAGTTATATGAAAGATTCAAGAGCGTCAAATTTGCAAGGCTGGAGATGTTTTCTGGAATCTGACCCGATAAGGAATTATGCGACAAATCCAGAGCCTTTAAACTCGACATCTTCTCCAAACCCGGGGGAATCCAACCTTCAAGAAAATTGCGAGACAAATTCAGGTATTCCAGACCATGTAATCGGAAAAAGCTTTGTGGAATTTCCCCATGCAGCATATTATCAGACAAATCAATTCTGACTGTGGGCGAGAGACTGTACTTGAAGCATAATTCATTTCTATCAGCTACTACCACATAAAGTTCAATGTCCGGACTTTGGGATGAAACCAGTGGCTCTCTAGGGACTGTCCCGCCAATGTAACCATTATTGAAACTCGAACTAATGTTAAAGTAACCATCTGGTATGTATCCAGAGAACTTGTTACTAGAGAGGTCCATTGTTATGATTGCTTCAAAAGTGAACAGCCACCCAGGTAAACCTCCCCAAAAGTTGTTCTGAGCAAGGGACAAATATCTGAGGTTAGACCATTTGGTTATGGCATCATTCAAAGATCCTGAGAGGTTGTTAGAACTGAAATCTACCACCTCCAATGATTTACATCCTGCCAAGGTCAGTGGGATTTCACCAGATATTTTGTTCTTGCTAATATCAAGTATCTTCAAACTATCCAAAGCATCGAGCTCCGGTGGGATTTCACCAGAGAGATTGTTGTTGTTGAGTATCAACGCAAGTAGTTGAAAACAACCAACAATGTTTAAAGGAATTGACCCCGATAACGAGTTGTGAGACAGATCAATCACTTGGAGATAGGTTAAATTTCCTATTCTTGCTGGAATTGCACCGGTAAGAAAATTGTTGGACAGAAATAAGGCCTGCAAACTATTCAATTCTGTGATTCTCAGCGGAATCTCACCAGAGAATTGATTGTGTGACAGATCAAGAAGTAAAAGTGCTGACTTCTCTGATGTCTGAACAATTTTGCACGGAAGATTCCCAGAAAGTTCATTGAAACTCAAATCCAAGACGACCAGTTTTTCTGAAAACATGAATCTTGGAGAAATTCCATATTTCAATCCATTGAATGACAAATTGAGCTGCGCCAATGCTTGAAGAGAAGAAATGCAAGAGGGTATTCCTCCCACAATAGAGTTGTTTGCTAAATTGAGGATAGAGAGAGAGTCAACAGATGACAAAAAGCAAGGTAAAGTACCCGAAAGCCAATTACACTCAAGATTGAGATACCCCAAAGACTGATGAAAATCTTGAAGATTACCCAACAGATAGTTATAGGATAAATCCAAATGTTTGAGTGATTTCAAGTAAAACAAACTTTCAGGTATCTCCCCACGGAAATTATTGAAACCCAAATCAAGATTTTCAAGCTTCCCTGAGAAATTTCCAATCCACAGAGGAATGACATCACCAAGCAAGTTATGGCTAAGATCAAGCTCATTAAGTTTGTTCAGCCTCATCAGTGCATCAGGCACAACACCACTTAACATGTTATGGCTAAGATCCAGGGTCTTTAGGTTCCCAAACATTCCTAAACAAGGTGGGATTATACCGTTAAAGCTGTTGTGTGACAAGATTAAGGTTTCAATCAGTGAGAGTTTGCACAAGCTGGGGTGAACTTGGCCTGACAAGTTCAAGCTAGTAAGGTTCAATGAAATGACTCGACCGGTCTGATTCGAGCAGGTGACTCCAGTCCAGTTGGTGCATTTGGACCCAGAACCCCAGCTTGATAGGCTTTGAGTTGGGTCTTGGAGCTGTGACTTGAACAAAAAAAGTGACCCTCTCTCTTGTGTATCAGTATTAGACTTGGATACAACATATATAGAAGGTGAATACGATGAACATAACAGTATCAACAACAGTAGTGGCATAAACTGTAAATTAAGGGTTTTAAAGGGGTAAAAAGCTAAAGCCCATCTTTCTTCCATAGATGAAAGACGGGTTGAGAGACGAGATATGTAGGTATATGCGGCTGCCTGTTTTAGAGGGAAAAATATGGAGATTTAGAGAGGGAACAAACTAAGGAAGAATCATTACCTGAAGCTCTCTGATGGTGGCATATATCGTCAATTAAAGCATTTTCAGGTTTGGAAAGAAAAATTCTAATTTTTTTTTCACAGATGAAATATTGAGTTCTTCCCTTTCAAAAAATATAGGTTTCTTCAATCAAGAAGTATGAATGTGGGCTTCTTCGAGAGAATGAACACAGAATTAAATAACCAATACCAGCAACTATCTGACCAAGAACATGAAGTATGATTATCGGTTTGAGGAGTGAGTTTTGAAAGATAGGAGAGGAGGGGAATCAGTACCTGAAACTAGCAAAGTTCTAGTTCGTAGTCACTGAGAAAATAACATTTTAGTTCTACGAGTGGAACAAAAACGTTCGCATCAAAGCTCAGTTACGCTACCATGAATTGAAGGAACTTTTCTTTCTGGGATTCTCTGTTATCTTGTCTGCCTTTAACTTTATTGCGCGTTTGTAAGCGTGTGGAAGCTTTTCTTTCCTTTACTTTACTTTCCTGGGTGGTAATGGGTCGACTGAACGGGTTGGACATGGGTGAATGAAGAATTAGGTTTAATTTCGTGATTAGTGTTTTTTAGATTTAAAAAAACTACACTATTATGCTGATCAAGATTTTTTTATCAATTTTTTTAAAACAATATGAAATAATTTTTATCAATTTTTTTAAATGATATAACATAATTTTTATCATTAAATAAATAGATTTTATTAATATTTGATGATACCAAGAATATACTCCAGGTATGAGCTCAGACAGAGAGGTCAGCCTAAGAGGTCGGATAGGGTATCCTGAGCTCAGGGGTGCATACCTAGATCTCACCCCAAGCGAGGTGATAGAAAAAACACGGAGCGGACATCTAGCTAATAGCAGGTGCCCCCAAGGCAGTAAGAAACTACAATTAAGGCACGAAATCTCAACTAACCAAGATCCTCCCCTAAAATCAAGGAGAATTGACTTGATCCGAAATGTGTACACCCAAGTGCAGGCGGTCAAGTTGTAGTAATAATCCGGTTTGAGTCCGGAGTCGAATCCACAGGGAATATGTTGTGGTGTTTTTCAAAGTAAGCTGTGATGAAGACCGATTGATTGTAACCTTTTTGAGTTTTGTGAGAAGTGGATGGTTTCTTGAACAGAATATTAAATTCTTTTCAAGATATTTTCTAGACAAAATATACGATTTCAATATCACTAAAGTCACTCTTTAGTTCGAGGTTTAGGATATGTAATGAGTCATCCAGCGTATTGCACTTGTGCTTTTATAACTCAACTAACTACCGTGTCAACAGTGAGTTAATTGGAAGATAAGGATAGACTGGGTTAAAGCTCCACCCTTTTCATGAAGTGCAATGGTGGTGGGAATTGAGGGGTTTATCTTGAAATTCTTTCCTGGAGTATTTGTCTCACACAACGGATCTTTCTAGAAGGAGTCATCTATTTACCATAGAAAAGATCCCTTGGTTATACAAAATACTAGCCGAGATTCTTTGCTTTGAATCAATGAATCTTTCTAGAAGGAGTCATCCATTTACCATAGAAGTACCCATCGATTACACAAAGAACT
>CM042202.1:871672-895962 GCA_023539305.1 Ilex asprella | reverse complement strand
GAACGCTAGGCTATAATCTTCAAGATCTGCACACTTCTTTGCCTCCTGTTCCTGGTTCAGAGGGAGCGTTCGAACGTTCCTGTTGTCCTCAAATTTTTCCTTTGTTGATCAAATGCTGCAGTTACACTTAAATATTGTATTTATTGTCCTTGACCCTTTTCCTTACTTTAGCACCTAAAACATCATCACTTGAACTCCATCAAAGTATAATTAGTCTAGACAAAGCACGATAAAATATTATACTTGAGTGCCAATCAAGAATCCCATGGGTGAAGGGAAAAGATCTCGCTGGATATCCCCTAGAAATAGGAATCACACTATAAATATTGTACGGTGCCTCGATCGAGAGGCAGGGAACCCTACTTGTATCAAAAGCATCTTGTAAAAATATTCTGGAGAGAAATATATATCGGAGAGCAAGAGCCTCCATTGAAGAGTGGACTAGCCGAGCTCCCCAGCCGGTGAACCACTATATTTTTGCTGTGTCACATACACCACTTCTCGGGTAACTATCATATTCACCTTTCAAATCATGAACACCATAGCTCAAATCTATTTTAGCTTCTACATCTATACCTTCCGCTCATCCACATGAAATTACACCATCAATATTCAATATCAGATATTGTATTATACCACTTGAGATGAAAAATTTGTCAAACATAACATTACTATTAAAAAGAAGAAATCAATTGAAGAGTCAACAAGAGTGTCTCTTAGCATTGGAGGCTTAAATGAGCCTATTCTCCGTTGTTTACTCTTACATTATTGTCTAAATGTCAAATTGAATTTTTTAAAGTTAACCGTTAATCTAGCCATTATATTAGTCTTGTTTGGGCCTGAAGTATAAAATTTTAAGAATATTTAGTGTATTGATACTTGGCATCCCCAAATCTACGGAGGAAGTGCCATGTGATGGAATTTAAAGAAAAAGTGGAAGCTGATTAGTTGCAACCACATTTGAAAAGATGAAGGCATAAAACTGGTAGTTACCACTGGATAACCATTAGTAGGAGCAAAACCATCAAATAAGATGGCTATAAAGGACATTCCATGAAGGAAAAGACACGTTAAAATCCCTAAAAGACCCATGATCTGGGCATTATTAAGAGTAGTTTTTAGATTAGTTTTATTAGTTCTTTGTTATTCAGTAAAAAATCTCAATGTTTTCATCTAACGAAGTCCTGAAATAAGACATTTAACTCATTCCAAACAATTGCCTAACAATTATCTGTCGATTAAGTGATTTTAGTCAATCCCAACAGATTTTGAAACTGTAATTTTTTGGCATGCCTAGTGGGATAATATTTGTAACACCCCGATTTTTTGGATGTGTTATCTGATAAATCAGTTGAAAATTTTCACAAAAGTATTTCGAAATGCATAGATCAGAGCTTTTATTATCCCAATAAAAATGAAATTAATAATCAAATCTCCAAATACAAATGTCTCTCACAACTTACATCTCTAATATTCCAATTAAGATATATGCTCCATAATCCTCCTTGAAAATTAATTAAGTGAGGAAGTATATAATACAATAGAAAACAATATACTCAATGATAAATGTACGAATGATCAAATACCAAATAACTCAATTGATAAGCAATTGAAGAATCATCGATCAAATACGACATATCACATAAATCATGTGATGCCCCAAAATTCTAGGGTTCTTTCTCAACTTGTTGATCACTCATATACTTGTGAAAAATATCAGTGAATACTGTTTAACCTTGGTACTGTGCGGTTACGTCTCATTTACTGAGATTCATAGTTAAACGAAATTCGGGCAGATGTTCTTTTATACGAAGAGCTCTACCCAATATACAACCTATGCATACAACACCCATATGAGCATTCCAAGGTCCAACATCCCAAAGTCTAAGTCTTAGACATTAACCATTCATTCACAACCATTCTTATGCAATATCCATTAATTAAAAGAATAAATGTCCATACATAAAGTCTCATTACAAGCCTTTAACAACATACATGTTTTGTACTTAGATTTATACACTGCTAAAATATAGATGTACACAAAGGACAACAAACGAGATCCATAGCTCGGCTCTATCCTCTGTAATGCCCCACAATCCACCTTGGAAGACATTACTATCTATAGCCATTCAAACCATGAGAGCACTAATAAAATACATTCATAAATAAAAGATACGTCATTCATCATCCATAAAATATTTGCAACATTATCCAAAAGAATATGCCAAATTATGGCTATTACATCCAAGATAATTAGAGTTAATCTAGCAACGAAATCACGAAAGATTATACTTTACATATTCTCAAATACACCTTAATTTCATAAATAGAAGAACAACCTAGATACTCCCCTCCGAGTCCACCTGCCCTCAAGTGGAGCTTCCCAAATCGCATGTTCATCATCTATCGATCTTCTTCTAAAGCATATCCTGAAAAATGTATTATTTATAGGGGTGAACACTAAGCTTTGTAGAAAACACCTCCTAGACTCAAACAAGGTTTAGAAATCATATAAAACAGGTTGGTCTCATTTCACAAATAACATATAGAGTTTTTGAAATAAAAAAAAAAATCAGAACATTTATACAGATCTCAAGTTTAAGGTACAACAGTAATTTAATGAATAAGTTAAATCAATATACAATTAACAAACCATTCCACCATAAACCGTTTCTCACAAGTTCTTGCGGAATCTCATACTTTTTAAAACTCTTGTAAAAACCGTCTCTAGTACAATGAACAATTACCCATATATAATTTAGAATCCATTTTCCAAACATAATCCATTCCACTATAAATGATTATGAACAAGTTCTTGTTGAATCCCATACTTCCCAAAACTCTTGTAAAAACCGTTTATGGTATAATGAACAATAACCCACAACTGACATTCGTTAAACCCCCTTGTCATGTACCTTGATTGTTTCTCAGGAATCTACCCAACGATTATAACTGGTCCACCCATCACAATCCCAAATCACAATTACTTCGGGAAAGAGCGTCTACCATACCAATGGTAGTGACGAGTCCCTTCTCAGGAAAGGTATACCAACCCTAGTTCGAACTCCAATGAACAATAGTGGTTACATTACCAAATGAAAACCCACTACAAGTGTTAGTAAACCATCTCCCCCGCACTGGGAGAGACTAACTTTCAACATTCTACAACATTTATTGATTGGAAACGTTTGTTGTTCCTATGCTCCTAACATGAACCCTCAAATATGTATATGGCTTATGTGTGTGGGTGAGTGTCACTCTCACTTGGATTCATGCAAGAGAAAGGGAAACGGGATGGTGGTATGAAAATGGAATGAACAAAATGTGTGAAATGTGAAATGTATGAGTGAACAAAAGTGCTCCCCAATCGCAAGGAGTCTTTTGAATGTCGGTGTTTTACTTGAAAGAGTATTCCAAGGTCGTCTCCTCAGGTAAGGAAGGTTGAGTTGTGTGAAGGTGATTTTGTTGCAAAAGGAAAAAAAATATAAAATCTTGTAGTTGGTTTTAGTGAAAATGCAATGAGAAACAAATATTGACAAACCCAAGAAGTCACTCCAATAGGAATACCATTTCAACTTCAATCCCTCCTCCGATAGAGCATGAATGAACGATTGATTCGAGGGAAGCTAGGGACAAGATTGGTGAGTATCTAAGCATAAACCGTGGCTAGGCCTACGGGATATCAAAGGCTCACTAACTTATCCACTCTTAACCCCGTCAAACCGAACCATTGGACTCTTAAGGGAAGGAAGAGAATGAGTTGAAATGGAAAACCCAAGAGGTGGTCTTCCTTGAATTAGCCAACTAGAAATCTAGCTATTCATACCTAATGGAAAGACATGCATATTGTAAAGAGAAATAATGAAGAATTAAAGCTTATAACATAACTTAAAGCAAGAAAAATTAAACTAAGAAGAAAAAAATACAATACTCATTTTAAAGCTTGAAATGAAGAAAACATAACATAACAATGGTGAAATGTAAAGTGCAAGACTAAACTAGAAATGAACTTGAAATAAATGACATTAAGGTGTAAGAGTTAAAGATTACAAGCGATTAAAAGCTTACTACAACTTGAATGGAGAGGAAAATGCAAAAACATAAACTTTCTAATCACTATTCATCATCTTCTTCCTTGGATTTCTAAGCTTAGGTAGCCACACCTTGAATGGCTTGTAAAATGTTGAATATATTGGAGTGTATGCCCCTCATTTTCGTGCATGGTGGTCCCTAAGATGTGTGTGCAGGCCTCCCATCAATGGGAGGTTGAATGGATGGGTCTTGACAGGCTAGGAACAGCCTACACAGCAACCCACATGGCAGCCCACTTATCTCTTATCCTCCATAAATGCCAAGCCTCATAAGTCTTCAAAGTGTGTAAGGGAGGCATTTAGATGTGTAAGGAAATGATGGGGGGAAAGTGGGAGAAGTGTAGGTGGGCCCCCAAGCAAGTGGAGATGGGTTGTATGAGGTTCGGGGCTACTTCAGAAGGGCGTACCGGTACGGAGTATCGATACTGTTTTCTGCCTAGACCACGTTTTGTAGAATCGGCATAACTTTTGATCCAAATGTTGGATTGAGCTGAAATTTTGACACGAGACAGAAGACATCTAGATATACAACTTTCATGTTTTGTAATTTTTCAGATTCGAAGTGGATCATGGTCAAAATGGAGGAAAATCGAGGCTTTGCTTCCAAAAGATGTGGCAGCTGGTGCCTTTGTTCCCAAACCATAAAACCTCCTTGATTTCTTCACTTTTAAGCCTCTAAATCTTCATGTATTGTGTCCATGCCTTCACCACACATCCAAAATAGTTGCAAGGTCCTAAAATCCATCTTTTAAGTTATAAATACATGCAACATCGAAATGTCAACATTATTCATAATTTTGGCTAACACTAAGTACTTAGATGTAAAAGTTGAGTTTAAATGTATGTAATGAAGCCTTTACATATGCAATATTATGCACTCATCACACCCCCAAACTTAAGCTTTGCTAGTCCCTAGCAAACAAATTGTAAGAAGCAAGAAAACAAAATAAACATATACTAATTCCGCAATTGTATTTAGCCCATGCAACAAGCTTTTAAACCCCTAGGTGATCCCTAGTGGACGAGTTTTCTCTCGTGAAGGTTTCCAGTGAAGGTACCTATAAACTTCATTTCCTAGTATCCAATATTTAAAGCATATTCCCTTACCCTAACTAGCAATGGAATTTCTACAATAACTTGCTCCAAACACCCGAACCAATCACACATGAGACACATCATAGTCTTAAATGCTATTCTAGAATATCCACATACACATTCATTTTCAAACTCGTGTGCGTGTGAAATGAACATGTAATTTAAACATTTACACAACGGAGTTCACATTCACTTTGGCTATCCAAATTAAGCTTTGATGCAAAACTCACCAAGGGTGTCTCTCACAATGAATAATACTATGATTATCTTGGCATGCTCTCCATGTGTATATGTGAGATAGAATATTATGCTCAAAATGAAGTATGCTCACATATAATCCAAAAATGAAGTATGCATATAAATGAAACAACCTTGGCATAATCTCATGAAAGGAATGCTAGGGCATTAGATAGCAAAACCAACTTCTCTTGTTCTTTAAAAGTATGCATCCCCATGCTTCTCTAGATCATTTAGGACTTTCACGGGTTGAAATGAGGCATTGGGGTGATATCTAGGAAAATGAAATAAAGGATATAGGATAACAAAGAGGGTTGTTCCGAGTGACTTTTATTTCAAAAACATCTCCCTTTTTTATTGGATTCTCATTCCAAACTCATCACCACACTCTTTATTTCTTTTCTTTCTTTTCCTTAACATTTTCCTTTTTTATTTTGTCATTCTTTTCTTCTTTTCACCCCTTTTTTCTCCTTTTCTTGGATTTTCATTTTTTTTTTCTATTCAACTCTTTGAGTTTCAACATCATTCATCTCTTTTGTTGAGTTTCCGCCATACTTCCTTCTATTTTATGATTACTCATATTCAACTCTAGGAATAACCAAGGGGAGGTAGATTTTTGTCATTTTGAATTGGCTTGGTCACTTGTGTGGCATGGAAACGAATTTTCAACCAGGCTCAACATGGCACTAGGGATAGAATTTCACAAGAAAAAGGGAAAGGCTCAAAGCATTCAAAAATGGCCTAAGATCATTTCTAAATAAGCATAGGGGAGTATTATGCATATCAAGATAAAGTTATTTAACTACCTAAATGCACTTAACCAAAACAAGCATAATGAGATTATTGAACAAGTTTGTAATTTGAGAAATGGTTCCTTGAGTAAATGTAAGTTTCCTCCAACAAGGATTGACACTAAAGCTCACATGTGTTCTTACTCATCTCCACTACTCATGTCAAGCACTAAAATGTGAACTTAATCCGTAAATTGCCAAAATTACAAGTTCATGGTGTACTTATGGTTGAGTTAAAAAACAAACAAGTGTGTGATACTCTTAACAATAGGATAAACTTCTATAATGTGCTCATGTATTCAAAGTTTAAAATGAAGATCAACTAATCACAAATCCCATAACCATTAGGATAGGGGAATATAGTTCAATATTGGAACCAAATTTTTTAAAATTTTCACATTTTTCATTATTCTATACAAAAAGTGGTGGAACATGTGAATGGTGCACCTCACCCCCCAACTTAAACTATGCATTGTCCTCAATGCACAAGAAATCACGCAATGAGAAAAATAAAAGTAATATGGCTAATGAGATACCCCCTTTTTTTCTTCTTCTTCTTTTTTTGTATACATTAACAGAAAAAATATAACACTAAAAGGTTGTTTACACCCCTCAACTTAGACTAGAACATGATACTCAATAAGATTTTTTACAATGATGCTCAAGTGAAATGGGTCCAAATTAGGAAGAGGTAAACAACCTTCATGCTAAAATCTACACTACAACATTGAAAATGAAAATATAACAATAAAAGAAATATAACTACTATGTACATGAAAATAAAACAAAAAGGCCCATGTCAATTCGACTTCAATTCGAATATGAGCTTGCGCCCATTGACTTTTTTGGTTTTAACATTTTTTTGTTGTATAAATGCCCTTCTTAAACCATCTATCCAAATATAGAAAGGATGTTGATTCTCAACCAAACCGAGGTATTGACAAGTTTATGCAATCCTAATAATGGAGTATACAATTTTTCTTTAAAAGTTTCTATAGTTATCCCCATTTCAATGTCTTTCCCAAGTTCAAAGTAGTGAATCTAAACACCACTCAAAGATGAAAAAATGACCTTGGGCTCATTAGCCTCATGTGAGATAATATCATCGTCAAACTTTTCACAATCAAGAGTGGTGGGAGATTCAACATCCCTATGAATTCCATTGGGGTGATCATCCTCAATACATTGACTATCCTCAAGATGTTGTCCTTCACACATAGTACTTATAGCATGAGTCAATATAATAAGGTCTTTGGTTATTTGGGCATTAAATTCTATTTGGTATTGCATAAACTCATAAAGAGTATCTTCCAATTCTTGTTCGGTTGAGTCCTCATATGTTGGATAATGAAAAAATTCAATTGGTGGTGTGAGATTGGATGAAAAATTATGAGGTTCATTCTCCCAACCATAATTCGGATAACTTGGTGTAACATAGTGGTCGGGGTAAAAGTTTTCGGATGCCAAAAATAAATTTGAACCTTCGCATGCAAAGTCTTGAACCGGATAATTTATTGGGCACACACAAGAGATGAGCCCATAGTCATCACAAATCTCACACACTTTTTTAAAATAAGAGGCTTCGATACATTTTCATAATAATTAGGAAACATAACACAAAACACAAATTAAAACAAACTATTTACAAATGAGACGACTTACCTTGGCCCGTGATGAAAATCACGAGACTTACCTATACCGCCCAAAATCACCTTCGAACTTGACGCTTAGCCTTTCCTGGCAACGGTGCCAAAAATGATTGATTGAAAACGCTTGTTATTCCTATGCTCCTAACATGAACCCTCAAATATGTATATGGCTTATGTGTGTGGGTGAGTGTCACTCTCACTCGGATTCATGTAAGAGAAAGGGCAACGGGATGGTGGTATGAAATGAAATGAACAAAATGTGTGAAATGTGAAATGTATGTGTGAACAAAAGTACTCCCCAATCGCAAGGAGTCTTTTGAATGTCGGTGTTTTACTTGGAAGAGTGTAAAATCTTGTAGTAGGTTTTGATGAGTTTGTTTTAGTGAAAATGCAATGAGAAACAAATATTGACAAACCCAAGAAGTCACTCCAATAGGAATACCATTTCAACTCCAATCCCTCCTCCGATAGAGCATGAATGAACAATTGATTCCGGGGAAGCTAGGGACAAGATTGGTGAGTATCTAAGCATAAACCGTGGCTAGTCCTACGGGATATCAAAGGCTCACCAACTTATCCACTCTCAACCCTGTCAAACCGAACCATTAGACTCATAAGGGAAGGAAGAGAATGAGTTGAAATGAAAAACCCAAGAGGAGGTCTCCCTTGAATTAGCCAACTAGAAATCTAGCTATTCATACTTAATGGAAAGACATGCATAATGTAAAGAGAAATAATGAAGAATTAAAGCTTAGAACATAACTTAAAGCGAGAAAACATAAACTAAGAAGAAAGAAATACAATACCCATTTTAAAGCTTGAAATGAAGAAAACATAACATAACAATGGTGAAATGTAAAGTGCAAGACTAAACTTGAAATGAACTTGAAATAAATGACATTAAGGTGTAAGAGTTAAAGATTACAAGCGATTAAAAGCTTACTAACACTAAGTACTTAGATGCAAAAGTTGAGTTTAAATGCATGTAATGAGGCCTTTACATATGCAATATTATGCACTCATCAAACATCTCTCGAAGGCAATTCAAGTCCATCACAACAACCATACAAGTGAGGAAACAAAGATATTCTCAATTAACCAACAATTCCACATTATTACCCAAATTCGCAATTTTTACACGTGTCATACGATAGAAAAATTAAAGAAAATATACAAGAGATCATCATCAATATCATTTTATTGTACAATATCAAACAGTAGATTGGAAATTAAGCTTGGAAATTTAGAACAAGGGAACAATCAAGTCTTGAAACCAATCACAAACGAATATCAAGGTTTGGAATCAAGAACAAAGAAGAAATAAAGAGAAAATCAATTCCCATGAAAACTAGGGTTTTGAAGGCATGAAAAAAGATTTATTGGTTACCCAAACATAAAATAGTGTAAAACAAGTAATATTTAAGTTTGGGAAACTAGATCAAGGGAGAAATCAAGAGAAAATACATTTCCCTTGAAAGCTTGGGTTTCAAAGGCATACAAGAGATTTAGTAGTTACCCCACTCATACATAGTTTAAGACTAAGTAAAAATTGCAAGAATGGTAAGGAAATATGTTTTCATAGCAAATAGATAGGATTTAGAGTCAAGAGAATACATATATAATAACCCTAACATCAATGTAAGAGAATGGAAGAAAACCCCGACCTTGACTTTTGAATAACTAGGGCTTGAATCTTGAATCACTCTTAAATCTCTTGTTTCTCACTTTAGATCTTGAGCTTTTTCCTTCTCTCTTCCTCTCTAAGTGTTTCTAGGGCTGGAGGGGCTGAAATGGGGCTAATGGAGGCGTCCTAGTGTATTTATAGGGCAAAAATCGGGCTAAGATCGCAACTTTTAATTGTCAGACCTCTTTTGACAGTACCGGTACATAGTACTGGTACGGTACAGTGTTGGAGCACAGTACCGGTACGGTAAACTCACTAGATCAAATGATTCTGGAACACAGTGTCGGTACGGTTCAGTACCATTGCACAATACCGGTATGGTTTGCCCAATTGTGCCTATTTCCTCCGTTTTTCATTTTCAATCCATTCTAAACCCTTCCAAGGTCAACCCAAACTTACGCAATATACATTTGCACACCAAACATAGTTGATAGAAGTTCTATTACAACTATTCCCTATATTCACGAGCTAAACTAGCTTTAACTATTATTTACAATATTAGTATTTCCTACGCCATTACATAGATTAAATTACTCTACACCTTTAACATTATATTACTATAAGCATGTGGGGGTTTACAATCCACCCCCTTAAAGAAAGTTTCGTCCTCGAAACTTAATCGTCGAGTTAGCCTATCTAATTCTCATTTGGCTATGATGTCTCCATTTCTATTCATCCTCTAAACATCAAAGCCAAGATTAAAATTATAACATCCTATTCTAATTTTTAAATCCACACTTTCAACTTATTTCCTATTCACCAGATATCACTTCTCTTTTGAATGTCCCAAATCATTTTCAAAATCTCAGGTTTTCCTTTTAGCTATGGCTTATGCATTTTATAACAACCAAATTCAATTTCTCTAATGGGATTACTCATTATTCCTATGCCCCAATTATGTTATAATCCAAAACTTAGTAATGCCATTTTGATAAGATCTACAACGATTCCTTATATAGTTGTATCATTCTTAATGACTTTGTTTCTCACTAAACTAGACCAGTCACAATATTTAAAATCTAATACTAACTTCACATCCTATGGATACTTATAAATTTCTGTAGTTCGGTGAACACTGCAAAATTTCCAACAATTATAATCATCAAACTATACACCAAGTTTTTCAAGAAATTGAGTCTCACTCTTCAAGCTTATACTCTCTACATTCACCACTGTAACCATAACTAATGGTTAATTCCACTAATATTAACTCTAATCCCATTGCTCGCTGCGCACTCTAATATACAGTAACATCCACCAATTCACAAACCAAAACTAGCCACAAGATAAGAATTCTCATAGGTAAACATCTAATGCCTATTTATTAGTACTTGTGTCTTTCTTGGGCATATAATTTAAAAACATCACATCCATGGGATACCAAATCGACATGGCATTCAAGGGCATCACACCTCCGGTTTAGATTACATTGACACACTTTTCTAGAATTAGACAATGGGGAAAATGTGTGAACTATGTAACCAAGCCTTACACCCGAGGGAGAATCTATCCTTTCTTTACTATACCGACACATTTTCCATGCAATGTTATGTGCGACTTAACTAGACATTTGTCCAATTTTCTTGAGCCCATCAATCAACTCACCATATGGTGATTGACCCAACCTATGCACTATGACGCCCCAAAATTCGAGGGTCCTTTACTAACAATTGATAACCCATCAACCCCCGAAAATACCTGTGAATGCCGCATAATCCGAAACTGCTTGATAGCATCCACCAATCGAGATCATAACCCACAATTGTACTCCGGGTTCAATTATTCATTGAATCCAACCAAGGTCCAATACACTATGATTCATACTCTATTATGGTCCATTTACATCATTGGATGGAAGGAAAACATAGGTCAAAAGCATGGAAAAAAAATTTTAAAATTTGAGTTTTTTAAAGAGTGTACCGGTACGATTTTTCCAATGGACATCAGCGTATCGGTACTGTCTGCCCTCTAGACACAGTTGTACCGATACTCTTTGTCCAAATTTGCCTATTTCACCTGTTTTCCATTTTAAATTCATTCCAAACCTTTTCAAAACTAACCCAAACTTATATAACATATATTTGTACATCAAACATAGTTGCCACAAGTTCTATTACAATTTTTAGCATATAATTACGTGCCCAAAATATAGTGTTAACAAATGTTTTACAAAACCAAGGTTAAAGGCCACAATCCAACCTCTCTTTACCCTTGAGGCTCCAAATGAGGGTCGTCCACTGGTGTGTGTCCCGCACCTAAAATATTTTTTCTCATAAGGTGAGCCACGTTCAACAGAGTATCTCCTACAAAGATTACTCCCCCTAGATGCATATGAAATGTTCACATGCAACAAACAACCATTCATAACATTCCAAGTAAGAATATGCATTCAATGTTAGAAATTATCATGTCATGCTATGAAATGAGATGAGACTCTCTCACGCAACTCAACTCGAGCCTTTCCCGATTCCTTAACACATGCAAGTTCCATTGTGTATAAATCTGTCATCTATGTTACACATCAAATGACGTTTATGGACTTACACCAAGGGTCACCAAACCATACAAAATTTACGGACTCCCACTGAGGGTACCGCGTACGCCCACATACTTTATGGACCGAACCAAGGGAGTACGTACCCCATCTACCGGGCCTTACACCTGAGGGATCTTCTAGTCCTTTCTTACTACCCGATCCAATTTACCATGCAACAATACGGCTCCACTAGGCCTTAGACCCAACTATTCCCAGCCATCTGTCAATCACCAAGTGTGATGTTGATGACCACCATGCACACACGCCCATGTGATGCAATATCTCTGTGCATATGCAATATGATGCACCATTGGAACAACAATATCATGTCTCATATGTAATGGATGCCATATGCACTAGTTTAACAAATAACAATCCTATTTCCATGGCTATTCATATCATAAGCATATTGTAAAATCCGATTAAATTTAAACTTTTTTTCTGAAAAAGGGTACAATGGTAATTTGTCACTATAATACGTATTTAAAATACTCATGTTCTAGAGCTTGAATGACACAACAGACTATGTCATTGAATTTGTATCATGAAATCTAGTTGTCCTGCCAAATTTTGTCAAATTCTAAGATAATCAGATTTTTACACGTCGTTCGAGGCAACTAGGCGACGACTGACTTCACAAATGTCCTTGTTTAGTACCTAAATATTGCATATTATTGTGCTTTTTTTGGCCTAATTATACTTTGATGAAGTTTAAATGATGACATTTTAGGTTCTAAAGTGAAAAAGGGGTTCAAGGGCAACAAAAAGTGCATTTGAATGTAATACAAACACATTAGGGAACAAATTAAAAAATATTGGAACAAAGAAGTAATGTTCAAACGCCAACTCATGTTCAAACGCTCACAAGAATCAAGCCAGCTGAGACAGAATGTGTTGTAGCCAAGAACCAAAGTCCTGAGGAACAAAGAACCAACGTTTGAACACCAACTCACGTTCGAACGTCCTCTGGAGCATTGATAAGACTAGAATAAAAGACATGGCATGTTAAAGTAAATAAATGACAAGTTCTGCATGGAGTGTGGAAGGAGATTTCCACAAAGGACCATAGGCCATGTGAGATCTGAGTGATAATGATAGATCCCATCTGGCATTTGAACGCTCTTAGAGCAAAGACAGAAGAAACGTTCGAACGCCATAAACCGTTCGAACGTCCACAATGCAGAAACTGCAATAAACGTTCGAACGCCTACTCACGTTCGAATGTCCTTAACAGACTACCTGCAGAGTGGTTGACTTTTTACTTTGACTTAAGCGGTAAACACTATTTCTTCACCCCCTTGCCTTCTCATTGCCTATAAATACTCTTATTTTGGGAGAGAAGGGGGCATCACTTCTACTTCTTCATTGTTTTAGTTTTCCTCTTTGATAGAGAGTTGGCTGGCTTAGACTCCCACTCATTCCTTTACATTTGCTTGTATTAAGAGTTTTAGTTTCTCTATTTACTTTTAGTCTTTACATTCATGTTTACATTTACTTGTATTAAGAGTTCTAGTTTCTCTATTTACTTTTAGTTTTTACATACATGCTATTACATAAATTCCTTTGTTTATATCTTTCATTGCTTGAGCTTCCTTCTTTCTTATAGGAGTGAAATTCTTCCATTTTTCTAGAGCTTTGCCAAAGTCGTGAAAAGTGGAACGTGATTCACTCATTCTTTGCTGAAGATTGGCTCCTTGTTATTGTGCTTTTACTTTGTAAAGTCCTCTACTTAGATGGATGAGCATCACTCACTTTTCAAGCTTTATCAAAGCCATGAAGAGTCAGTAGTTTTTCATTCACTTTTTAGTAAGAGATGAAGGACCTGGTAAAGCTAAGGTACTTTGTATAATCGAGAGTCTTTCCATGACACGGATGACTCTTGCATGGAAAGAATCCTCGTTTCAAGGCAAGTACCCTGACTAGGTCTTCATGACTACCCTTTAATCATCCCCATTATTGTGCTTCATTTAAAGAATAGAATATTACAGTCATGGTTGGATGTCTTTTAGAAACACTTGCTTTTCTGTAGATGGGTTAAGTCTCGGCACATGCAATTCGTTTAAACTTCTAGAAAGACATCAGAACCATGGTCTTATTTCTCACAGTCCATCTTTATCTTCCAATTAATTTGCTGTTGATACGGGAGTTAATTGAGTTATCAAGTATAAATATAATAAACCGAATAATTGACTACATGTCCTGATCCTCGAACTAAAGAGTGACTTTTTATTTAATTTAAATTTATCTTATATTTTGTCTAGAAAACCTTCTTGAAAAGAATTTCATATTTAATCCAGGAAAAACCTCCCAATCTCACAACTACAAATCTCAAAAGTTACAATCGATTGATCTTCACCATTGCTTACTTTGAAACACCAACACAACAAGTTTTCAATGGATTCGACTCCGGACTCAAACCGAATTATTACTATAGCTTGACCGTCTGCACTTGGGTATACACATTTCGGTTCAAGACAGTCCCCATAAATAATTTTTTAAATTTTTTTTCTCATAATTGAATTAAAGTTCAAATAAAATTAAGTTGAACTTAAATCGGGAGATAATGAATCGTTCGGGACCAAAAATAGACTTGGAAGTAGGAAATATGCAGTGCGACGTGGATTGTACAATTAAAATTATAAATAGTGACTTAAATCAGATTTTTTGGAGAAAATATCTCTATTTGTTCAGCCTCACATGTTTTGGAGAGATGAGAGAGAAGAGAAGAAGAAAAAAAATCAACCTTCAAGCTTTCTCCTTCGATTCTCGAAGTTCTATTGGTCGAAATTCATCGAGCTAAGAGCTATGCGTACGTACAAAAAAAACTGATTTCACTGAAGATCTAGAGAAATGATTTTGGAAAAATCAAATTTTTGGGCTTGGGAGGTGTTCTTGAAGCTCCCTTCGGGTGATTTACGCACAAGAGGTAGGGTTTTTCTTAGTTTGGTTTTATTCCTACCCTTTGGGCTGATTTTTGGGTGAAAATTGTGGGCTGTTTTGGGTTGAAATTGTGGGCTGTTTTGGGTTGAAATTGTGGACTATTTTAGGTTAAAATTGTGGCCTATTTTGGGGCTGCTATGTGGTTTGTTTAGGGGCTATTTTGTGGCTGCTATGTGGCCTGTTTAGGGGCTGTTTTGTGGCCTGTTTAGGGGCTGTTTTGTGGCCTATTTTGGGGCTACTATGTGACATGTTTAGGGGCTGTTTGCGGCCTATTTTGGGGCTGTTTTATTGCCTGTTTAAGGGCTATTTTGGGGCTGCTATGTGGCCTGTTTAAGGGCTGTTTTGTGGCCTATTTTGGGGCTGCTATGTGGCCTTTTTAGGGGCTATTTTGTGGCCTATTTGGGGGCTGTTTTGTGGCATGTTTTGAGGCTATTTTGCGGGCATGTTGTATGTTTACCTTATGCTTTGAGAATTAAGTGTGTCATTGCTTGATTATGTAACAACATGCTTGGTTGTGGTTGTTAGATAAAATGTCGATATGTGTTTATAATGTGTCTTTGTGAATGGAATGTGCTATGACATGCTTGAGGATGTTGTAGTTGAATGAGTGTATTGATACATATTGTTAATGTATTAGCATCATGATAAATTGTGGTAATTATGTGCATTGCACATATATTGCATTGACAAATGTTGATATGTGATTTAAGTTGTTCATGTGACATTCATTACATACGAGACATGACATTGATATGCGATGCTACATTACATTGCATTTGCATGGAGGCATCACATTCATGGGATTAGGCATGAGTGTGTGTGTGGGCATGGTTTATTCAAACATCATACTTGGTGGTTGAAGGGTGGGCTCGAGAAAGTGGGATTGAAGATCCTATTGAGTCGCATAGTTGCATGCATGAAAAAACTTATGTTGGGTATAGCAAGTAGGGCTAGACTCTCCATCGGGTGCAAAACCCGATTATTGGTTTATTTACTTCTGTCGGTGCAAGTCCAAAAAAAAAATGAATTAGGCATACGGAGCTGGCGGTGAAATTCTAAAATCCGTTGTCCAACAAGACACAATATTTTGATTTATAAAAAATACTCATTCTATGAGTAACATTCAACAATGATATGATTTTATAAACACATGACTTTTGTTTCAAACGATCATTGGATGGATTTTTTCATCAATTGACGGTTTCACTGCACAAGTACATTGCATTGTGTTGTAGGGGTCGGTGAAGGCTTGGGTTAAAGTGCATAAGTGAGTCTCATCTCATTTCATAGCAAGGCATGGTGAAATTTCAACATAGAGTTGCACATTCTTGGTTGAGTTCTTGTAAAATCATTGTGAAAATTATGATTTTTGAACATGTAAATATTTGGAAATAGTCATAATGGGACTCACATGGACTGTTTTGAATGTAAATTTTCTGATGTATGAGTTTGGGTAGGTTTTCTCAAAACTCCATATTTATGGACTATTTTTAATCTAACATTGCATGTATTTATATAAGTATGGATAAATGGGCCAATGTGGTCAATGTTTACTAATAGATGGATTTGGTGTGGCCATTGTTTTATATTAGGCATCGGATGAGTTATGTGAATGTATATTGCACAGGTTGTGTTTTGGGGTGTCACACATATAATTTTCACAAGTTATCACACATCTCAATCATGTTATTTCAATTTCATCAAAACAACAATTTCAATCACTCAAGGCATTTTATCAAACACCTTCAAGGCACTAAACATGTTAAACTTATATCATGCCCAAAATATCACCAAGTTACAAGAACACACAAGTAATTTTCTTACATCAAATTCAAGCTAGAATATGACATAAATCATTTCTATACCAATTTCCTCATCTCCATGACCATAGATACTTCTTAGGTCAATTTCAATATTAAACTCGTTGTCTATCAACACCAAAAGGTGGAATAAAACCAAAGTAGGATGAACCCTACCTCTTTGTGCGTTAGATGAAGTGTAGAACTTCAAGAACACCAAGCCCAAGCCCAAAAATCTTGATTTCTCCAACTCTCCTCTTTGTATATTCGGTGAAATCACTCATTTTTGGTATGAATACATAGCTCTCGTCGACGTGATCGACTTTAATTCTTAGCTCAACGGAATCCGACCGACGGAACTCCAAGAATCGTAAGGAGAAGTCTTGGATTTCTATTTTTTCTTCCTCTTTCTCTCACATGTTGGAACCAGCTGATTTGAAGAGATATTTCTGCTGAAATATCTAATTTTTAATCCTATTTATAGTTTTAAAGACTTGGCCCAAGTCATGCCACACTTTCCTTGCTTATCTGAGTCCGTTTTTTTTTCCGAAAATGATTTACTTCATCCCGGTTTAAGTTCAAATTAATTTTAATTGAAATTTTATCCAATTATAAGAAAATTTTATATATTTTATTTTTTGGGACCCTTGTGAGGTCATCTGCCATCCAATCGTCTCGTAAAATGTAAAAAAGTTGACTATCTCAGAATTCGACAAAATTAGTTTGGGTGACTAGAGTTTGTGATACGAATCCAACGACGAAGTCCGTTGCATCATATGAGCTCTAGAGAATACTTATTTTAATTTTGCATTATAGTAATAAAATGATCATTTTGCCCTTTTCAAAAAAAGTTCAAATTTACCCGAGTTTTTACATTCTTCCCCCCTTAAAAGAATTTCGTCCTCGAAAGTCACACACACATACACATAGAATCACATGCATATGCAACAGTTATTTAATACTAAATGACTATAGAAATATACCTCCATCTTGGAATAAGAAAGGATAATTGGTACGTATAGTGTCTTCGCGCTCCCACGTTGCCTCATCCATTCCTCGGTGCTTCGACAACACCTTCACTAGCCTGAACACCTTCGGTGCTTTCCATGATACGTACTGGTCCCTCCTAGAAGGTACCTTCCACATCAACAACAAGTTCGACCCAATCCACCACATGAGTCAGATTTGGGGTGTATTTTCAGAGCATAGAGACATGAAATATCAAGTGAACACCCAATAGATTTGGCAGTACGCCAATCGATAAGCAACTGTATCCACCCTCTCGAGAATCCCGAAGGGCCCGATATATCTCGGCAGCAGCTTTCGTCGCTTGCCTAACCTGACCACTCATCTTTTAGCATCACCTTCAAGAAGACATGATCTCCCACCTCAAACTCTAGATGTCGCCGTCGTTTGTCGGTATAGCTCTTCTGCCAGCTCTAAGCCGTAAGAAGATGCTTCTGAATCAAGTCCACCTTCTCTAAGGTGTCTTTGACCAATTTCGGACCTGTAGAGGGTGTCTCCCCTACCTTCGTCCAACAAATCGGAGAACGACAAGGCCTCCTATATAGTGCCTCATAAGGTGCTATCTGTATGCTCGCCTAATAACTGTTGTTGTAGGCAAACTCCATCAAGGGTAAATGTTCTTCCCAACTACCCTTAAGATCTAGGACGCATGCCCGTAGCATATCCTCTAACGTCTAGATGGTCCTCTCCGAATGACCGTCCTTTTGAGGATGAAAAATAGTGCTCATCATCAACTATGTCCCCATGGCCCGCTGAAAACTTTCCCAAAAATGAGTTGTGAACCTGGGATCCTAATCTAATACTATAGATAAGTATACCCCCATGCAATCAGACAACCTCTCGTATATACAACCTGCAGTATTCCTCTAATGTGAAGGTCATCCGCACTGCCAAAAAGTGTGTTGACTTAGTAAGTCGGTCCATTACCACCCACACTGCGTCATGTCCTCGCGATGTTCGTGGCAAGTGGGTTACATAATTCATTGTGATATGCTCCCACTTCCACTTAGCTACTTTCAAAGGCTGTAGTAAGCCTGCTGGTCTCTGTTGCTCAACCTTCACTTGCTGACATGTGAGACATCAGCTAATAAAGTCACCAACTTGTCTCTTCATTCCACTCCAGTAATATTGTCAACGAAGACCTTGATACATCTTCATACCACCGGGGTGTACAACAAAACGAGAGCAATGAAACTCTCTAGGGACCTCCTCTCTTAAATCTGCTAACTGGGGAACCACAATCCTTCCCCTATGTCAAAGACTATCATCCACATAAATGGCCCAGCCCATGTCACCTGTACCCAACCATACTCGATCCTTAATGGACACTATCTCTGGGTCTTGCCTCTAGGACTCAATCAACCTGTTCAGTAGGGAAGGTGTAGCCACCAAACTTTTCAAAATACCCTGAACCTGACTCATATAACGTAGCCCGAACTGTCCCACAGTCTTGAGCATCTGTCACTCCTGGGAAGCCACACTAGCCAAGACTCCCCGTGACTTCCGACTAAGTGCATCACCTACCAAATTTCCCTTTTTGGGATAGTAATGCAAAGTGAAGTCATAGTCCTCCAAATATTCCATTCACCTGTGTTGCCTCATTTTGAGGTCCCGTTGTGTAAAGATGTACTCCAGACTTTTGTGGTCCGAAAATACCTCGAACTACTCACCGTACAGATAGTGGCACCAAGCCTTCAAGGTAAAGACAATGGCCACAAAATCCATGTCATGTGTGGGGTAATTCTGCTCATAGCTTTTTAACTTCCGAGAACCATAAGCCACTACCCTCTCAGACTACATCAGAACACATGCAAGTCCGTCATTAGAGGCATCATAATACACAGTGTACTTCTGTCCCCTTTCTAGAACTATCAGAATAGGAGCTGAAGTAAGCCTCATCTTCAACTCTTGGAATGTCTTCTCACACGAATCATTCCACTCAAATTTGACCTCTTTTCGGGTCAACCTCGTCATAGGTGCAGCTAATCAAGAGAAGTCCTCAATGAACCTCCTATAATACTCTGTCAATTCCAAGAAACTGCGTATCTTGAAGATTGACTTTGGCCTCTTCCAATTCATGACTGACTCAACCTTCTCCGGGTCCACGGATACACCCAAAGCTAACACTACATGTCCCAAAAAATTCACCTCTGTAAGTCAAAATTCACACTTACTGAATTTGACATATAACTGATGGTCTCTCAAGTTCTGGAGAACAACCCTCAATTGATCCTCATGCTCCTCCTCAGACTTGGAGTAGACCAAGATGTCGTCAACAAAGACCACGAAGAACTGATCTAGGTAGGGTTGGAACACCCTGTGCATGAGATCCATGAATGCTGCCAGGGCGTTCGTCAATTTGAAAGGCATGACGGTAAACCCAAAATGCCCATACCGTATCCTAAACTCCATCTTAGGGATATCAGTCTGCCTAACCCTCAACTGATGGTAACCAGTGTAGAGATCTATCTTAGAGTAGACCCGCACTGTTCTCAGTTGATCAAACAAATCATCAATCCACGACAAAGGATACCTATTCTTGATAGTTACCCTATTCTACTACCAGCAGTCTATGCATAATCAAAGGGTTTTGTCCTTCTTTTTTGGCAAACAACACCAGCGTGCCCCAAGGTGAGGTGCTCGGTCTAATAAAGTCCTTGTCCATCAATTCTTGTAATTGAACCTTGAGCTCTTGTAACTCAACATGTGTCATTCTATGTGGAGACATAGAAATAGGCGATGTACCGGGGTGTGACTCAATAGTGAAGTCCACATCCCTATGTAGTGGAAATCCCGGTAGTTCATACTCACAAACCACCTGAGGTAAACCCTACTTTTTTCTAACCTTGTCCTCTACCATCTAGCGTACAAGAAATGACCCTCTTTTGATCACAATCAATAACAACACGATGTGCCGTCAGCTAGTCCATCTGAAGGATGACATTAAACTCCGACATGTCCATGACCTTAAGGACCACGGTGAGTAAAACCCTAGAGATTTTTAACTCATAACCCCGACATATATAATCAATCCTAACCCTAGGTCCTAGGGGAGAACTCACATGCAATGACTCTTCCAAGGTTTCAACCTCTAAGCTCAAATAATTCACATATTATGAAGCAATAAAAGAATGAGATACAACAGAATCAAATAGTACTCTTGCCCATAAGCAAGAGAGTAAAAATGTACCCTGAATGATTGATTGATCCACTGGCTCAGTCTAATGTGTGATGGCATAGATACACCCCTGAGTCCCCGAAGTCCCTGTCTGTGAACTCTACCCTTGACCTTGACCTCGACCCATGCTTTGGCTCATCTGGCCTGATTGTGAAGTCCCCATTTGAAAAGTAATAGGCGCTTGTTTAGCACCCTAAAACTGGTACTGGCTTCCCTAGCCCATGGTGGGGTAGGGAGGAACAAACTGTGTATGTGGCTGCACCACCAAAGACTAGGACTGGGATGTCCCATAGCTATAGGATCCTTGCTATTGAGGACGATCCTTCCTCATATGACCCTACTGGTAAGTGGTCCTAAAGTTCGCCCACCTTGGGAGGATCGACCTTGGCCTTGGTCTTGATAGCCGCAGCCCTGCTCTTGATGTCTCTTCAGTGTGGAAGTCATTTGCTTCTTTCTCGTACAAGAAGAAGAGGATTAACCCTCCTTCTTCTTGTCTTTAACACCCGCTTCTCGGATGTTTCATGCATCGTTCACCTCTCTCTCAATGGCCATAGCTTTCTCGACCATCAAGTCCAAGTGTTGTAGAAGAAGACCCACAATTTTACCTCGGATGGATAATTTTAGACCATGCTTAAACTTCCTCACCTTGGCCATGTCTGTAGCCATATATTCATCAGTGAAACGGGCTAATTCATGAACTTAGCCACTTACTCTAACACCGTCATAGTTCCTTGTTTCAAGTTCAGGAACTCCCGAGCCTTAGCTTGCCAGACAGAAGCCAAAAAATATTTTCCCATGAAGAGCTCTCAAAATTCTTCCCATGTCATTGCCTCCAAGTTTCTTGAGGCCTTTACCCAATCCCACCACAATTAGGATTTTTTCTCTAGCTGAAAAGTAGCTAGCATTATCTTAGTGGCATCAGAAGTGATCTCCACAGCCCCTAAGATCTTGTTGACTTGCTAGAACTAATTGTCAGTTACCATCGGATCCGCCCCTCTTATGAAGGTCGAAGGCTGGTGTTCCTTGAACTTCTAGAGATTACTTGAGCCTCCGTGGCCCATATTTGCACTGGCCTGTGCAATAGTAGCACCTGTAGCACTGGCCTATGCAATAGTAGCAGCTGCCTCAACAATAGCCTCCACAAAGGTTTGGTGAACAAAGACCGGTGGTGGTTGGTCATTCCACCCACTTCCTCAACGTCCACTTCTCTTATTTTCCATCTACACAAAAGTAAGATAACAATAGAGCCTCACATACTATCCCAAGACAGGGATCAAGTTTAAACTTTGAAAATTTTCTCATTGTCTCACTAGTAGAGCGTATGTCACTTACTAGTGGGCATTTGCTCCTCGAACCATCTCGTTCATCCCTTTTTTTCCAACCCAAGGTTATGTTTTCTAAACACTAGGCTTAGAGTACTTTTCACCATGCATATAATTCATATAACACATAGTACATAATCATGTAGCATAAAAATCATATAACATGAATGCACAATGAATGCAATGGTCTAGACCTAATGCCCATCAAGCCCTAGGTAAATCGTATACCTAGGTTCTAATACCAAGCTATGACACCCCAAAATTCCGGGTCCTTTATTAGCCATAGATAACCCATCAACCCGCAAAAATACGTGTGAATACTGCATAACCCGACACCACGTGATAGAATCCCCCAACCTGGATCATAACCCACAATTGTACTCCGGGTTCAATTATTCATTGGATCCAACCAAGGTCCAATACATATGATTCATACTCTATTATGGTCCATTTACATTGTTGGAGGGAAGTAAAACATAGCCCAAAAGCATGGCAAAACAGTTTTAAAATTTGAGATTTTTGAAGAGTGTACCGGTATTGCGTACCGGTATGGATTGTCTACTAGATAGCAGAGTACCGGTACTACATACCAGTACTGTCTACCCTCTGGACACAGTTGTATTGGTACTCTCTGCCCATATTTGTCTATTTCACCTGTTTTCTATTTCAAATTCATTCCAACCTTTTCGAAACCAACCCAAACTTATAGCATATATTTGTACTTCAAACATAGTTGACACAAGTTATATTACAATCTTTAGCATATAATTACATTCCCAAAACATAGTGTTAACGAATGTTTTACAAAACCAAGGTTAAAGGCCACAATCCGCCCTCCCTTCACACTTGAGGCTCTAAATAAGGGTCGTCCACCAATGTGTATCCTGCACCTAAAATATTTTCTTGTATAGGGTGAGCCACGCTCAATAGAGTATCTCCTATAGAGGCTACTTGCCCTTAGAAGCATATGACATGCTCACATACAACAAACAACAATCCATAACATTCCAAGCAAGAATATGCATTCAATGAGATGAGACTTGATTCGCACTTTTTAGTGTGTCGTAATTATATTATATTATACACCCAAGTATAAGTGGTCAAATTGTAGTTTTCTCCATTTTAAGTCTAAGTATCGATCCCAGAAAGAGTTGTTTGTAATTTAGATTGTAAAAAAAAATAATAAATAAATAAAAATAAAAACAGTAAAGTTGTTGTTTGAAGTAGTGTGATGTTTTGATAGCTTGTGATGTGAGCTTAGATTGATAACTTGTTTATTTAAATAAAAGAAAGGCGATGACAATAAAATAAAGTGCATAAATAATAAAGTGCGGAGACAATAATATAAAAGATACCCTTCAGTTTAAGGGTCCCATATGCGTTTTAATGGTTAAATACTGGAAATGCTACCTTACAACAATTAACTTCCATTTTACTAGCAAGTCAACCGGTAGGTTTGATGTATATAAACCATAGCACAACCGTTTCTTAGGCTAACTGCGGGTAGTAAATCAAAACACAACAACTTCTTAGGTTAGCTGGTTTTAACCACGTCAACTGATTAACTCAAGCAAACCAGAAGGCAGAGCCAATTCATGAGGAATACTTGAGTTATTCACTTGATCTCATGATTGCAAATACGTATATAATAAATCATAACACAGCTACTTCTTAAGCTACACTGGTGGTAATATATAACACAGCTGCTTCTTAGGCTACACTAGTGGTAATATATATTTACCAGTAAAACTTCCTCAGTGTTCTAGTGGAGGACTAGCCATACCGATAGGATCACCGGGGTTATTCGACTGGCAATATTATTATATATAGTAATATCACGCGTCAGTGGAACTTCCTCAGCATTCCGATGGAGGACTAGCCATACCGGTAGGAACGCCGGGGTTATTCTAGCTGGCATGTCTTATATATATAATATAATAAA
>CM042202.1:829630-871272 GCA_023539305.1 Ilex asprella | reverse complement strand
CCAAGTTCCCTTATCGCACTTTAGTCCTTCGTAGTTTCAAGCTTTGCCAAATAGTCCTGTATTCTCTGATATTTCTGCATTTGACACTATAACTTCAATCATAATATATTAAAAACTTTAATTCACACCCAAAAAATAATTCATAATATTTATTCATTTTATCTTATAAAATTGATTACTTAATCATTCGAATTTACACCCTAATTAGGGTTAATCACACCCCCCAACTTAAACTTTACTAGTCCCTAGTAAACGTAAACTATAAAAATTATAACAATAAAACATATACAGGAGTAAAATTATTTTCGTAGTTTTTTTCACAATTGTATTTAGCATATGCAATAAGCCGTTAAATCCCTAGGTGATCCCTAGTGGGCGAGTTTTGTCTCGTAAAGGTTTTTAGTGAAGCTACCTGCAAACTTCAGTTGTTAGAAGTTTATAAGTCATATTTTTCACATGTAAAATTAAATCAGTATTCCAATGTATTGTTACAATACTTCCTTTTTCTGATCACTATAAGAGTAACATATGTTAGTTATAACATTATCTATATTTTTTTATAAAAACTTGTGTGTGTGTGTGATGATTTCTTTTGTTTCAAAAATCACTCAAGAAATATTACCATCTTTCATGGTAGTCTTGATTTCAATCTTTTCCTGAAATACACTCATCAAAGAATTTATATATGTTATAGTGACTACTCCCTCAGTGATTACATGTGATTGAAATATTGTAGACAAAGTAAATAATATCACATGTAATATTTGAATCAAAGGATATTTAAATAAAATTGGAATTTGACATAATCTCATGAGTGGATATCAACACTATATTAGATATATTATTAACATTCTCCCTTCCATGGATAGATCGGAGTAATACATATAGAGAATTTCTGGAATCAAAAAGGACTTTCTTTAGGTTGTAATGTGGTCATCGCTTTAGGGTTTAAGAAATGACGTCTATTGGATTCAAGAGCTACCCTTTATGTTGCGGCACACCTCTTTTTATTTTTCCAAAACTTTATATTTATTCTTTCCATTTTTCACTTTCTTGACTATTTTCTTTCTTTCTTTCTTTTTTTTCATAGCCAATATCCTTTTCTTTTTTTTTCTTTTTCTAGCCTTGTCATGGGTTTTCTTTTCTTTGAACAGCCAATACCCTTTTCTTTTCCACTTTTATCTATTTTTCTGTATCCTGCTGATATAAAAGAGGATGCAAGAAAATTATGTAGTAATGGTAGGTTTAATATATTTTTATATGGCTCGGGTATTTTTCAAGTTTCATGAAAAGAATATATATTTTTTTCAGGCTCAATAATGGCTGACTAAGGATAATTTTGTAAAAGAAATGTTCAAGGCTCAAAGATAATGAAAAATGGCCTAAGATCATTTTTCAGAAATCATATGTCGGTATAATTCCTATAAAATAATTTCAAGGAAAATGTTAATAATATAATCTAACAAGCGCTAATCAAAACAAAATTAATGAGATTATTCAAAGGAAATTTACCGTAGAAGCGAAGATGTTTACTTGAGTCGATGTAGAATTTCTCTCCAAGAAAGATTGGCTCAAATTCTTCAATTGGTTATACATCTCCACTATATATGCAAAGAGTGCAATATTTCATATGGTTTTTGAAATAAAAGAGATCTATTCGTGTTTATAAGAGTAAGTTTTAACAAAAATATTAAGATAATATATAACTAAAATATGAAAATCCTGCGTGATCAGATTAAGGTTATTTTCACAAAGAATAGGAATATTAATCTAATTTAACTGAAAATTATATGAAATAACTCTCCTAACTTAAAATATCAGTTCCATATATAAAAACTAGTTTAAAACACAAACAAATTTAAAACACACAATATGTTCAAAATATAAAATAATTTAAAGTTCAAGTGCATAAAGTAAAGGCTGAGTGAAAGATAGCAATTTTTTTAAAATAATTGGTTGTCTTATTATTTGATTTGCTATTTCTTATTTACTGATTTTTTTTACTTAATCTATAGTTATTTACATTTATTTGCAATGATTCCTAAAACTATAAATTTCATTGGTCATATTTAGTCTGTATCAGAACTATCTAGTTTGGTAACATTAGTGACACAGTTAATTTTAGTCCTCACGAATCTGTTTAACATCGGTGCAGAATAGGATGACGTCTCAGGGTTCCCTTACTCTGCTCATCCCTAATTCACCGTAAACGATCTAATGCTAGTCCTGAAATTGGTTCCACACACTTATTATATCGTCTCAGATGTTCTATACGACCACATCTTACACAAGCACAAAGACGGTTTGCTCTTCGGTGTTTAGCATATGTACTTTTTCCACACAGGGGTCGTGCTTGGCTTTCAAAAATTTTTAAATTATAACATATCTTGCTTTTTGCATGATCAACGTATGTATTTCTTTTTTGAAAAGTGACGTACTAAAATTAAACTTAACCAAAATAATTTTTCGGCCATTTTTCAATTTTTTTATGAAAAGAAGAAAAAAAAATTAAAATGACTAAAAGAAAAATTATTGAAAATTGATTAAATATTCGGTTCTTTAACGTCTGTCAGTTACAAAAACTAATTTAAATGACAAATACCATAAAAAAAATTAAACACTATTATAAGTAAATTCACACCCACACCCCCAACTTAAATTAAACATTATCTTGAACGTATAAGATGGTAAAAATAAATAAAGACAATTGCTAATTAGACTTGGAGATGAGACAAATCTGTAGTACAAAACCTAATATAAAAAAAAAACAAAGAAACTTTACAAAAGAAATGAAAATAGAAAAGAAAAAAAAATTTCTAACTATTATATACAAGAAGTGCACAAGAGGGTAGATCAATCGGGCTTAATTTCCCAAGTAGAATTTCTTACATTCCCCGATACCTTTTGCGAAGAATTTAACAAATCAGCAAAAAATTGCACATCAGGATTTTCACTATCAATAACAGAATTAATTAAACAGACTTGTAGAGGGTCCGAATAAAAAGAAGTGTTAACTTTCTCCTCTACAATCTTATCAATTTCATCTATCTCACAAATTTCTTCCTCCTCACCTGGATGCTTTATCACATTAAAGATGTTCAATTCACTGGTCATATTTCCAAATGAAAGTTTCATGACTTCATTCCTACAATTAATCAATGCATTTGATGTAGCTAGGAATGGTCGACCCAAAATAAGAGGTATGTATGTGGAAGCATACAAAACTGGCTGAGTGTCTAAGACAATGAAATCTACTGGAAAGTAGAATTGATCAACTTGGACAAGAACATCCTCCACAATTCCTCGTGGAGTTTTTATAGATTGGTCTGCTAATTGTAGTGTAACATTGGTAGGTTTTAACTCACTTAACCCTAGTTGTGTATATACTAAATATGACATTAAATTAACACTAGCTCCAAGATCTAGTAGAGCTTGTTCAATTTAAAATTTTCCAATGATACATGAGACTGTAGGACTGCCAGGATCTTTGTACTTAAGAAGCATGTCTTGTTGTATTATATTATTAACTTGTTCAGTTGAAAATACTTTCTTAGGTACATTCGTTTTTCTTTTTATTGTGCACAGATCTTTTAAGAATTTAGCATAAACCAGAACTCGTTTTATTGCATCCAATAAAAGAATATTAATTTTTACCTGTTTAAATAGCTCATGAATGTCAGATTGATCCTTTTCAGTTTGAAGTTGTTTGAATCTTTGAGGAAAAGGTAAAGGAATAGGACATGAAGGATCTTTTTCGCTTTGTATTCCTGGTTGCTTTTTGATTAAAGATTCAAATTCAGGTGGTTCATTTACAGGAATTGAATCACGTATCTTCTTTGAAATCTTGGGTTTAATCGTTTTATCAATTACCTTACCACTTCTTAGTGTTGTAATTGCTTGTACTTGACTTGGTGAGGTTTCAGATGATACATCATTAGCTTGGTTATGACTTTGTGGAGGTTTTGGTTGAGATGGAAACTTTCCTTTCTCTGAAATGCTTAAGGATTGGGTCAACTTAGCAAGATGACTCTTAATATCTTCAATACTCTGGGAAGTTTGAGATTTAAATTCATTGAAAGCTTGAGTTAATTGAGTATTAAAATTTATTTGACTCTGAATAAATTGATTCATAGTGTCTTCCAGAGTTCTTTTATGAGGAGGTAAATATGGTTGGTACTGTTGTTGATTTTGTTGTTGTGGTGGACCTTGTGTTTGATTTGTAGGTTGTGTATTTTTCCAACTAAAATTCAGATGATTTCTCCATCCTAGATTATAAGTTTCAGAATATGGATTTGAATATGGTTTATTATAAGTTGGAACAACATTTGATTGTTTAATTAAAACTTCTTTAAATGCAGGTATAGTTGGACATTCCCTAGCAGGATGTCCTGACAATGCACAAATTTTACACACCTGATCAGTAGAAGAAACAACATTTACTTGCTTAAGTTTTTTCATTTCTAAGGCTTCTAGTTTTCGAGATAAACTAGCCATTTTAGCTCTTAAATCGTCATCGTCTTTTAAAACATATTTTCCTCTTTCAGATGTAGATGGCTTATTTTCCACAATATTTGAAGAAGTCGAATCCCACATCTGGGAACTCTCAGAAATAGTATTAAAAAATTGAAATGCTTCTTCAGGATTTTTATTCATAAATTCTCCTTGAGCCATCATTTCAACAAATTGTCGCATTGCAGAAGGAAGAGCATCATAAAAGAAACCAACTAAAGTCTAGTTTTCGAATGCATGATGTGGACAAGCTTGGATAAGATCTTTAAATCTTTCCCAACATTGATAAAAAATTTCTTTTTCTTTTACAGTAAAATTCATTATTTGACGTCTTAATGTATTAGTACGATACACAGGAAAAAACTTTTTAAAGAACTCAGTTTGTAAAGCTTGCCAACTATTAATAGAATTTTCTCGTAAAACGTTAAGCCATAGTTTAGCTTTATCTTTCAAAGAAAACTGAAAAAGTCTTAATTTGATTATTTCAGAGTTATCTTGCAAAATTTCACAAACTTCTTCATATTCTTTTATATGAACATAAGGGTTTTCATCTTCTAAACCATGAAATTGTGGTAGTAATTGTATGGTTCCTGGCTGAATATTAAGAATTGGAGTGTCTGTTGGAAAAGCAAAACACGATGGGACATTAGTTCTTGTAGGATGTAGATATTTTTTTAATGGTCGAGTATTTTGAACTACTTACTGTTCTCGGGCTTCTTGGTCCCTAGGTACGTTTTGAGCCATACTTATGTCGAATGATTCTTATGTAGATTTAGATGAGGAAGATGAAAGAGTTGATTGATTTACAAACCTACTGATGAATGAACAAACATAGACTATTGAAAACAAACGTACACAATATAAATATATAAAACAAACTATTTTTTTGTTTTATTTATATATATATATATATATTATTTTTATTTTATTTTTTAATTTTTAATTTTTTTTTCCAAATTACTTTAACTCTCCGGCAACGGCGCCAAAAACTTGATTCGTACTTTTTAGTATGTCTGAATTATATTATATTATACACCCAAGTATAAGTGGTCAAATTGTAGTTTTCTCGGTTTTAAGTCCAAGTATAGATCCCACGAACAGTTGTCTGTAATTTAGATTGTAAAATAAATAAATAAAAATAAAAATAAAAACAGTAAAGTTGTTGTTTGAAGTAGTGTGATGTTTTGATAGCTTGTGATGTGAGCGCAGATTGATAACTTGTTTATTTAAATAAAAGAAAGACGATGACAATAAAATAAAGTGCAGAAATAATAAAGTGCGGAGACAATAATATAAAAGATACCATTCAGTTTAAGGGTCCCATATGCTTTTTAATGGTTAAATACTGGAAATGCTACCTTACAACAATTAACTTCCATTTTATTGGCAAGTCAACCGGTAGGTCTGATGTATATAAACCATAGCACAGCCGCTTCTTAGGCTAAATGCGGGTAGTAAATCATAACACAATAACTTCTTAGGTTAGCTGGTTTTATCCACATCAACTGATTAACTCAAGCAAACTAGAAGTCAGAGCCAATTCATGAGGAATACTTGAGTTATTCACTTGATCTCATGATTGCAAATACGTATATAATAAATCATAACACAGCTGCTTCTTAAGCTACACTGGTGGTAATATATAACACAGCTCCTTTTTGGGCTACACTGGTGGTAATATATATATTTACCAGTAAAACTTTCTCAGTGTTCCAGTGGAGGACTAGCCATACCGATAGGATCACCGGGGTTATTCGACTGGCAATATTATTATATATAGTAATATCACGTATCAGTGGAACTTCCTCAACATTCCGGTGGAGGACTAGCCATACCGGTAGGAACGCTAGGGTTATTCTAGCTGGCATGTCTTATATATATAATATAATAAACATATAAATAAAACATCAGCAATTCCATAATTAAGCCAAAAATATACATATGTTCCCCTCGCACTGGAGGATATAAACTACTACTCACGCTCCATTGCTATAGACAAGCACGGAGTGCGGGTAGTTGTCATTATTACAACTGAAATTAAACGGTAACTTCTTTCACAAGGAACAATTGAAACACAACCACCTTTATTATCATTCAAGACACAGAAGTGGCGGTAGTTCCACTATCCGAATAGAAAGATTACAACAGTAAAGTAGGAAAACAGAAAAGGTATCACACCCACCGACTATTTCCTTCTCTTTTCTCTCTTTCTTTCTTTTCTTTTCTCTCTTTACTCTTGTGTGGCTAGCTGGTTTTGGAGAGTAAGGGATGGTCTTTGGAAAGTATATGTTGGTGTGGAGAGAAGGTAGGAAGGCTTGGGGTGGTGTATGTAGAGAATGGAGACAAGGTGTAGTGTAGGTGTGGAATTGTTGGAGAATGCTTGAAAAAATGAGAAAACTGCCCCTATTTATAGAGGGGGGAGGAGGTGAACAGCCAAGAGGCATTTAGAAAGGTCTAGGGACCTTTAGGAAGGTTGAGGGACCCTTGGGAAGGTTTAGGGAGCCTTTAGGAAGGTCAAGGTGTCGCCTCCTCGATCCGCCGAGTGTCGTTTTCTGGTTGGTTCAAGTGTCTTGCTCTGAGTGTGCCAGGTGTTTTCTTCTCATTGATCCATGTATCATGTTCTCATTGGTCCATGTGTCATGTTCTCATTGGTCCAAGTTCCCTTATCGCACTTTAGTCCTTCGTAGTTTCAAGCTTTGCAAAACAGTCCCATATTCTCTAATATTTCTGCATTTGACACTATAAATTCAAACATAAAATATTAAAAACTTTAATTCACACGCAAAACATAATTCATAATATTTATTCATTTTATCTTACAAAATTGATTACTTAATCATTCGAATTTACACACTAATTAGGGTTAATCAAGACTCACTCACGCAAATTAACCCGAGATCTTCTCAGCTTCTCAACACATGCAGGTGCCATTGTGTATAAATTTGTCATCTATGTTACACATCAAATAATGTTTATGATCTAGGGTCTTTGTTAGGGTGGATGTTCATGGACTTGCACCAAGGGTCACCAACCCACACAAAATTTATGGACTCCCACCGAGGGTACCGCGTACACCCACACACTTTATGGACCAAATCAAGGGAGTACGTCCTCCATCTACCGAGCCTTACACCCGAGGGATCTTCTAGTCCCTTTTTGCTATCCTGACCCAATTTACCATGCAACCATACGGCTCTGCTAGGCCTTCAACCCAACTATTCTAAATCTTCCGTCAATCACAAAGTGTGATAGTGATGTCTCCGTGCATATGCAATGTGATGCACTATTGCAACAACAATATCATCTCTCATATGTAAGGGATGCCATATACACTGGTTTAACACAAAACAATCCAATTTTCATGGCAAATCATATCTTAAGCATATAATTTCGATAAGTTATCACACTTCTCAATCATGTTATTTCAATTTCATCAAAACAACAATTTCAATCTCTCAAGGCATTTCATCAAATACCTTCAAGGCACTAAACTTTTTAAACTCATATCATGCCCCAAAATATCATCAAGTTACAAGAACATACAAGTAATTTCCTTATATCAAATTCAAGCTAGAATTTGACATAAATCATTTTTATACTAATTTTCTCATCTCCATGACCATAGATATGTCTTAGGTCAATTTCAATATTAAACCCATTATCTATCAACACCAAAGGGTGGAATAAAACTAAAGTAGGAAGAACCCTGCTCTTTGAACATAAGAAGAAGTGTAGAACTTCAAGAACACCAAGCCCAAGCCCAAAAATCTTGATTTCTCCAACTCTCCTATTTGGATGTTCAATGAAATCACTCGTTCTTGGTATGAATGCATAGTCCTCATTGACGTGATTGATTTTAATTCTTGGCTCGATGGAACTCCAAGAATCACAAGGATAAGTCTTAGATTTCTCTTTTTCCTCCCTCTTTCTGTCATACGTGGAACCATCCTATTTGAAGAGATATTTCTGCTAAAATATCTAATTTTTAGCCAAATTTATAATTTTAAAGACTTGGCTGGAGTCGCGCCACATGCCCCTCGCTTATCCGAGTTCGTTTTCGCCTCAAAATGATTTATTTCATCTTGGTTTAAGTTCAAATTAATTTTATTTAAAATTTCATCCAATTATAAGGAAATTTTTTATTTTTTATTTTTTGGGACCTTTGTGAGGTCATCCACCACCCAGTCGTCTCGTAAAACGTAAAAACTTTGAATATCTAAGAATTCTACAAATTTAGCCTAGTGACCAGATTTTATAATACGAATTCAATGGTGAAGTCTGTTGCATCATACGAGCTCTAGAGAATACGTATTTTAATTTCGCATTATAATGACAAAATGACCATTTTGCCTTTTTTCAAAAAAAGTTCAAATTTATCCGGATTTTTACTTGTACACACACCCACACTCATGTCAATGCATATGAATGTAGTGTAACCTTTACATATGCAATGTAATATGCCATTACAATTTCATTCCATCACAAGGCTAACTATCATGTAAGCATATGACAACATCTGATAACCATCATCAAGCATATTATAGCATTAATAATCCAAATAACACACTTGCACATGATTAGGAATTTTATCAAAAAAAATTTAGGCTTAAAGTGTAAAGACATAGCATGCCAAAATATATCACACATAACCCACATGTTCAATACCCCAAATCAAGTAAGAATAGGTACAACATGCTCATCAATTAACACAAACATCCCACTAGTCACACTTGTTATATGGTAGCTATGTAAATAATCTACATAACCCTACCTATACCTTATACATACATGAAATTGAGATTAATCAGAAATAGGAGGAAACCCTCACCTCTTGAAGTGTAAACAAGAAGAAAAACCCTTTAGAACATCCAAATCAAGCACCCAAGGAAAGCTCTTCAAATCCATAGCCCTAACCCTCTTTATTTTTGAAATTTATGAAAAATAGTCATTGGTGTTTGCTTGATTGCGTTCACCCTAATCTTCAAACATCACTTTGGTTTATGTGTATGACTTATATGTATAGGAAAGTGTCATTCTCCCTTGGGTTCAATGCTAGAAATGGGAAAAACGTGTGTGTGAATGAAAATGTGTGTGTGTGTAAAAGTGCTCCCCAAGCGAAGGGAGACTTGCAAGTGTCGTGTTTTACTTGGAATGAGTATTCCAAGGTCGTCTCCTCAAGGAAGGAAGGTTGAATTGTGATGAAGGTGATTTTTGTAAAGAAATAAAAAGTGTAAAATCTTGCGAGTTTTGTGTTTTGGTGAGTAAAGTTTTTGATAAAAATGCAATGAAAATAAGGTTGGCTAATTTGAAGAGGTCATTCTAATAGGAATGTCAAGTCAACTTAAAACATTCTACAAATGGTATCTCGGCAGTTTATTGATTTGTAAGAAGTGAGGGACTAATGTGGATGTGTAAACTCAAGCATACCCCGTGACAAGTCTATGGTGCATGATTAGCACAAAACATTGCATATTTCATGTGCTAATTCATTCATTTTTCACATTTTTTTTTGGGATTGAATGTGTGGATTTGTGCTAATTGAGCTATTAATGAAGAATTGTGGTGTTTACAGATGAAAAGTGCCATATGATGCTTCTTAAAGCCTTCCCATATGGTTTGAGGATGATGAAGATGAAAGGATGGTTTGAGGATAGCTCAAGAGAGGAAGAAATCAAAAAAATCAGAAAATCAACCAAATTGTAGCGGTACGCTGATGCTATTGGAGTTTGGGATATCGGTACGCTATACTGAAACTTCCTAGGCTCTACAAGCCCTTCTCTGATAGCTTGAGGGTCTTACCAAAATGTCTCCCACACTCCTCTGACATGCCCACAACATTATTCAACCCTTTCACACCTATCTTGGACTTTTGGAGCCATGGTGATCAATGAGGAGAGAGAAGAGAAGAGAAGCTGGGTGTGCAGACAAGGTCTGCACCCCCTGTCCATCCATTCCTCCTGTAACCCTATGGATGGAGATCACATGTGCAGACTAGGCCATCCCTCCAGGCATGTTTTGGGCAAAGGGAAGACTCCATTATTCATGCGTTATTATACACATTGGAATATAGAGAGAGTCAGGATAGAAGATGACGAATAGTGTTTAGAGAGAGAAGTTGAGATTTTCACATTTTCTTCAATACATTGTCTTCCATTTTGATGTAAGAATCTTGTAATCTTCATTTAATATCTTTAATTTTATTCACTGCAAGTTCATTTCAAGTTTAGTCTTCATTACAAGCTTTCACCATTAATGCATCTATGTTCTTCATTTCTCTTAGCTGTAAAATGAGTATTCAATGCATTTTATTGTAGTTATATCTCCTTGCACTTATCTATTCAAGAACTTCACTTTCTTATAATGCATTCCCTCTATATTGTCAATTTCTTATTAAGCATGAGTAGCTAAACATTTTAGTTAGCCAATCCAAGGGAGACCTTCACTTGGGTATACTATTCCAACTCTCTTTCATTCATCCTCTTGGTGTACAATGGCTCAGTTTGATTGAGTTGGGGTGAGGACATGGTTGTGAGTTCTTGATACACCGTAGACATTGTCACAGGGTATGCTTGATCCTTACCTCCATTTTACTCCCGAGCTTCTATCGAATCAATCGTACATTTAAGCACCATTGGAGGAAGGGTTTGAGTTGGTTTGACATTCCTATTGGAGTGAACCTTTGTGATTTGCCAACACTTGTTCTCATTCTATTTCATTAAACTACACTCATAAACCAATCTTCAAATCAACAAAGGTTTTTACACTTTTTTTCCACTGAAATCATTTTCAAACGATTCAGATCCTTCCTCGAGGAAATGACCTTGAAATACCTCCAAATAAAACACGACCCGCAAAAGTCTCCTAGAACTTGGGGAGCATTTTTGTAAACCCACATCTTCATTTCATACATTTCATTTTCACCATCTCTTGCCTTTTCGTTTGACACCATTTCAAGGGAGCGTGACACTCCTCTCCCCATTTGCACACACATCATACATACATTGAGGGAAGGTGTTAAGAGGTTAGGAACAACAAGGAAAACAATCAAGCAGTACATCAAGAGCTCATAACCACGTCCGTACTCAACCTAGTCCAACCAAACACCTTACACTGCGTGGAAGAATGGGGTGAGAGTTGATTTAGCATACCCAAGAGAAAATCTCCCTTGGATTAGCCAACTATAAACTTAGCTACTCATAATAGATGCAAAGACACACACAATGTAAAGAGACATGGTAAAAAATGGAGATTAAAACTTGTATTAATGCAAAGAGAAGTTAAACTACAAAGGTAATTTCATTTCATACCCAACTACAAAGCTTGAAAAGAAAAACTCAAATATAAACATTGTAGATTCAAGAGTATGTAACTAAACTTGAAATACACTTGAAATAAATGAGATTAAAGTTCAAGAAATAATTATTACAAGAGTATTATAGCTTATTACAACTGAAATGGGTGAGAAAATGCAAAAATAAAACTTTTCTCTCTCTAAAACTATTTTTTCTTTCTTAGAGCTTCCCTCTATAAACTATATGTAATGCTCAATAATGGTGCAGAGTCATTTCGTTTTCGTCTATGGGGCTCCTATGTTCTATGTGAGCAGACATTTCATGATTGTGAGGAGATTGGATACCTGCACAAGCAAGGTGTAGGCATGCCTGCACCCACCACTTCTTTGACCAACCCCTTTCTCTCTCTCTCTCTCCTCTTCTTCCATGCCTTTTCTTCCAAAATCAGAGTTTAGCTGTGTAAGAGCATGCTTGTATGTAGAAAATGTCAGAGCATGTGTGGGAGAAGCAAAGGTGGGCCCCCCAAACAGGTAGAGTCTGAGTTGTAGGTTCTGGCATTTTGTCAACAAAACCTACTGGTAGGGTTTTTTTAGTGTGCAAAACCTACCAGTAAAACTATGAGCAAACCTATCTGTAGGTTTTCACTTGATTTGCTCTTTTCTTGAACTTTTCACCATCCAAACCACCCGTTAAGCCTCCTTTTCATCTCCATTGTCTTTAAGCACTATAATGGGGGCTTAACTTAAGCCATTTTCTACTATTTACCTGCAATCACACAAAAACTTCATTAAATGTAAGATTAATTGCATTTCCTCCCATTTTCACCACAAAAGCAAGTATAAAAGGGGTGCAAATGTATACATGATGTGCAATATTTTTGTGCTAATCATTGGTGTTGAAGCGTTATCCTCGTTGAATAGAACAACTTTAATTCTTGGTTGATTGAATTTCAATGGTTGAATTTTTATAGATTTGAAGAAGAAGAATAGAGAAGTTGAAGACTTGGTTCTCTCTCTCTCTTTCTCTCACACATACTCACAAACGAAAATGGAAGGCAAATGGGGGAAAAATATGATTTTCCCCCTTTAAATACCCATCTCGTACTTGGCTCACAAAGCATCACTTTTTCAATTTCTGAATTATATTATATTATACACCCAAGTATAAGTGGTCGAATTGTAGTTTTCTTGGTTTTAAGTCCAAGTATCGATCCCACAAAGAGTTTCAGTAATTTAGACAATAAAATAAATAAAAAAAGTAAAGTTATTGTTTGAAGTAGTGTATTGTTTGATAGCTTGTGATTTGAGCTTAGTTTAACCACTAGTTAAATGAATAAATAAATAAAGTGCGTAGATAAAACAAATTAATGACAGGAATATAAAAGATTCCCTTTAGTTTAGGGATCCATATGCTTTGTATTGGTTAGGTACTAGAAATGCTACCTCACAACAATTAACTTCCATTTTACTGGAAAGTGAATCGGCAGGTTTGATGCATATAAACTATAACACAACCGCTACTTAGGCTAACTGATAGTAATATATCATAACTCAACAAATTTTTAGAAAAGCTGGTTATATCCATGTCAATTGATTAACCTAAGCAAACTAGAAGGACAAGTCATTCATGAGGAATACTTGAGTTATTCACTTGATCTCATGATAGTAAGTGCATAGATAATAAACTATAACACAAACACTTCTTAGGTTAACTGGTGGTAATATAGCATAACACACCAACTTCCTAGGAAAACTGGTTATAGATGTGCCAATTAACTAATTCAAGTGAACCAGAAGGACAAGTCATTCATGAGGAATACTTGAATTACTCAACAGGTCATCTGTAATATATATATATATATATATATATATATATATATATATATATCAGTTAACATCCTTAGCGTTTCAGTGGAGGACAAGACATACTGGTAGGAACACCGTGGCTGTTAGACTAGCAATATAGTTAGATACAATAATTAAACAACCCTAATAAGCCGTGAGGATCATTTAGGTTTTGTACCACACATCAATAGAAAATCCTCAGCGTTCCAGTGAAGGACAAGCCATACTGGTAGGAACACCGTAGATCTTTAACTGACGGTCTTATGATACACTGATGACATAATTTCAAGCATAGCACCAAAATTACGTACATCACAGTATCATGCATTAATCATATAATACATATATAAATAAACATATAAATAAAACATCAAGATTTCCATAATCTAACTAATATTATGCATATGTTTACCCTATTCTTAAGGGTATAAAAGACTACTCACACTCCAGTGCTACAGACAAGCTAGGAATGCGGATAATATTCATTCCAACTAAAAATAAAACTTCTTTCACAAGGAACAATTGAAACACAACCCCCTTTATTAACATTCAAGATACCAAAGTGGTGGTAGTTCAACTATCCAAATACAAAGATAGAATTGTAGAAATACAAAGTAATGGTAAAAGTGTATCACAGACCGGCTTACAACTATCTCTTTCTTTTTCTTTCTCTCTTTTTCCATAAGGATTTCTCTCTTTGAAGCTGTGATGCCCTGAAAATTGGGGGTCTTTTATTAACCATTGATCACCCATGAACCCGCGAAAGTACCCATGGATGTCGCTTAACTCGACACCACATCTATAACACCCCTAAACCGGGATCACAACCCACAATTGTAATTCGGGTTCAATTATTCATTGGATCCAACCAAGGTCCAATATACCATGATTTATATTTCATTATGACCCATTTACATCATTAAAGGGAAGGAATACATAGCCCAAAAACATGGCAAACAGTTTTAAAGTTTGAAAAAATTGGAGAAAGTACCGGTACACAGTACTAGTACGGTTTGCCTACTGGTCCAGACCGTACCAGTATGCTGTACTAGTATTGTTTGCCTTCTGGACAACAGTGTACCAGTACTTTTTATCCATTTTTGCTTGTTTCAACCATTTTTTATTTTCAATCCATTTCAAACCCTTCCACAACCATCAAATGCACGTTTAACTACATTTTCAACATAAAACTTGATACATACAAGTTCTATTATACAAGATTTTGTTTAATTACATATCAAAAACTAATTCTTCATAGTAATTTTATAAGAATATGTATCCAATTTTGGAATTTATCATGTAATGCCATGAAATGAGATGAGACTCACTCATGCAACTCAACCCGAGCCCTTCCCGGCTCTCAAACACGTGCAAGTGTCAATGTGTTTGAACTCGTCATCTATGTTACATATCAAATGACATTTACCAATCTAGGGTCTTTCGTGGGGTGAGTATTGATGGACTTACACTAATGGCACCCAACAGACACGGAATTTATGGACTTCCACCAACGGTTCCGTGTATACAAACACACTTTCTGGACTTGTACTAACAGAATGTGTATCCAAACCACCGGGTCTTGCACTCGAGGGATCTTTTAGCCCTTCTTGCTAACCCCAACCCTCTTTGTCATGCAAACCGTGCGACTCAGTCAAGTCTTCAACCCAGATTATTCGAGCGCACCCGTCATCCACCGAGTGTGGTGTTGACGATAACCATACTCACACACCCACAAATGTGATGTTCCCGTGCATATGCAATATGATGCCTCATTTAAACAATCTCATGATAGTCAATATGCTATGAATGACATATGGACTATTGCAAAACTTTCCACATATCTCATGACAAATTATATCGAAAGTATATAATTCTCATAATCCTTCACAATGTTAATATATCATCATGCTCATATCAACATCTTTCTCTAGAACAAAATCCAAGCATGTCATCTCATAACAAGCAATAACACACTTAATTTCTCAAGGCATAATGTAAACACATAGCATGTCCACAATTTCACATAAGTCAAGAAACTACATTAGGCAATTTTTGCATACCTATTTCAAGATAGAATTTATTCTACCCATTTTCAATACCCATTTCATCAAATCACAATAATTGGCAAGCAATATATATTTCTATCAACCTTCCCATTCCATAATAACATTCTAGGTTGTAAATAAACCTAAGTAGGAGGAAACCCTACCTCTTGAAGCGTAAATGAACTTGTGAAACTCCAAGAACTCAATTCAAGTTAGAATCCTCACTTTTCTCAAAATATCGTCCTTGGAACCTCACCCAAACCCAACCTCCTTGGTATAGTTTTGTAGCTCTCGGCGAGGAGAACAATTTTTGTTCTTGGCCCGAGTGGATTCGAGCTCCCAATCTCCGTAGATCATAGAGAGAAGGAAGAAAACTCAAGCTTTTTACTTCTCTTCTTGCTCTTTCTTTATATCAGATGAAGAATGGAGAGAAAACCAGATTTTCTCCCCTATTTATATTTTTCAAATGTTGGCCTATAATTTGATACATGTTTCTCTTTTTTTGGTTCTGTTTTTGTCCCGAAATGATTACATTTCGCTTTGCTTCAAGTTCAAAATATTTTTATTTTAAATTGCCTTCATTTATTTATCAAATTTTATAATTTTATTAAAAATTTCATTTTTGGATTACCCGAGGCTCGACTGCCTCGTAAAACGTAGAACAATCCAACTATATTGGAATTCAACGAAATTTGATAGGGATAACTAGATTTCGTGAGACGAATCCAACGGTGAGGTCCTTTTCATCATCCGAGCTCTAGAAAATTTTAGGTTTACAACCCGTACCGTAGTAATAATTTACCATTTTGCCCTTTATTAATAAGAATTTTAAATTTACCTGGGTTTGATAGAAGCTCTTGTGGCCGGCTAGTTTTTGGAAGGGAGGAGTTGATCTTGGAATGAAGTATGGAGTGAATGCAGAAGAATGAAGATAAAGACCCCTATTTATAGAAGGGAGAAGCTCACGGCCAACGAGGGTTAGGACCCCTTCACTACCATTCCAGAATGGTGATGTCTTATAGTGGTCCATGTGTTGCATTCTTGGGCTGCCATGTGTCTTTTTTTTATTGGTCCATGTGTCTTAGTCTGATCATTTCTTTACTATATTTGCCTTTTAGTCTTTCTTAGTTTCAAGCTTTGCAAAATTGCCTCGTATTCTCCAGTATTTCTGCATTTGACCCTGAAATTAAAACATAAAGTATTTAAAATTTTAATTTAAGCACAAACTATAATTCATAATATTTAGTTATTTTATCTTACAAAATGGATTACTTAATCATTTTAATTTACATACTAATTAGGGATAATCAAGTACCTAAAAGAATTCTATGGAAAGATGTTAAGCTTGAAGAATGCAGGATGCTTGAAAATGAAAGTAATAATCAAAATGCCCAAAATACTTCGACAAACTTGGAAGGTATCCTGTAGTTTCCTGATGGATCAGTAAGAATCTCATTTGATAGCACAAGAACTAGTAAATCTTTTAGCAAACCACTTCAAATTAATGAAAGAAAATAATCTGAGTCAACACATTCTAGTTTAACTAGAAGGGATAAAGATTTGGCTAATGAGTTAGAAAAAAGATTTAAGCTAAAAGGAATTGATACTTCCTCATAAAAAATTAGCAAACCATGTTACACTCCACAATCGTGGTTTCAAGAAGAAGAAGAAGATGATGATGATTTCACACCTTCTCCTTCTGGTACGAACTTGGAGAGTAACCCCCCAGTAAATAAATAGTTACATACAATTAGTAAAACAAATGATTTTTTTTATAATTGATGTTGACAGAATATATGATAAATTCAAGTCTAAGGAAAATAAACCTAAAAGATGAGAATTTAATAGCAAGTGTAGTGATAAGAAACAACAAGAATATTTGAACATGGACTAAGTTTAAGAATAAATAAGATATGAAATCTACTTATTTGATTACTTAGAAAACTATTATGAATCAGTTAAAGTAGTAACAAAACATAAATGGAAAAAGGAAGATGCTTCCACAGTATCTTCAAGCCATCCTCCAACAGAAACCTTATTAATTAGCCATAAGGATTCTAAAGTCAAAGCCTCACCATTTAACTTAACTTCAGGAAATGAACCTAAAAAAAGAATAAATGAGCAAAACAACTTTACCAATCAATGTCTAACAATAATTGGTAAACAGTTGGATAAAATTGAAACTAAGATAGTGAAATCAAACCATCAATAAGTAAAAGATTAGAGAAACCTCTAATTCAGTTACCACAAAATAGAAGCAAACTTGGAGTTTCAGTAAAATATAGTAAAAGACTTCAAAAAATTGAAGAAGTTATTCAAAAAATTGAAAAGCAAGAACCATCCCAAATAAACACTATTAATCAAAATAATGAACAAACCTCTAAAGACAATGAATCTTCATAAACTAGTAAAGCAGAAAGTTCTACCAATTATTAAAAGAATTAGAAGAACAATTTGATAGTCAAAATCTTAGCAAGTTAACATTTTCAAAAGTCAATCCAACCAGTACTCTAACACCCTAAAACACACCCTGAACGGTATTACATTCTAAACACCATTCACTGCATGAGAGCACTAACATAATCCATCAATAAATAGGATTTCATAAAGTTATCCATAGAATTTATATCATTATCCCAAAAGAATAAACCCATCTTGGTCGTTACATACCAAAAGTTAACTAATGTAGCACAACGGAATATAACAAAATATAAACTAAACATTACATTATTTCAAAAGAATATCCTAGTCTAGTACAAAAGGATATGTCGCTCTAAGCGTCCACCTCAGGATCCACCTCCCCGTCTAGTGGAGTCTCCAAGTGTACGGGCTCTTCGACTCCCAACTCCTCATCTAGTACATGATCTGAAAATAAGTAATTGTAGGGGATGAGCACGAAGCTCTGTAGCAAAATCTTTCCACACTCAAACAAGGTTTATAAAATGTAAAACAGGTTAGTCTCATTTCACAAATATCATATATAACTTTTGAGAGAAAATCGTGACATATAAACAGATCTCAAGTTTATACAACAGTGATAATCAATTGGACATAGAGAAATGCATTCTTTAATAGTAACCATTTTCAAATGGTTTGGACCGGTGCCTACTGTTGCATTGTCTCATACCAATGCACCGGCTCCGACATAATCCAATTCATATTCTCATGCAGATATATAGATATATATTGGTTCATCCTATGCTATGTACATTGATTGTTTCTCAAGAATCTACCCAACGACTATACCTAGTTCACCAATCATAATCAATCACAAGCTATTTGGGAAAAGGCGTCTACCATCCCAATGGCAGTGACGAATCCCTCCCCAAGAAAGGTATACCACCCCTAGTTCGAACTCCAGTGAACGATAGTGGTTGCATTACCAAATAACAACTCACTACAAGTGTTAGGAAACCATCTCACCCCCACTAGGATAGACTAACCTCTAACACTCTACGATATTTTTCGAAGGCAATTCAAGTCCGTCACAACAACCATGCAATAAGGAAACCAACATATTCTCAATAAACTAGCAATTTCCAAGTATTAACAGAATTCCCAAATTTGGCATGTGACATTTTTAATAACCACTTAAGAAAATTGCAAGAGATCAACTACAATATTAATTTATCACTCAACACAAAATTTTAAGGTTCCCACATCAACAATAAATGAAGAATTTAAGAAGAGAATCATTTACCCTTGAAATCTAGGTTTTTGGAATCAAGAAAAATTGGGTATCAACCCTAACTTCATGTAAATCATGATAATAATTGCAAGGAAACCAAGAAATAAAGAACCCATAGCAAATACATACTAATAAGAGTTAAAACATGTATATATAATAGCCCTAGCCTCAATGAAAGAGAATAGGAAGAAATCCCCTACATTAATTCCTTAGCTTTTGGTGTGAGAACTAGAAGGTTTGATCTTTCTCCACTTGCATCAACACTTGAATCCCTTGATTTTTTTTTCCTTCCTTTTTCTTCTCTAAGCATCTCTAAGCTAGAAGGGATGAAATAAGGTAAAGATTTGGAGAAAACACCCAAAACCCGTCTCAGACGCATAGCCCTCGGGTTGGCCCGTCCAGACGTGTGTTCTTACCATTCGGACGAGTGTTAGGTGCGTCCAAACGCGTGTCTATTCCCATCCGGATGCGTGTTTCTGCGCCCAAGTTTCTACCATGCCTGTCCGGACGCGTGTCTATTCCCGTCCGGAAGCGGGTGACAGAATACCTTAACTTCCAGTGTAGTTTTGACACATTTAGAGGTCGAATTGGAATATTTTCGTGAAATACACTTTTGTAGCCCTGGAAGTCTACTATTTACTGTCTAAATTTCAGATCAAAATGATGTCAAAATAAAAAGTTATGATCAAAATACTAGGGAAGTATCTAAAATTTCTTTTTTTTTTTTACCCAAATTCTCTCTAAAGTGTGTTTTGACTCCGAGCTACCCCCAACTTCTACAACATACCCTATTACCTCAAATCACATCTTTATTCCTACTCTTACTATCTACTTAGTTCATCCCTATATCTTTACACATATTAGCATTTTTACAACAATTATTAACTATATATCTATATACATATGTAAAAGAAAGTGCGGGGTTTTACAAGTACCATAAAAAATTGGTATTTTAGACTTACACGACCTGATCTTCAATATGAAGAAAGGAACATTAGTAATCAATTCTCAGTTTAATCCAATAAACTATATGAATGGAACATATATGGATTAAATGAGCAAGAAATACTTAACAAAGTTAATCATATGTCCATGGCTATCAACAATAATTTTAACAATCTTGATAATAATGAACAAGAAATAGTCGACCTAATCACTTCTAGATTCATAGAACTGTTAAAAAATTGGTGGGATAACTACCTTAGTCAAGAACTATGAGACAGTATCAGGTTTGCAGTTGAAGTAGATGAAAATAATCCTATTTTTATGAAACAATTGGAAGAGCAAAACTAGATGGGATTAACACACTCATCTACACAATAATTAAATATTTTGTTCGAACACCTAGTAACATCGCATCAAGAATCCATGATCAACTACGTACCTTAAGATGTCCAACATTAAGTGATTTTAGATGGTATAAAGATGTATTCATCTCTAAAGTAATGCTCATTCAAGACTATGACAAGCCTTTCTAGAAAGAAAAATTTATCAATGGCTCACATAATCTCTTTGCACATAAGATTAGAGAAGCATTAAACAAACCTAAAGGAATCATTGAATATGATTAGTTAACTTATGGTGACATTATCAGTACCATTCAAAAAAAAGGATTATGAATGTGTATTGATATGAAAATTAGTAAACAAATGAAAGATGATAGGAAAAAAGCTAAATATGAAATAGGTGATTTCTGTGAACAATATGGTCTCCTTTCAGTGGCAACATCTTGTAGGAAACACAAGTCACATAAACTATAGAACTGAAGTAAATCACACTATAAGAGAAGTAAAAAGAATTTTCCAAAATAGAAATATTATGGTAAATCTAGTAAAAAACATAAGAAATCTTATAAGCATAAAACTTATAATAAAATTTCAGGAAAGAAAGATAAAAAAGATATTGAATGCTATAATTGTGGGAAAAAAGGACACATTAGCCTATAATGTCCACTTAAAAAGAAGTTAAAGCAATTGAACTTAACCAAAGAAGATGAGGTTAAAATCCTAACCATCTTTAAGTTAAGAAATCTTAGTCAAAATGATGAAAGTTCAGATGATTCAAGTAATCTTAAAGATTCTTCAGAATATCAGTCAATTTATAGCAATTCCAGTGAACCCGACATTAAGCTAGGTTGTAAAGATAACTGTTGTAAAATAGTTAGAATCTTAACTAAGCAAACTGAGGAATAACATGTCCTTATCGATCTCATTAGTAAGACTGAATATCTAGAATTAAAAGTTAAATACAATAACAAAAACTTATAGATTTGTTTTTCAAAAAAGACATTAAGCAATCTTTTTGGTGAAAAACAGCTAATTAGTTTTAGCAAAACTATGGGAAAATTCAGTAAAGATAAAAAGAAAGAAGTAACCTTACAACATATCCAATTTGAAGTTAACAAGTTAAACCAATAATTAAAAGAGTTAAAACTACAAGATAAAAAGTTAGAAGAAACTTTAAATCTTCTCAAAGCAAAAGATAAGTTTAGTAAATCAAGAAACGCAACTTCTAGCCAATCTAATGAACAATCTGAAACTAAAAACTTAGATAACTCACATAGTTCAACCAAAACATGTTCCCAATAGATACCCATAACCTCCACCTTTAAAGTGGATCCCTTGGGTGTAATGAAGCTTCCAATTGAAGATGGATGTTCGCAAACCAGTAACAATGATAAAAGGATAAACTTAATCAATAAATTAAACCCCCAAAAATGACATTCTAAAGTCAAAATCGTAATTGATAATACTTATGAAATTGAGGTCAAAGCTCTTATAGATACTGGTGCATATTTAAATTGCATCTAGGAAGAGCTTATACCAACCAAGTATTATCATAAGACAACTGAAAAACTCAGTTTAGTAAATGGTAGTACAATGAGTATAAAATACAAATTACCAAATGTACATATTTGTTAAGACAATGTATGCTTCAAAACATCATATGTCTTAATACAAAATATGACATATAATGTTATCCTTGATATACCATTCATATGCATGTTGTATCCATTTGGTCGCTCAGTAGTTTTTTAATTTTTAACAAAACCTCAAGTCAAATAATTACGACAACTTAAAGATTATTCAATCTCTAAGTCTCTTAATTTAGTAACCCAAAAAAAGTAACCAAGTAAAATTTCTAAAAGAAGAAATTAGTCACAAAAGAGTTCAAGAATATCTAAGCAATCCAATCTTAATTCAAAAGATTGAAAGGTTTAAAGAAAAGATAGAAAGTGAAATGTGTTCTAGCCTTCCTACAACTTTCTGGCGTAGGAAGAAGCATATGGTAAACCTTCCTTACATCAAAGGATTCAGTGAACAAAATATCCCAACTAAGTGAAGACTAATCCAAATGAACCATGAACTAATGGAAATTTGTAAAAAAAAAATTCCAAATTACTCAAAAAATGGTATCAATCGGAAAAGTAAATCTCCTTGGTCATGTCTAGCTTTCAATGTATTAACTTTCGGTACAAATTTTTATTTAGAGAGGGTCAATGACGGGTTCATGCTTGATGCGTGGTTTCCTCAAATTATTTATCCATGACTTGACCTTTCAAGCTCAATTGTCAAATTTCACATTTCAATTTGACCCATTCTAAATAAAATCCATTCTTATAGATTTCAAAATTTGTATGTTGTACACATCTCCAAAAAAAAAAAAGAGAGTGGAAATTGAGATAAAAAATCTAGAGTCCCTCTAAGAGACGATTTTTTTTTCTACATGGAGAGTGGGTGGTTCCTTCAAACTACTTTGCCTTAAAAAAAAAAAAAGATCACTACCTCAAAATTCCATTCATGTGATGGAAAAACCCATTAACAAAACCGACGGACTGTGCATCAATAAGGAGTTACTTGGTCACCCACTAAGAGCATCTTCAACCACGCTCAATAAAATAGCTACTCTAAATATATTTAAATATTGTATTCACTACTTTAGCTATCCACTTTTTAAATTTCACTTCAACCACGCTCTCTATTTTAGCTAATTACTTCAACTAACTTTTAATAATAAAATTCAAAAAATAGCAATTCAACTATACATCGTATATATTTAATCAATTATGGGCTACGAGAGTAAATATCATAAAAGATGGGCTACAAGAGTAAATATTATAAAATACTTTGGGGGGGATTTTCTCAATTTTTTGATTTTTTGGGGGGGCTTTGCTGGATTTTTGGAGAGGTTTTATCAAATTTTGGGGCGGGGGGTTTGCTGGATTTTAGGGGGGAGTTTGCTGGATTTTTATCAACTCATCGTCTTCTTCCCCCATTCTGATCTAAAATACAAAAATCACAAGTTAATCCAATCAGGCAAGACCCATCAATCAATCTAGGGCTTGGTTTGTTTGGGGTTTTGGTTCTTGGGTGGTTTTTGTAATTTGTGAAGAAGACATGGTAGTGGTGATGTTCATGGTAGGGCTTGGTTTTGAAGGTGTTGACAAGAGGTCTCCTATGGCCAAAACATAGTGCAGAGAGTGTAGAGAGACTGTCTGATAGAGACGAGTGATGAAATACCTTGATTGATGATGTTGGCCACGAGCAGCAATCGATGATGGTGGTGGGGAATCTGGGGACTCCTGGGATGATCCACCGATGGAGAGAGTTTGGGAGTGCAGTGATTGAGATTGGGCTTGTGCAGAAATGGAAGGAAGGAGCAACTGGCGAATGGATAATCCTTCGCCAGATATGGTGAAGAAAATGCCTCTAGCTATTTTGGCGAAGAGAGTGGTGAGTGGATTGGAGCACCAACTTTGGAATTTCGCTCGCCAGCCTAGCTAACAGGCTGAAGTGGCGAACAGCCTTGGAGATGCTCTAAGGTAGTTATCTACAAGATAGAGAAAGTGGCATTTGCTGGCATCTTAAGCAAATGCCAACTGTCCCCAGATTTATAAATACAAGAAAGGAAGGGGACAAAGCCAAATTATCCTCTATAAATACAAGAAAGGAAGGGGAGTTTTTGGGGGACGGTTATCAAGGGAAGAAAAAAAAATAATGAGCAAAGGAGAAAGAAGATTTTTTAGCAGAGAAAAGAGAAAGGAGGGCAGCCAATTTTTTTTTTTTGAAGCTTTTGTTCAGGTAAAAAAAATTATATTTACTCTTTCTTGAGGATTTAATCTTCTAAATTGTTTTATGGCAGCAAATGGATTCGATGCACGATCCTCAATAGTTCTATACTCTTCCGGCAAGGATCTCACTGCCCAAGCAGAACTTCAATCGAGCGTGTCAGCCTTTTCATAATATCTTAGCAATGTAAAGCATGAATGTTCTACAAATTTTTGTCCAAAACCAGCCTCTGCGAAGGCTATTTACGGCGGCGACACTCTAGCTGCTCTCACAAAAGCTATCCACCAGCTCAAAAAAATTATCACCATTTCGCCTATTGTTCTTTCAAAAAATTGTTGAAGAGTCTTAGACTCTTTCATTGCAACAAAACCAAGCAGATTTTGAAGCAAAAAAAAAAGTAAGAGTTTCCAATTCCTTGACTTTGGTGCAACCTAAAAATTAGAAGAGTGTTACACTCTTTTATGAAATCGGAAAGAGTTTCACAATACTCTTGGAGTCTTCCAAGTTTCATCAAATGACATTTCATGGCATTTGTAATGATCCCTGGTGTGTAATTCATGCACCCACACTTACGCACAAAAATAAGGCTTCCATCCCAAAGAGTCTCTAACTCTTTCAAAACCATAGTCTAGTGTGTAGGTCCCTCTATTTATGTAATTTTAAGGAATTTCTAATTCTTCAAAATTTTCTTGAATTAGATTTTTGGTCTCTGGTTGTGAGTCGTTGGTTTAGTGGAGTTTTAAACTCCCATTTGGCTTGTTACTAACCTTTTAGTAAAATAGTAGTGACTTCAGGTCTTTCAAATACCATTTTAAGGGAAAAAAATTATGCCTTGGTCTTTCAAAGACCATTTTAAAGAAGCATAGAGTTTCTAACTCCTAGAAAAATTTAGAGAAATTAAGGGCCTTTGGCTCTTCAAAAATTGCATCAATCAAAAGAGTTTTCCTTTTAGCTACCACCAAGCTTAATTCGAAACCCATTGCAATTAAAAAAATTCCGATTCTACCAATGGACAAGTCAAGAAGTTTCAAACTGCAAGCATTTTACACTATTTGAATTACAGAAGTCTACTCGTTCTTGCGAAAGGGGTTTCCAATTGCGTAAGAGCCTTGGGTACTTTCTCAGCAAAAATAACAGAGTTTGAATCTCAAGTTGGTAAAATAATGTTTGTAAACCCCCACACTATTATCTTTATATAGCAAGTAATTATTTTTGAAATGCTAACATAGCTGATGAGGTATGCATGAACCTTATAGATTTCAATAGTATGAATAAATACTAGGGAGACAAATTGATTGTGAAATTTAATTTTTTTGAAGTGTTTAAGGTTGATAAGGGTAACTAAGTAAAAATATTAATTTTTACAGGTCAAAATAATATGATCATTGAACCTGGGAGATCCAAAAAATTTAGAAAATTCATTTTGCACATATAGCGGTTCGGAGGAATAAAACAATATTTTGTGTTTCAAGGGTAAATTTATTTTAGTTTGGAGATAACTCATAAAAATAAATATTTTTAGGTTAAAATAACAATAAAAATGAATTTGAAACATCGAAAAATCTTAGGGTAGTCATGTGGATCAAATTTGAGATTATTAGTGGCAAAATAGTAATTTTGGAGAAAGCCCAAACAGCCTTTGAACAGTAACTTTGGCACAGCTGTGTTTAAAACACAGATTTCAGCCCCTTTACTCCCATTTTTTTCACTCCACTCTCACCCCAAACCTCTTAGCACCCTAGGAGAAGATAGAAGAAATGAGAAAAGGGAGAAAGGAAGTCTCTAAAGCTTGGGTTTTTGGTTTGGAACTTTGATTCAAGGTAGGAATTTCTTCTCATTCTCCTATATTGAGGCTAGGGATTATGTATATATGCAATCTTTTGACTCTAAATTCAATAATTATGTTATAAAATCTTTAATTCTTTCAATAAATGCCACGTTTAAACAATGTGATGGTTGGTAACCATTAAAGCTCTCTTTTTCATCTTCAAACCTTAGATTTTAAGAAGAATATATTTTTTCTCTCCATATTTCCTTTGTTCTTGATTTAAAAACTTTAGGCTTTCCATTAAACAATGAAATTGTACTCATGTTGATCCTTTGCCTTTTTCTTACATGGTTATATTTGATAACATATGAGAAATTTTGGGAATTTTAGGAATTATGAACTTTTGTAGAGAAATTGTTAGGGATTGTATCTTATGGAGATGTTTGGATGACCATGGATGGCCATTGACTGGGTATGATAGAGTGGGTAGATGTGTGTGGTTCTTACTCAGAGGATTAGTATACCATGCTTGAGTCGAATTCGTTATTGTCGGTGCATTGGTATGGGATAAGGCATCGGTAGGTGCCCTTCCCAAAGTTGATATCCTTGCTAGAATTTGTGTGTGTGTGGGCCAGGATATTCTCTATGTGTTTATCCATGCGATTCTTTTATATCAGACTTGAGATACATTGTAGTTATTGTTTATTGCGTTATCTTTTGGATATGATTATCTTGAAAATTGTTGTGGGAATAATTACTCATTGGAATGGTTATTTATGGTGGAATTGACTTTACTCTTGCACTTAACTATTGTTAATGTATAAACTTGAGATCTTTTAAAAATATCAAGTTTCAAAATTTACATATGCTATTTTTGAAATGAGACCGACAGTTTTCTACGTTTTTCTAACCTTGTTAGAGTTTGAGAGGATTTTCCTATAGAGCTTAGTGCTCACTCCCTACCAATAATGTTTTTTTTTTCCAGATTTAGTGCAAGATGAAGATCCCAGCGTTGACGAGACGGGAAATTGGGAGGTTACACCAAAGAGGAACCTAGATACCGAGGTGGACATCTAGAGCTATAGTTTATTTTTGTGCTAGACTAGGAAATTTATTTACGATCGTGTATAATCTAGTATTATGTTTATTCCGCTGCTAAGTTTAAGTATAATTCTTTTAGAATTTAATTGTCATAGTTTGGCCTATTCTTTTGGGATGATATTATGGAAATTACCTATGGTGAATGAAATTTTATTTTATGATGGGTAAATGGGCCTGGTGTTGCCAATATTTATTCATACATAGACTCGGTGTGGTCAATGTAGTATAATTACACAGATTGTATTTTTTGATAGAGCTCTCAATACAAAGGAGAGTCTACCCGAATTTTATTAAATTAAGGACCCCCGATTTTTGGGGTGTTACAGATTTGGTATCAGAGCCTAGGAATTAGGTATTGCATGGGAGCTGTAGGTTATGGATTACCAGTAGAACGTAGGACTTGGGTGAATAAAATAGTTGATATAATTTTATACGAACCTTATGCTTTAGATCAAAGTGATAACTAGGATGTCTTGTACATCAATGAAACTAAATTGTGAATTTATATGCAGGATGGATGGTGGACATGCACGTGGACGTGGACGTGGACGTGGACGTGGGCGTGGTCGGGGAGGACAAGCAAATCCACCACTACCACCTCCCAATGCCATAAGCGGCATATATCAATGCTTGAGGGAGCTCACCACTTTGGTATAAAACCAAAATGGAAACAACAACCCTAATGGTGGAGCTCACTCCCTAGCATAAGTGTCGGGCAATGGGGACGACAACCGAAGGATGGCAACTCTTTGGGAATTTCTGAGGCAACACCCACCTACCTTCCAAGAGAGCTCCAATCCTTTAGATGCAGATTGATGGATCTGCCGGTTGAAGAAGATTTGTGATGACATGGGAGTTGCCGAAGACTTGAGGGTTGGCTTAGCTACCTATTTGTTTGAGGGGGAGGCCAACTATTGGTGGGATTCAAAAAAAAGACGGAGGAACACAAATGCACTTACTTGGGAGGAGTTTGATCAAGTCTTCCAAGACAAATATTTTCCTGAGTTGGTTAGAGACAAGATGAGTGGCGATTTCCTCACTCTTCGACAGGGTAGTTTGACAGTGGGGGAGTATGACAGAAAGTTTGAGGAGTTGTCCTGATATGCCACGTAATTCATATCCATAGAGGCTAGGAGGGCCAAACGTTTTGAGCAAGGCTTAAGGCCAACCATTAGGGAGAAGCTTGTGGCTCTTAGGATCCGCGACTATGGGGATCTTGTGGATAGGGCTATGTTGGTGGAGAGAGACATGGAAGATAATCAGCGGCGACAAAACCTTATAAGGGGAGGTCTGATCAGGACCAATGCTAGTAGTAGTGGTGCATAGAGAGCGGCACCCCACCGTTGCCCAGATCTAGCAGTTGGATAGAGACCACAGACAACTTATGGAGCGGGAGGAGTACCAGAGAAAGTAGGCACCGACCCACGTCGATGCTTTGCATGTGGAGGTGTTGGGCACTTTAAAGATAACTGTCTATTGCTTTCAACCAAAACCAACCAAGCAACCGGACGTGTGAATGCAAACAAGCCACTACAACAGCAGAGACCGTTTAAAGCTCTAGCCCTAAGTGGTGCCAACCAAGGAAGGGTATTTACTTTGACCCAACCGGTTGAAGATGCCTCCAATGCAGTGGTGGAAGGTATTATTCTCATCTACAATTCTTGGGTCTGAATTTTATTTGATTCGAGTGCGATTCATTCTTTTATACGTACTGCATATACTATTAAATTGGGATTAGGCTTCGAGAAGCTAGAACATGCGTTGTGTATTAATATGTCTACGGGAGAATGGTTGTATACTAGCCGGGTGTGTAGGGGTTGCGTGCTTCGAATTGGGGAGCTCGAATAGATTGTAGATTTGGTTGCCTTAGACATGAAGGGGTATGACGTGATCTTTGGGATGAATTTATTATCCACATTCCAGGCGGTAATGGATTATTTTCGTAAATTGATTTCTTTTCAACTACAAGGAGGTGTACTATACAGTTTCGTGAATGATCGAAATTCCTCCCATCCATTTCCTACTACGGGTTGTAGATTCTTGAAAGTGATGGTGGGGAGCCATTTGAGTTTCTTAGCTAGCTTGATGGGAGATGATCAGGATAAATTTCATGCGGATGTGGTGTTGATAGCATCGAATTTGACGAATTTCTTCCCAGATGAACTACCCGGGCTACCCCCACATAAGGAGATTGAATTCAAGATTGATCTCTACCTGGGAATCGAACCCATATCCATTGCTCTCTATTAGATGTCACCTTTGGAGTTAAAGGAGTTAAGGAAACAGCTGGATTATCTGTTGACCATTGGGTTTATCTGTTTGAGCACTTCACCTTGGCTAGCCTCGGTACTCTTCGTGAAGAAGCATGATGAGACACTTCGGTTGTGCATAGATTATCGAAGATTGAATCAAATAACAGGGAAGAACAAATACCCTTTGCCACGAATCGATGACCTATTTGATCAGTTGAGGGGTTCTAAGTATTACTCCAAGATTGATCTTCGCATAGGGTATCATCAATTGCAGATCAAGGAGGAAGATATTTCTAAGACTGCTTTCCATACTTAGTATGGTCATTTTGAGTATATGGTGATGCCATTCGGATTGACTAATGTTCCAGCAGCCTTTATGGATTTAATGCATAGGATATTTCGGCCGTATCTAGATCAGTTTGTCATCGTGTTTATTGACAAAATACTAATATATTCCCGGATTCACGAGGAACATGGACGCCATCTATCTATTATGCTACAGACATTGAGAGAACATAAGTTATATGTGAAGATGAGCAAGTTTGAGTTCTGGATAAAGGAAGTAAAATTCCTTGGCCATGTTGTGTCGGAACAAAGGGTAGTTGTTGACCCCGCAAAGATTGAGACAGTGATGAAGTGGGAACCACCAAAGAATGTGACCGATGTATGTAATTTTTTGGGCTTAGCAGACTACTATCAAAGGTTTGTGGAAGGGTTCTCAAAGCTAGCAATGTCGATGACACGTCTCACAACGAAGGGAGAAAAATTCTTGTGGACTCAAGAGTGTGAACTAGCTTTTCACACCTTGAAGGAGAAATTGACAACCGCTCCTGTCCCCATTATTCTAAGTAGTGGGGAAGGATACAATGTGTACACCGATGCTTCACTACGAGGCTTGGGGTGTATGTTAATGCAAGGAGGGAAGGTGGTTGCCTATGGCTCGAGGCAACTCAAGGTTCATGAGCAGAATTATCCCACCCATGACTTAGATCTCGCCGCTGTGGTTTTTGCTCCTAAGTTGTGGAGGTGTTACTTGTACGGAGAGAAATTTAAAGTGTTTTATGATCATAAGAGCCTCAAGTACATATTCACCTAGAAGGACTAGAATCTTCGGCAAGGAAGGTGGATTGAGTATTTAGAAGACTATGATTTCACACTCAATTACCATCCCAGGAAGGTGAATATAGTAATGGATGCACTGAGTAGAAAATCTCGGGGCTAAATTAATTCCCTTGCGGTGAATAGGTGGAAGATGATGGATGCTTTGGAGGAATTTGATTTATGAGTGGATAGACAGGAGGATCGACCATGCCTATTCAATCTTGTAGCTCAACCGATGCTTCGACAAAGGATTGTGGCATTGCAACGATTAGACAGTGAGTTGGAGGCTATTCGAAGTAAGTTGGAGAGGAGTGAGATTGTTGAGAATTGGGCGATAAGTGATGATGAGTTACGGTTTCAGGGAAGGCTATGTGTACCCGATCATGACCAAGCAAGGGAAGAAGTGTTGGGCGAGTGCCATTGTTCCAAGTTCTCCATACATTTGGGTAGTACCAAAATGTATATGGACATGAAGCGGCAGTATTGATGGAAGGGAATGAAGAAGGATGTTGCTAGATATGTTTCAATGTGTGGTGTGTTAGCAAGTGAAGATTGAGCATCAAAAGTCCGGAGGATTATTGCAATCCTTGCCTATTCTCGAGTGGAAGTGGGATCACATCACCATGAACTTTGTATCTAGTTTTCCACGGACTTCACGAGGGCATAATACCGTATGGGTCATTATTGATAGACTCACCAAGTGCGCTCACTTCTTGAATATGAAGACCACCGACACGTTAGAGACCCTGAGCAAGCTCTATATTCGCGAGATAGTGAGATTGCATGGAGTTCCGCTATCCATTGTGTCGGATCGTGATTCTCGTTTCATAACACAATTTTGGAAAATTCTTCAAAGAGCTACGGGGACAGAGTTGTACTTCAACACCGCTTTTCATCCCCAAACAGACGGCCAATCTGAGAGGGTGATCCAAATTCTAGAAGACATGCTACATTCTTGTGTGTTGGACTTCAAGGGAGGTAGGAGTGATCATTTGCCATTGGTGGAATTTGCATACAACAACAGCTATCAGGCAAGTATTGGGTTGACACCGTATGAGACGTTGTATGGAAGACCATGTAGGTCCCCAACTTGTTGGTTGGAAGCGGGCGAGAGTAGCTTGTTTGGGCTAGAAATTGTTCGAGAAACGACAGAGAAGATTAATTCATCCGAGAGAGACTACGCACTGCACAAAGTCGACAGAAAAGCTATGCGGATCAAAGACGAAGACCCGTGGAATTCAAGGTGGGAGATTACGTGTTTCTTAAAGTATCACCCATGAAGGGAGTGCTGCGATTTGGCAAGAAGGGAAAGTTAGCTCCAAGGTGCATAGGACCATTTGAAGTGATCAAAGCGGTGGGCAAAGCGGCGTACCAACTTTGATTACCAGCTCAGTTATCCGGAGAACACGGCCTGTTTCATGTGTCGATGTTGAGGAAGTGTCAGTCAGAGACCACGCATGTTATAGATTTGGAGGATATTGAAGATCAAGACGGAGCCACCTATGAAGAAAAACCGGTGAAGATTCTTGATACCAAATAAAAGGTGCTCCGCAACAAAGTCATCAGACTAGTGAAGGTTTTGTGGCAACACCATGGAGTGGAGGAAGCTAGTTGGGAACTAGAGCTGGAGATGCGAGAGAAGTAGCTTCATCTGTTCTCCACTTAAGGTAAGTTTCGAGGACAAAATTGTAACGCCCCAAATACCCCCTTAGATGGCATTACATACTAATCATCATTTACATCATGCGAGCACTAAGTAAATCCATCAAGACAAAAATTTCATTCATCAACCTGTAATAATTTTTACAAAATTCGGGCAGAGTCTCCTTTGTATGGAAAGCTCAACCCAAAACACAACATGTAAAGTTATATTACAATTGACCACACCGGGTCCATTTATCCATCGTAAACTAAACTTCCATTCACCATATATAATATCCACACTATCATCCCATAAGAATAGGCCAAGCAATGGCTATTACATCTCAAAAATTAGTTAAAGAAACGCAGCGGAATAAACAAAAGAAACTAGACTACACAATGCTCCAAAAGAATGTCCTAGTCTAGTACAAAAGAAGCTACAACGCTACATATCCACCTCGGGATCTAGGTTCCCCTCGAGTGGAGCCTCCCAATGCCCCGGCTCGTCGATGCCGAGATCCTCCCCTTGCACCAAATCTGAAAAATGTAATTTGTAGGGGGTGAGCACGAAGCTCTGTAACCACATTTCACCCAAACTCAAACAAGGTTTTAAAAATATAGAAAACGGTCGGTCTTATTTCACAAGTAACATATATAACATTTGAAATAAAACTGGGGCATTTTAAAAGAGATCTCAAGTTTAAATAGTAGTAATAATCAAATAAACGAATAAAAAGAATTTAGCAACAATAACCAATATTCCAATTTAAGCTATTTAGAAAAAGGGCGTCTCCCCCATGCATTGTCCCATACCAATGCATCGGCAAGAACGACCCAACTCATAATTCCATGTATTTTCGGTTCATCCCCGTACCATGTATGATGATTGCTTCCCATGAATCTACCCCACGATTATACCTAGTCCACCAATCACAATCACAAGCACAAACACTTTAGGAAAAGGCGTCTACCATACCAATGGCAGTGACGAGTCTCCCCCTAGGAAAAGTATACTATCTCATGTTCGAACTCCAGTGAACGATAGTGGTCTCATTACCAAATGACAACACACTACAAGTGCTAGGAAACCATCTCACCCCCACTGGGATAGACTATCATCTAATACTTTACGGCATCTCTCGAAGGTAATCCAAGTCCAGCACAACAATCATACAATGAGGAAACCAAGAATATTCTCAATTCACAACAATTTCACTATTATAGTAAAATCCCCAATTTATCTCACATGTGTCATATAATCGAGTAATCCAAGAAACTATGCAAGAGATCATAATCTATATCATTTTTTCGTACAATATTCAACACTAAAGTTTTCAAATCAAAGACAAAGAATGAATTAGGAGGAAACCATTTTTCTTGAAAACTAGGTTTCTTTGAAGGTGAAAATAGAGCTTTGGTGGTTACCCACCTTTCATATTATTTCAAACATGACATTTATTACAACTAGAACGAGAATCATGTATTTCATATTATATATATGAGAAGGAGAGTGTAAAAACATATATATATACATATATATAGATATATATATATACCTAGCCTCAATGTTAGAGATTGAGAGAAAATCCCCTACCTTAAATCAAGACTTTAAACTTAGAACCCAAGTTCCTGTGATCTCCTCCTTTCCTTTTCTCCCTTCTTGATCTTCCTCTAGAGTCCTAAGAGAAGTGGGTTGAGAGTGGAATGAGAGAAATGAGAGTAAAGGGCTGAATATGGGGTTTTGAACCAGCAAAATCCCGAAGTTACTGTTCATGAATTGTTTCGATTTTCTCCAAAATTACGGTTTTGCCATTAAAATCTCTAATTTGATCCATATGACTACCCTAAGGTTTTTCGACGTTTCGGATTCATTTTTAATTTTATTTTAACCTACAAATATTTATTTTTATGATTTATTTCAAAACTAAAATAAATTCACACTTGAAACATTAAAATTTCTATTTTATTCCTCCGAACCGCTATAAGTGTCATTCTTACGGTTTCAATACATATATAGTTTATGCTTAAGTCATTACATATATAAGAATCACTAAACAAGTACATTACTATATTAATATAAACATATGAGGGTTTACACCTTCAACGTCTAAGAAGAAAGCACAACACTTTACTATCCAATGAACACCATAGTGCAGATTTTTGGTCAACTTCGGGGAATAAACTGATTTGACTCAGGTATTTCTAGTATGTGTGACCTATATGATTGGAAATATATACGAGTTAGGGTTCTAAAAAAAATAACGGTGCGCAATTTGGACTTTCCAACAAAGAGTTATGATCAAATTAGTGAGAGGTAATCTGCCGGACTGCTTGGCAGATTTTTGGTCAACTTCGGAAAATAAAATGATTTGACTCAGGTATTTCTAGCATGTGTGACCTATATGGTTGGAAAGATATACGAGTTAGGGTTCTAAAAAAAAATAACGGTGCATAATTTGGACTTTCCAATAAGGAGTTATGATCCAATTAGCGAAAGGTAGTCTGCCGGACTGATTTTGGATAGTTTAGACACTACTTCGTAATATGAGTATAACTCCTTGCTCCTAGTTCCGATTGAGATGATTCAAGATGGTATGGAATGATAAGAAATAGCTCTACAACTTTCATGTTTTGAGTTTTGAGATTTCTTGATTTCATTAAGGTCTAAATTGGGCTTGAAGTTGTAGCCAGTGCACTGTTCACGTGCACTGTTCACTATTTCATCCCTTTTCCATTTCCAATCCGTTCCTAAGCCAACCAAATCCATCCCAAACCTCTCCAACCCATATTTTTACACCAAACCTATTTAATACAAGTTCTAGGACCTAAAATTTCATATTTTCACTTATTAAAATTAAATTTCAATTATTATTTCCACTAATATTTTAAATCTCTACTTTTTCAATCTACCAAATTCAAACACACATCACTACACATATCCTCATTTTTACAACAATTATTTACTATATATTTATATGCATATATAAAATAAAATACGGGGTATTACAATCCACCCCCCTTAAAGAAAGTTTCGTCCTCGAAACTTACTTCAAGTAGCAAACAAATATGGATATTTCTCTCGCATCTCCCACTCTAGTTCCCAAGTTGCTTCCTCCACGCCATGGTGTTGCCACAGGACTTTCACCAGCTAGATTACATTATTGCGAAGCACTTTCTCCTTGATATCAAGAATCTTCACCGGCTTCTCTTCATAGGTGACTCCATCTTGCACTTCAATATCCTCCAAATCCACGACATGCGACGTATCTGGTTGACACTTTCTTAACATCGAAATGTGGAACACGTCATGAACTCATGACAACGGTTCTGGTAGCCGAAGTTGGTATGCTACTTTGCCCACTGTCTTGATCACTTCAAATGGACCGATGTACCTTGGGGTGAGTTTTCCTTTCTAGCCGAATCTAAGTACGCCCTTCTTGGGTGACACTTTGAGAAATACAAAATCTCGCTCCATGAATTCCAAAGGCCTTCTTCTCCTATCCGCATAGCTCTTTTGTCGACTCTGTGCTGTGCGTAATCTCTCCCGAATGAGCTGAATCTTCTCCGTTGTCTCCTTCACAATCTCGGGCCCAAACATACTACTCTCTCCGACTTCCAACCAACATATCGGGGATCTACATTGTCTTCCATACAAAGCTTCATACGGTGCCATCCCGATACTCACTTGGTAGCTGTTGTTGTACGCAAATTCCACCAACGGTAAGTGATCGCTCCAACTCCCTTTGAAGTCCAACGCGCAAGCTCGTAACATGTCTTCCAAAATCTGTATCACTCTCTCGGATTGGCCATCTGTTTGAGGGTGAAAGATTGTGCTGAAATGTAACTCTGTTCCCATAGCTTGTTGTAGACTTTGCAAAAAACGAGCCACAAAACGAGAATCGCGATCCGACACGATAGAAAGTGAAACTCCATGCAATCTAACAATCTCTCGAATGTACAGTCTGCTCAAGGTCTCTAACGATTCTGTGGTCTTTATCCCCAAAAAATGAGCTGATTTGGTGAGTCGATCTACGATAACCCATACGACGTTATACCCTCTTGAAGTCCGTGGAAAACCTGACATGAAATCCATGGTGATATGATCCCACTTCTACTCTGGGATAGGCAGAGACTGTAATAATCCTCCAGGTCGTTGGTACTCAATCTTCACTTGCTGACATACGACTCACCTGGAAATGAACTTTGCTACATCCTTCTTCATTCCACTCCACCAATATTATCATTTCATATCTCTATATATTTTTGTACTCCCCGGATGTATAGAGAACTTCGATCGGTGGCACTCCCCCAACACTTCTTCCCTCACTTGGTCGTCTTTTGGCACGCATAATCTTCCCCGAAACTGTAACTCCTCATTCTTTATAGACCAATCCTCAACAATCTCATTCCTCTCCAATTTATCCCGAATTTCTGTCAACTCGGGATCTACCTGTTGCAACTCCACAATCCTTTGTCGGAGAATTGGTTGAGCTATTAGGTTAAACAAACATGGTCGATCTTCCGGTCCATCGACCCATAGATCAAATTCCTCTAACGTATCAATCATTTTCCACCGTTGAGCCGCAAGGACATTGATTTCACCTTGAGACTTCCTACTCAATGCATCCGCTACTACATTAGCCTTCCCCGGATGATAGTTGAGAGTGAAGTCGTAATCTTCTAAGTACTCAATCCACCTTCTCTGTCGGAGATTCAATTCTTTCTGTGTGAACACATACTTGAAGCTTTTATGATCCGAGAACACTTGAAATTTCTCTCCATACAAGTAACACCTCCACAACTTAAGAGCAAAAACCACAACGGCTAGCTCCAAGTCGTGAGTGGGATAGTTCTGCTCATGAATCTTGGGTTGCCTCGAGCCATAAGCAACCACCTTGCCTCCTTGCATCAACACACATCCCAAGCCTTGTAGTGAAGCATCGGTGTAAACATCGTAACCTTCCCCACTGTTCGGAATAATGAGGATCGGTGTCGTCGTCAACTTTTCCTTCAAGGTGCGAAAAGCTAATTCACACGCTTGAGTCCACACAAATTTTTCCCCCTTCTTGGTAAGGCGAGTCATCGGCATTGCAAGCTTAGAAAAACCTTCCACAAACTTACGATAGTAGCCGGCTAACCCCAAGAAACTACATATTTCTGTCACGTTCTTGGGTGGTTCCCATTGCATCACGACCTCAATCTTCGATGAATCAACCGCTACCCCTTGCTTGGACACAACATGGCCAAGGAACTTCACTTCCTTCATCCAAAACTCACACTTGCTCATCTTCGCATATAACTTATGTTCTCTCAATGTTTGTAGCATAACCGAGAGATGATGTGCATGTTCTTCTTGTGTCCGGGAATAAATCAATATGTCATCAATAAACACAATGACAAATTGATCTAGATATGGCCGGAATACCCTGTGCATCAAATCCATAAAGGCTGCTAGAGCATTAGTCAATCCGAACGGCATCACCGTATACTCGAAGTGACCATACCGAGTACAAAAAGCAGTCTTAGGAATATCCTCCTCCTTGACACGCAGTTGATGGTACCCGGTGCGGAGATCAATCTTAGAGTAGAACTTAAAACCTCTCAACTGATCAAATAAATCATCAATGCGCGACAAGGGATACTTGTTCTTCACCGTCACCTAATTCAACCGTTGGTAATCTGTGCATAACCGAAGTGTTTCATCCGTCTTCTTCACAAAGAGGACCGGGGCTCCCCAAGGTGAAGTGCTCAGATGGATGAATCCAATTGCCAGCAAGTGGTCCAATTGCTTCCTTAGCTCCTTCAACTTCAAAGGCACCATCCGATAAGGAGCAATAGAAATAGGTTCGGTTCCCGGATAAAGATCGATTGCGAACTCAATCTCTCTCTGTGGCGGTAACCCGGATAATTCAACTAGGAAGACATCCAAAAAATTCGATACAATCAACACCATACCCGATTGGGATCTATCCCGATCATATCCCATCAAGCTAGCCAAGAAAATCAAGTGGTTCCCTGCCTTAGCTTTTAAGAATTTACTTCCCGTAGTAGAAAATGGATGGAAAGAATCTCGGTCATTCACAAAACTGAAAATGACTCCTCCCGGCAATTGAAATGTAATCCGCTTGCGGAAACAATCTATTACCACCCGAAATGCGGATAACAAGTTCATCCCAAAAATCACGTCATACCCCATCATCTCTAAAGCAATCAAATCCACCATCAATTCGTGCTCCCCAATACGAAGCACACAACCCTTGCAGACTCGGCTAGTACCCAACTGTTCTCCCGTAGGCAAGTCAACAGTCAATGCATATTCTAACTTCTCGAAACTCAATCCCAAATTCATAGCATATGCAGTACGTATAAAAGAATGAGTAGCACCGGGATCGAATAAGATTCGAGCCCAAGAATTGTAAAGGAGAACAATACCTTCTATCACTGCATTTGAAACATCCTCCTCCGGTTGGATCAAAGCAAATACCCTCCCCGGAATGGAATCATCGTGGGCTTGAGCTCTCAATGGTCTGGGTGGTGGGGGTGGCTTGTTTGGATTGGATGGCCCGGCTGATTGATTGGTCTTGGGTGGAAACGACGGGCAGTTGTTTCGGAAGTGCCCTACACCTCCACATGCAAAACATTGACGGGGTTCTGTGGCAGTCCTCCCCGGTACACCTCCTGCTCCTCGAACTGTTTGAGGTCTGTGTCCTATCACCTGATCGGGGCGACGGTATGGTAGCGCCCTCTGCGCTCCGCTGCTGCTGGCTCCTGTACGGATCGGGCCTTCTCTCACATAATTCTGTCGCCTCTAAGAGTCCTCAATGTCTCTCTCCACTACTGCAGCTCTGTCCACTAGATCACCATAGTCTCTGATCTTGAGAGCCACAAGCTTCTCCCTGATAACTGGCCTCAACCCCTGCTCGAAGCGTTTGGCCTTCCTAGCCTCGGTGGATATAAACTCTGGGGCATAGCGGGACAACTCGTCGAACCTCCTCTCATACTCAGCTACAGTCACACTGCCCTGTCGCAAGGCAAGAAAGTCTGCGCTCATCCTATCTCGGACAGACTCTAAAAAATACTTGTCATTGAAGATTTGCTTAAATTCCTCCCAAAAAAGCGTATCGGTGTTCCTCCTCCTCTTCACTGACTCCCACCAGTGATCGGTCTCTCCTTCCAACAAGTAGGTAGCCAAGCCCACCCAAAGGTCCTCGGCGATCCCCATACTATTACAAATCTTTCTCACCCTGCGGATCCATATATCCGCATCCAAGTGATTGGAGCTCCCTTGAAAGGTGGGTGGGTGTTGTCGTAGAAATTCCCGAAGAGCCACCATCCTTCGATTCTCATCTCCGTTGCCCGGCACTTGAACTAACGGACGAACACCACAGTTGTGGTGGTTGTTTCCACCTTGTTGTTGCACTAGGGTGGTGAGTTCCCTTAAGCATAGGTAAATACCATTCATGGCATCGGGAGGTGGTGGGTGTTCTTGATCACCACATCCCCGTCCACGGCCACGCCCACGTCCACGTTCTCTTCCTCCTTCCATCCTGCACATCAATTCATAATTTAGTTTAATCGATGTACAAGACAACCTAACTATCGCTTTAGACTAAAGTATAAGGCTTGTAAAAATTAAACTGACGAATATTTTCTTTTCTAGTCCTAGCTCTCTAGTGAAAATTCATAACCTACAGCTCCCATGTAAGACCTAAAGTCTAGGCTCTGATACCAAATCTGTAACGCCCCAAATGCCCCCTTGGACGGCATTACATACTAATCACCATTTACATCATGTGAGCACTAAGTAAATCCATCGAGGCAAAAATTTCATTCATCAACCTGTAATAATTTTAACAAAATTCGGGCAGAGTCTCCTTTGTACGGGAAGCTCTACCCAAAACACAACATGTACAGTTATATTACAATTGACCACACCGGGTCCATTTATCCATCACAAACTAAACTTCCATTCACCATATATAATATCCACACTATCATCCCATAAGAATAGGCCAAGCAATGGCTATTACATCTCAAAAATTAGTTAAAGAAACGCAGCGGAATAAACAAAAGAAACTAGACTACACAATGTTCAAAAAGAATGTCCTAGTCTAGTACAAAAGAAGCTACAACGCTACATATCCACCTCGGGATCTAGGTTCCCCTCGAGTGGAGCCTCTCAATGCCCCGGCTCGTCGATGCCGAGATCCTCCCCTTGCACCAAATCTGAAAAATGTAATTTGTAGGGGGTGAGCACGAAGCTCTGTAACCACATTTCACCCAAACTCAAACAAGGTTTTAAAAATACAGAAAACGGTCGGTCTTATTTCACAAGTAACATATATAACATTTGAAATAAAACTGGAGCATTTTAAAAGAGATCTCAAGTTTAAATAGTAGTAATAATCAAATAAACGAATAAAAAGAGTTTAGCAACAATAACCAATATTCCAATTTAAGCTATTTAGAAAAAGGGCGTCTCCCCCATGCATTGTCCCATACCAATGCATCAGCAAGAACGACCCAACTCATAATTCCATGTATTTTCGGTTCATCCCCGTACCATGTATGATGATTGCTTCCCATGAATCTACCCCACGATTATACCTAGTCCACCAATCACAATCACAAGCACAAACACTTTAGGAAAAGGCGTCTACCATACCAATGGCAGTGACGAGTCTCCCCCTAGGAAAAGTATACTATCTCATGTTCGAACTCCAGTGAATGATAGTGGTCTCATTACCAAATGACAACACACTACAAGTGCTAGGAAACCATCTTACCCCCACTGGGATAGACTATCATCTAATACTTTACGGCATCTCTCGAAGGTAATCCAAGTCCATCACAACAATCATACAATGAGGAAACCAAGAATATTCTCAATTCACAACAATTTCACTATTATAGTAAAATTCCCAATTTATCTCACATGTGTCATATAATCGAGTAATCCAAGAAACTATGCAAGAGATCATAATCTATATCATTTTTTCGTACAATATTCAACACTAAAATTTTTAAATCAAAGACAAAGAATGAATTAGGAGGAAACCCCTTTTCTTGAAAACTAGGTTTCTTTGAAGGTGAAAATAGAGCTTTGGTGTTTACCCACCTTTCATATTATTCCAAACATGGCATTTATTACAACTAGAACGAGAATCATGTATTTCATATTATATATATGAGAAGGAGAGTGTGAAAACATATATATATACATATATATAGATATATATATATATATCTTGCCTCAATGTGAGAGATTGAGAGAAAATCCCCTAACTTAAATCAAGACTTTAAACTTAGAACCCAAGTTCTTGTGATCTCCT
>CM042202.1:803497-820776 GCA_023539305.1 Ilex asprella | reverse complement strand
GTTAAAATGCATGTAATGAGGCCGTTACATATGCAATATTATGCGCTCATCAACGAGCTGGGAAATTGGGAGGTTACACCAGAGGGGGAACCTAGATATCAAGGTGGACATCTAGACCTATAGTTTATTTTTGTGCTAGACTAGAGAATTTATTTATGATCATGTATAGTCTAGTATTTTGTTTAATTTCGCTGCTAAGTTTGAGTATAATTCTTTTGGAATGTAATTTTCATAGTTTGACCTATTCTTTTGGGATGATATTGTGGATATTACCAATGGTGAATGAAATTTTATTTTGTGATAGGTAAATGGACCCGTTGTGGTCAATATTTATTCATACATGGACCTGGTATGGTCAATGTAGTATAATTGCACATGTTGTATTTTTGGGTAGAGCATCCCGTACAAAGGAGACTCTGCCCGAATTTTGTTAAATTAAGGACCCTCGATTTTTGGGGTTTTACAATGTTATACTACACTTATTACGAATTAATGGAGTTTTTAACTTCTTAAAGGATTTGGAGTTTTTAACTCCTAAAAAAAACTGGAGCCTTCGACTCCCCCAAATATTTGAGCAACTATTGGATTGCCGCCCAAACAAATCCAGTTGAGTTATAAATTCATGCTTGCTCACTGCTAAGAATCTTGGATTCTTTCACAACTTCTCTCTGCAAATCCTATGGATGCACCCATAAAAGGACTTGTTAGTGGAGAAGAAAATTTAACTTAAAAAAATTTATAACTTGTCTAATTTGACATGGAGTGTATGTAACACCCCACATTTTTCTTTTTATATATGCATATATATATATATATATATATATTTATATATATGGTGAATGAGTGTGGTAAAAAGGTGGATATGTGTAGTGATGTGTCTTTAAATCTTGGTAGATTTGAAAAGTAGAGATTTAAAACGTTAATGGAAATAATAGTTGAATTTTTGTTTTAATAGGGGAAAACATGAAACTTAAGGTCCTAGAATTTGAACTAAATAGGTTTGGTGTAGAAATAGGTGTTGGAGATGCATGGGATGGATTTGGAAGGGTTTAAGATGGATTGGGAATGAAAAATGGAGGAAATAGAAAAAACTGGACAAAAACTGTATCGGTACTGAACTGTACCGGTGCTAAATGGTACAGAGAGTTCGACGTACTGGTACTGCGTACCGGTACGGCCGAAAGATTTGTGAAACTAAAATGTCGTGATCTTAGTCCTATTTTCGCCTTATAAATACATTATTTTGCCTCTTTTGGCTCTATTTCGGCCCCTCCAACCCTAGAAACCCTAAGAGATAAAGAAAGGAGAAAAAGAGAGGAAGAAAGGAAGAGAGAAAAACTTGCTTTGAAGGGATTTATACCTTGGAGTCCATTAAAATCTAACTTTTCAAGAACAAAAGGTAGGGGTTTTCTCTCATTCACTTGCATTGAGGCTAGGGTTTACTTATATGTACTCTTTCCACTCTAAATCTTATATGTATGCTATAGATCATTGATTCTTGATAATATTACCGTGCTTTAAACAATATTAAGGGTGGGTTAACTATTAAATCCTTATTTTTGGCTAAAAACCCTAGATTTCAAGAGAGATGAACTTTTCTCTAAAATTTTACTTTATCCTTGATTTTCAAACCTTAGTGTTTCATATTGAACCATAAAATGATACTTTTGTGCTCTCATGTACTTTACTTAGTTGGTTGTGAAATATATTTTTGGGGATTTGGATAGAAGCTTGTGAATTGAGATAAATGTGAAAATTGTATGCTTGGTTGGGTTGTTTGTGAGGCACATGAGTGAGAGGTTCCATGTAAGGATGCTCACTCATTCTCAAGAGGTTCCCGATAAGGATGCTTGAGAAACAATGTAGTGATTAGTGAGAGGTTCATTGTAAGGATGCTCACCCGTTCTCAAGAGGTTCCCGGAAAGGATGCTTGGGAAACCATGTAGTGATTAGTGAGAGGTTCCTTGTAAGAATGCTCACTCATTCTCAAGAGGTTCTCGGTAAGGATGCTTGAGAATCAAAGGTGACCTAAAAAGGGGGTGAAGTTTACCCTAAAGTATGCCACTTAGCAAAAGAAGTGTTGGGAATTATTTATGACAATTACTGATTATTATTTGTAGGTGGTGCTCGTTTATTCATTTAAGTATTGCGTTAACATAAACTTGAGATCCTTTTTAAATGTCACTGCTTTATTTCAAATTTTCTATTTATGTATGTTAAAAATGAGACCGACCATATTAAATGTTTTTATAAATCTTGTATGGGTTTGAGAGAATTTTTCTACAGAGCTTCGTGCTCACCCCCTACCGCTAACATTTTTCAGATTACCTGCTAGATGAGGACGTAAGGGTCGAGGAGCCCGCTATTTGGGAGACTCCACTTGACGGGAGTGTGGATCCCGAAGTAGACGCATAGAGCGACCTCCTTTCTTTTTGTACTAGACTAGGACATTCATTTGGAACATTGTGTAGTCTAGTTTTATTTTGTTTATTTCGCTGCGTTTCTTTAATTAATTTTTGAGATGTAATAGCCATGACTTGGGCTTATTCTTTTGGATAATGTTGTAATTATTTGTGGATGCTAAATGAAGTCTTGTTCCTTAAGGGATTTTATTAGTGCTCTCATGATATGAATGGTTTTAGAATGTAATGTCGTCCAGTGTTTTGGGGTGTTACAGTGCATGACTCCTTCAAAGTGACAATTTGGTTATTTAAATTCTTCACTATTTTTGGAGCTTTAGACTCCTATAAATTAAATAGTGTAGAAATTAAATTAAAGAGTTTTTAACTCTTTACTAATTTTCAGGAGGTTTAAAACTCAACGATTTTATGAAAAGAGTCAAGGAATCTTAATAGATTTTTGAGTTTCAAACTCACATAAAGTCAATAATCTTACATGAAATTTAATTTCATCAAGTCACACCCAATGTGCATCATAAAATTCACACAAATCAAAGTTGTCAAATACAAATTTATTCATATCAAATGTGTCATTCACCCATTTCAAACCAAATTAAATGAGTCATTCATTCTTTGATGCCCCTAAAACCAGGGGTCTTTTTTAAACCGTTGACCAACCGTCAATCCGCAGAAATACCAGTGAATGCCGCACAATCCGACATCACGCTAATAGTACCCCTTTTACCGGAATTATAACTCACACGTGCTACCCGTGATTCCTTTAATCATTTAATTTAATTGAGGTCCTATGTGCCTCAATATACATCATTTAATGTTCTTTTATATCGTTTGAACTAAAAGAATCAAAGTCGAATGCATGACAAAATAACTTTAAAATTTCAGATTTTTGGAACATCTTCCGGATAGTTTTGATCGACCTTCCGGAAGGTTTTTCCTACTGGAAAAGTTCTTCCGGAAGGTTTTACCTTCTGAAAAATATTTACATTAACCTTCAAGATCTTCCGGAAGGTTTTGATCGACCTTCCGGAAGGTTTTGCCTATAGGAAAGAATTTTACTTAATCTTCAAGATCTTCCTGAAGGTTTTGATCGACCTTCTGGAAGGTTTTGTCTACTGGAAAAGAATTTTACCTTAATCTTTAAGATCTTCTAGAAGGTTTTGATCGACCTTCCGGAAGGTTTTGTCTACTGGAAAAGAATTTTACCTTAACCTTCAAGATCTTTCGGAAGGTTTTGATTGACCTTCCGGAAGGTGTTGCCTGTGTTTCCACAAATCCTTCCTTTTTCATTTTCAATTCATTCCAATCAATTTCACAACCATCCAAAACATGTTTATTTAGGTTTTTCACCTAAAACATGATCCATACTAGTTCCATTACATATATTTCTATATATTCACACATCAAAATGGATTTTTAACAAAACCTTTACAAAATGATCTATATAAGCCACAATTCGGCTTTCTTCATCCTTGGGGCTCGAAATGGATGCCATCCACTGGTGTGTAAATCCCGCACCTGAAATGTTTTCCCACGAAGGGTGAGTAATGCTCAATAGAGTATCTCCTAAAGAGACTACTTCCCAACCTAAGTGCATATGAAATGTGCACATGCAACATTTAACGAACAATAATCATCCCAAGCAAGAATGTACAATTCAAGGTTGGAATTTCACCATGACATGCTATGAAATGAGACGAGACTCAACCATGCCCTTATACCGGAGCCCTCACTGGCTCCCACCACACAGTGCATGTCAATGTATGATAAACCCGTCATTGATGTTGTACATCGTATGACAATTTTAAAATAAAACTCATGTGTCTTTATTGGGTAGCAGACTTTTGGTGTCGCACCGCCGGCTTCGCACACCGATAAACTTTGTTGGACTTGCACTGACAGAAGGGTATAAACCAGTGGTCGGGTCTTGCACCCGAGGGAGAGTCTATCCCTGCTTGCTATACCAGACACAAGTATTTTTTTTATGCAACCGTGCGACTCTGTTGAACCTTGGTTCAACGATACCGAGCCCACTCATCATCCACCAACTATGGTGTTTCATTTAACCATGCCTACACCACCCACACTCATGTCCAATTGCCCATGAATGCGATGTTCCCGTGTAAATGCAATGTAATGTCTAATTGCAACATTATCACCATGTTCAATATGTAATGAAAGCCATATGAACAACTCATCATAAATCAACATACCCATGGTAATTCATATCGAAAGCATACAAATACCATAATCGATCCCAACGTCAATATCTTTTGGCAACATGTATATATTAACATTCCATTCAACCCAATTTTCAAGCATATTATCACATAATCATGCAATTAACATGCTAAACTCATCAAGGCATATGGTAAACACACAACATGCCCACAATCAACATTTTTCTACCAAGCATTACCATTTCTACATTTCTCAAGAAACCACAATCAAGCAATTTCTATATATCAAGACCAAGATAGAAATTATTCTACCCAATTCCATAACCCATTTCACCAAATAACCACAATAGGCAAGTGATACATATCTTTATCAACCTACCTATTCCATATAAACCTCCTAGAGGTAGGGACCTCTTGTAGCGTGAGAAATGCCCTTGGGAAGCTCCAAGAAATCAACCCAAGCTCAAATTCCTCTCCTCCAAATTTTTTATTTTTTCTCACCTTCAGTGAAAGCCCTTGTTTGTGATACGTAGGCGTAGCCCTTGACAAGGAGAATGACTTTCTTTTGAATACTTGGCCTACAATTGGGCACACATCTCTTATAATTCCGAGTCCGTTTTCATCCCGAAACGATTAAATTTCGCTCCAGTTCAAGTTCAAAATATTTTAAATTTGTCTTGACTTCATTTTTTTTTTCAAAAATCATAATATTCCTAAAAAAATTCGTATTTGGGTCTCCCAGGGTCTGACTGCCTCGTAAAATGTAAAAAATCTGACTATCTCGAAATTCAACAAAAATTGACATGGTAACTAGATTTCGCGAGACGAATTCAACGATGACTTCCTTTTTGTCATTCGTGTTCTAGAAAAACTCAGGTTTGTAACCCGTATCGTAGTGATTAATTACCGTTTTACCCTTTATTCATAAAAGTTTAAGTTTACCTAGGTTTTACACATTCATTTAAATCCACTCAAATTCAAAAATTATTTTCTGACATGAACTATGATAGACTTGATTCCAATTGTTGGATACCTAGGCAGCCCAACGTCTACACTGGGCGCAGTCACAATTTCAATTGAATCCCAATTTCCAAAGTTCTTAATCGAACTACGACTAACTTGATTCCCTTTTGGATACATAGACAGTCTAGTTAAACTAGGCGCAGTTGCAAGTCCAAATCAACTTCAAATAAATTCTAATTTCTGCCTCAAGAACTACAACTGACTTGATTCCCTTTCGGATACGTAAGCAGCCTAGTTAAACTAGGCGCAGTCACAAATCCTAAAAATTTTCTTGTAAGCCAAATGGGTCTTACACCCATATCAAATGAAAGGGTCATTTACCCATTTCAACACATGATGGACATTTTGTCCATTCAAGATGAATGGGTCATCTATCCGTTTATCTTACCCCAAAAATAATTTAACCACCACGAACTACGAATCAGCTTGATCTTGATAACGGGTACACTGAGCAGCCTAGACAATTAACCCTAGGTCCAGCCGCCATTACAAATAAAATACCCTTGTGGGGTAAATGGTAACGCTTAATAATTTCTTGTTAGAATCAAAGGGTATTCTCTTGAAAAAATAGATTATAATTAATGGATATATGCTATCTAGAATGGGTCCAACCCACATTAATAAAACTCGTATAATTCCTCATTGTAGGAGTGAAGTCTTTTTTGGCAAAATATTCAAATTTTTTTCCAGCATGGTTTTTTGCACGCCGGTGGGTCCCATTTTCTCTTTCATCTTTAACTTTAAAAATTAATTAGTGCTTTATTTTTGTAACCTTAATAGGTTCATAATGGCACCACAAGTAACTATTTTCTATCACAAGCTCTCTTTATCAATGCAAGTTATTGGGAAAAATTCAAAGACAGTGACTTAACATGCTTCTTTCATGATCGATCAATCAACAATCTGGGGAGCAATTCCAAAGGTTAATGCTAGGATCCAGGGAAGAAAAATCATCAAAGCTACCAAGGCTACTATAAATAAAGATACCAAAGCCACTCCAACTATGGCTAAGGTTGTTCGTATGGTGATTCCAGAAATCGTCACGGTTTATCAGCCTACACAAATTTTCATTGGAACTATTCCAATTAATTTGCCTAGCATTGTGTTAGTGATGGCTACCTTCGTGGAAAGCAAAGAAAACACTCTTCCTTTTACACCAATGGTGAAAGTTTCTCAAGATTCTAAAGTTTCACCAACACAAAGGCAAGCTACCCAGGAGCCAGCTATTACTAGGCAATTAAAGTATATGCTAGTTCTTTTAATGAGTGTTTCTAGCGTCAAGGAACAGTTCAATGAGATGCAAAAAAAAAAGGCAGAGAAATATGCAGAGATAGCTGCTCTTGCAGCCCAATTAAACAACCAAGCTAGCGACTTAGCACAAGAACATGCACAAACAAATAAAGAAGCTCCAACTGATGTAGCACCGATGACTCAAGAAGACTTAAGAACATTAATTGCTGAAGGAATAGTTTGACATTTGAACATGAGTTGGCATTTGAACGTCATTGCCTTGGTCCAAGCTTTTCCAATTTTGTCCCTTATTCTGTTGGTGTTGCATCCTGGTGTGATATTTGTTGACTTTAATCCCTTGTTCACTTTAACACCTGAAATATCATCACTTGAACTTCATCAAAGTACAATTAGTCTTAAAAATGCACTGTAATATGCTAATTTTAAATACTAAATACTCCCTACATACAAAATATGTGGTCAATACAATGTAAGACAAGATCGAGGTGTGTAAGACATTCTCAAATATATAATGGCCAACATACTCTATGTATGAATCTATCTTAGGACTATTATGCATGACAAACCACTGAGCCATATCAAGTTCCTTTTGTGAAACATCAAATGCATTTCTTATTGGTCCAAACAAGACAAACTTTTTGACAGAAGACGGTTAACCCCAAAGCATGTGCAACACCATCATCATTACTCTCCTCTCGATTGAATATAGTTTCAATCCCACTTAGATACATTGAGCATAGAGTAAGACACTCATTCACAATATACACTTCTACGATTGGTCCTTCAGGACAAGCTCGGTTGCCAACGTACTTTTTTAGAGTGCCAAGGTACCTTCATACAATACAAGTATAATTTAATCTAAGTTCAGAATAAAAATATTAATATCAAAATGATGATTACTTTTCAATTGGGTACATCCAACGGTAATGAACTGGTCCAGCAAGCATAGAATCACAAGGCAAGTGCACAGCTAAATGAACCATCACATCAAAGAATGCTGGAGAAAATTTTTTTTCCAATTTGCATAGTATTAAAACAATTCGATCTTGTGATGCATCCAAATCTTTAATCCTCAATGTCTTAGAACATAATTGTTGAAAGTAGTTGCCTACATCAAATAAAGCATTACATAATTCTTTATCAAGAAACCCATACATTCCTATTTGAATAAGTCGTTGTAAGAGACCATAAAAATAATGACTTTTCATACTTGATACTTTTCCATCCTTAATGATTACAGATCTTGAGATGTTAGTAGCATAGCCATCAAGATACTTCACTGATTTCAAAAAATCACAAAATTCTTATATCTCTTTTGGTGATAAAGTGTACCACGCGGGGAGCTTCACATAAGAATCACCCCATTGCTGAAGGTGCAACTCTTTCCTTCTGTGCAAATCTTCCAAATCTAGACGAGCTTTTTCAGTTTCCTTGTTCTTTCCATCAATGCTAAGAAACGTTCCAAGAATGTTGTCACATATATTTTTTCTCTATATGCATGACATTAAGGTTGTGTCAAAGGTTGAGTTTCACCCAGTATGGCAGCTCGAAGTATATGCTTTTCTTCATTCAATTAAGTTCATCAGATGAGCATTTCCTTTTCTTATTGCTCAGATGTTTACCAAACTTGACATCTAGTAGTGACTGTAGTTGTTCCAAAATTTCATTCCCCTATAGCTCTACAGGTTTCAATCGTTTCTCATGCTTACCATCAAATAACTTACTTCGACACCAAGCATGCTCTTGAGGTAAGAATCGGCGATGTCCTGTATAGCATATTTCATTTCTTAATGGTTGTGATGAAGTATCGTAGTTACAAACTGGGCATGCAAAATAACCCTTTGTACTGCACCCATACATGTACCCATAGGCATGAAAGTCATTAATGGTCCACATAAAAGTCGCATGCATTCGAAATGTCTGTTTGCAACATGCATAAAAAGTTATAACACCATCTTCTCACAATAATTTCAACTCATCGATTAAAGGTCGCATGTAGACGTCAATATCTCTTTTAGGTGCTTGCGGACTGGGAATAAACAATGACATCACTAAGAATGGCTCCTTAATAGATTTTCATGGAGGTAAATGGTAAGACATAAGTATGAGAAGCCACATACTATATCAGTTGCTCACATTTTCAAAAGGGTTAAAACCATCAGTCGCCAACCCTAATCGAACATTACGCGGATCTTGGGCGAAGGAAAGGTAGTGTGCATCGGTCGGATGCCTTGACCCATTCTCATCATTGACACATTTTTCTTTATGCCACCTCATATCTATTACAGTCTTCCTTGACATGTATAGTCCCTGTAACCTTGGTTTCAATGAAAAATATCGCAATATCTTATGAGGGATCTTCTAACCCTTGTCATCATAGATCCAATATCCAGAATCCCCACATACTGGACAATTTTATAGATTTTCATTCTCTTTCCAAAAAAGTATACAATCGTGCTTACATGCATGTATGTGAATGTATCCTAAACCCAGTGCTCGTAATAACTTCTTGGCATCATAAATAGAATCTGGAACATGGTTGCCTTTTGGTAGAAAATCCTTGAATATCTCCAGTATCATATTAAAGGTCTTATTGTTCAACTTCTTCAACACCTTCACATGAAGTAATTTTACAATAAAAGAGAGCAAAGTAACTTTCATACATCCTAGATACAACTCACACTGAGCATCCTTTAGTAATTGTTCAAAATTTCGTACATCTTCCTTCACATTGATCTCATCATCTTCTACAAAAATCGATTCCCCCAAATTATTATGCATAAAATTCCCCATGCTCACATCCTCTAACTTCTCAGGTAATTCATCATGGGCATCATCCTCAGCATCAGTCAGTTCATCTTGAACATTTCTTCCGATGATATTGGCATTATCGTGTAGTACATTTGGAACACCGTAGAGGATGATATAATTCCTTTCCAACACAAATGATTTTTCACAGTCCCTGCAGTGTGCCAGTATATATTGAAACAATATTTACATGCGCACCGAATTTTTTCATCTTTCCTCGTTTGTGGCAATGCAAAATCAATAAATGCTTCTACCTTATCAACATACTGCTTATTTTTTCTTTTCCTAATTATCATCCAACTCCTGTCCATTTTCAGCCACTTCTCCATTTAACAAGAATAGAGAAAACATGAAATGAAATTCAATCAAATCTCGACGTATATCAAAAAATTCAAACAATATTAACAATAATTATGAAGAGCACAATTTAAACTACAATACATTGAGTGTGTGATGTGAACAATTGAGCACTTTTATTTTTCAGTAAGAAATAAATGTGAAATCAGAATATGCAGCAAATGGGACAAAAATCAATTCATCTTAGAGAAATGTATGTAGTACATGCTAGTACCAGTAACCGAGTGAGTATATTCATGGTATATGTAATTATAAATATATTAGTGTCATGTATAAGTTATGTATAATAGGATTCTAATATATAATCAAATTTATGTTGATTCTATTATTAAAGCATATTGATCGGTCAATTGGATTACAAATTAAATCAAACAATATTTAAATTGTGTGTATGAATCTTTAATTATGTACAAATCTTTATAATAGTTAATTAGACCAATATTTAAATAGTTAATTAAATTTTGTGTACCTATATTTAAATATTTAATTATGTAGGAATCTTTATAAAACTAAAAAAAAAATATTTAATTTTATTTGTATATAGATCAAGTAGGTTTTTTTAGGTAAATGTGGTTTGTGCACAATAAATCTTTGATTCTACTCACAGGAATGGAAAACCATAAGGACACAAAGGGCCTAAACTTAAAATTTTCCCAAGTAGTGAAAAGGAACATTTGAACTTACAATGGGAACTGTCTCGTGATGCCTCTCCCAAGGTTCTTGGTTCACCTCTTGTCACATTAAACTATTTAAATCAATGGACGAAATCATTTCAAAGAAGTACTACACATTTAAATAGGAATAAAAAGGAAGTAACCCAGAACGAAAACACTACCTTAATCTCCTACATAATAAGATTTTTAAATGAAAAAAAAATCTACCATGACAATTTCTTAGCAGAAAAAGCATATCACAACTTGAAAACTAGAATTAAACAAACAAAGAATACATGACAAAAGAAAAGGTCTAAAATTTGCATAAACAAAATAAAAGGTCTAAAGCTTCCACTTTCATGGCAAAAAAATTTAAAAATGCTGACTGAGTTTTTACATTTGTTCCAAATTACACATCTTACAAGGACCCCTAGAATCCATTAGTGTGACGCCCCTAAAAACAAGGGGTCCTTTGTCAACTCGTTAATCACCCATCAACCCACAAAAATACTCATAGATATCGTATAACTCGATATCACATGTCAAGCCCCATTTACTAGGATCCATAATTAAACAAAATTCGGTCAGAATCTCCTTTGTATAGGGAGCTCTACCCAAAACACAACTTGTGCATCATACAATCACATAACTCATCTGAGGTCCAATATAGAACATTGACCACACCAGGTTCATTTATCCATACTAATATAACAACATTTAATCGCATGACTCATTCGAGGTCCAATATACATCAATTCATACTCCCACATCATGATTTAATGCATTAAACATAGTTAATACTAGTTCAAAATTACAATTCTTTTACATTCATTACATGCCGAAAAACTAACTTTACAAAAGTTTTACAAAAAGGGACTAAAAGCCACAAGTCGGTCTATCTTCGTCATTGGGACCCCAAATAGGCACCGTCCAACTGTTGCTAGTGTTCTCTAAGACTAATCATATAGATGATATTTTAAGGTTGTACTACCAACATTCATTACTTAATTAAATAAAATGGAAAGTTTATTTATCATGTTTCTACTTCATTTCATTTTAATATATATGATATAGTCCATGGAGTATAAGTTAAGAAGATAGTTTCTCAAGGTGTTGGGAATAAGAGACATATACTTCTTAGTACTTAACTCTTAAATGTTCCTAGTCATAGGATTACTATTTGGGCACTATGCAATCCGGATAGACTAGCACATACTATGGTTACTCATATTTGATATGAGGTGACTCGTCCAAGTCAGTAGTAAAGGGACATTGAAATAGGCGTGTGGGTGTTTGTTAAAGAACAAGTACACTGAAAGCGACCATTAACTACCGTAGGATTTTTCATATGGATTTTTACATGCCTATCAATGTTCAATCCTAAAGTTATAGTTATGCAACTGATCCTTAGATTTGAGACACCATGGTTGTCTTGTGCATGGACTTCTATGCTTAAACTATACAACATATTCATACACTAACCATGTAACTTGGATATGTATTGTTGGACATAGTTAGGCATGCATGAAGACTTATGAGTGTACAAAATATAATCTATCATCCTTAGTAATTAAAGGGAGAATGTCCTATATGATCTTCTGGGATATGACTCAAAGAGTCCTTGGCCAAGGCAGAATGACAATTAGAAAAGAGTTTCTAATTGATCATTAAGAGTCATAGTCCTAAGATCGAACACATAAGATTGACTTAGGGGTTTTGCATTAATTCCATACCCTAGTAATTCAATTGGGGCATTGTGTGATAGAAGGATTGAATTACACGACAGCTATAGACTGAATGGGTTTTTTACCTACTTCGTGTTATACGAAGGTTGACCATGATATGCTTCTAGGCGTCACTCATGATTAGTAAAAGCTTGAAGAATGAAATTAATATAAATATATTAATTGTTCTTCATAAAGGGAGAATTAGAAGAGTTCTAATTCAAGCTAAGTTCTAAATTGAGATGCTACTTGTAGTTAGTATCGAATGCCTTCAACCGAGTATGCTCGAATCTATAGGGTCACACAGAGTATAATTGATTGAAAACTAAAGGATAAAAGAGAGATAATCAATTAAGAGTTAATGGGAGTGAAAATCTGATTAAAAGTTAATTAGGAACTTTATTACAATTAATGTTAATAAAGGGGTTATATGTAATTATGAGATAATTGCAACTTGTCCCAAACTAATATTAGAGTCATTAAAGCTCTATAAATACCTTTATATAGGCGGTGGATAATATAGACATAACAACTCTCTTGCTAGCACAAGAAGAACTACCCCTCATTCGCTCTCTCTACAAGTTTATCAATGGTTGAAGTTGATCCTTCAAGTTTGTCAATTCGTGTGGATACCAACAGAGGCCAAACATTTGCGAGGCTTGTGGTAAAGAGCAAATTCAAATTTGAGGATTTAAAATTTTTGAGAATGCTTGAAGATTACTAAAGGCACGCTTCAAGATGTTACCCTTAATCTTCTGTATAGATCTAAGGTTTTTCGGTTTGTATTAAACATGAATAGATCTTGGTATGAAGAATCAAATTATTAAGAAATATTAAATTCCACTGCATTTATTGTATGAGTCCTTACAGTTCCAACGGCGTGTATTCCCCACCTGAAATGGTTTCCCGTATAGGGTGAGATACGCTCAGCAAAGTATCTCCTGCAGAGGCTACTCCCCAACCTAGATGCATATGAAATTTGCACATGCAACAATCAACAACCAGTATCCATTCCGAAAAAAACATGTAATTCAAGATTAAAATTCTGCCATGTCTTGTCATCATATGAGATGATACTCACTCATGCACTTTATCCCGAGTCCTCACCGACTACCACAACATAATGCAATGCACGTGTGTAACACATTTGTCATTGATGAAATACATCCAATGATCATTTGACATAAAAGTCATGTATTTATAAAACTAAGTCATTTTTGGATGCTACATATCAAATGATTATTTTTATAAAACAAAATCTTTTGTCTTTGTTGGGCAATAGATTTTGGTATCACATCGCTGGTTCCGTACACTATTACACTTTTTTGGAATTTCACCTCAGGGGAGTGTATGAACCAAGTCGTCGGGTCTTACACCCGAAGGAGAATCTAGCCCTTTTTTCTATACATGACACAAGGTTTTCATGCAACCATGCAACTCAACCGGATCTACAATCCAACCTTCCCGAGTCCACTTATCAAACACCAAGGATGGTGTTTAATCAACCATGCATCCATAACTACACTCGTACCTTATGCCCTTGAATGTGATGTCAATATCATGCTCAAGATGCAATGAATGTCAAATGAGTAATTTAACCGTCTATCAATATATCAAGGCCAATTATAACATGTGCATATAATTACCTTTATTCATCACAATGGCAACATATCAATGAACATATATCAATATTTTATACTTAACAACCAAACATAAGCATGTTATTACATAATCTATGTCAACAACACACCTTATTCACAAATGCACAATATAAACACATAGTATGCCCACCAATACCAAATTCCAAGAAATTACACAAGTAACTTCCATACATCAAACCCAAGCTAGGAATTGATTAGAGCCATTTATATAAACCTAACCCTTTCATAAAGGCACCATATTATGGAAATAAATCAAAGTAGGAAGGAACTCTACCTTTTGTAGCATAAAATGAAGGGTAAAACCTTCAAGAACACCAACCACAACTCTAAACTCTTGATTTTCCAAAATCTCTTCTCTGGATCTTCGGTAAAATCCTTTATTTTGGTACATAAGCATAGGCCTCATCAAGGAGATCGACTTTGATTCTTGGCTCAAGTAGATTCAAGCGATGAAGTTTCGTAGATCGTAGCAATAAGTTTTTGAAATCTCACTTTTTTCTCTTTTTCCTCTCCTCTCTTCCTCACATGTTTACACACTGATTTCATAATATATTTCTTCCAAAAAAAATCAGATTTTTACCGATATTTCTAGCCCTTGATGGTTGGTTCACGTCGCGCCATACACCTCCCTTGTTCGAGTCCATTTTTGTCATGAAAAGATTAATTTCAACCCGGTTTAAGTTCAAATTATTTTTATTTGAAATTTTCTTCAATTATAAGGAAATTTTATTAATTTTATTTTTGAAAAATTTTTTGAGGCCACCCGACACCCAGTGTGAAAAATCTGACTATCCCAGAATTCGACGAAAATTTTATGGGCAACTCGATTTTGCGATACAAATCAAACGGTGAAGTTCGTTGCCTCATTCGAGCTCTAGAGAAATACATATTTTAAATTTACATTTTAGTGGCAAATTACCGTTTTTCCCTTTTTCATAAAAAGTTCAAATTTACCTGGGTTTTACAATTAGAGCCAAAATGTCAATACTCAAAGTGGTTTCTGGCTATAACCAGAATGGTAGCAGAATGATTATAACCAGAGTGGTAGTAGAACAATTATAGCCATAGTGGTTTCTGGTTAGTAATGAGAAATAGTTGAACAACACATCTCACCTAAACCATAATGTAGTGTTGGATTGTTGAACCTTGGCAAGCCTAGCTATATGTTATAGATTAAGAGAGAAGTTGTTAACTATGATGCGTGTTTATTTGCACAACCATTTGAACACATGAAAGGTCACTACCCTACTCTAATCAATTGGTTTCAGCTAACACTTATATTGGCCACTATTTTCACAGACTAAAGAGGCCCCAAAATCGAATAAGTAGTTTTAACAGAAAAATGGAACATAATATTTTAAACCAATATCTGAGTTGAGTTCTTTGGAATGTAATAAATATGGAATTAACTGGGCGTGAGAGAGAGAAAAAAACAAAACTACTAGAAGCTTCAAATTAGCTGGGCAAAGATTGTCAGAATGTCTAATATTTTGTTGGAATACTACAGTAAAGCGTAAACCTCTTTAGGTTTGGATTTGAGTGAATGAAAATGAAATGGAATTTTAATTTTTCAATGAAAATCGGAACTACTTGAAAATAATAAATTTCATAAATTTGAATCAAAAATCCATAGTATCCAAATCCAATTCAAGCTTGAAAATAATTTTCCAAATAAACACATTATGAAGCGCATCAAAATCTCAACAACACAAAATTAAATCCAACTGAATTGCATCCAAACAAAGCATCATAACATTTATCGAGCATTTGATGGGCTTACGTGATTTCATCGAGAAATTGAACAAAAATAAATTAAACAAAAATATGTGCGTGTGACTAACTAATAGATATATATATATATATATATATATATATATCTGTATGTGTGTGTGTGACTGACTAATATATATATATACTAGGGGATAACCCGTGCCTGAAGGCACAGTGCAACGTAAACTAACTGATTAATTTAGAGAAATGAGGAGTGAAGATCTCTTATAATAGTGGCGGAGTAAAAATATGATATAAGGTGAACACACTTTAAGTATAATAGATAAAAATAATGTAATATATTTTTATATCGAATTTGATACTTAAAAATTTATTAAACATAAAAAGAGTTTATTTGAAACAAATTAATATGATAACATCTATACATTAAGAATCAAATTTTATAATTTATTTGACACAAATAGAAGTAATATTTTATAATTTTTAATCTTCTTACAAATTTCACATTTTAGTCATTTTTTGCTATATATTCCATAATTTTTTAACCAAATGAGATTTCAACAAATCAACAAATATTTTAAAGAATCAAGTTTAATTTTCTAATTTTAAGAGATTTGGTATGGACTTTTTGATTTTATTTTTTTTGTTCTAATACCCAACTTGTTTGACTCAATTAATTTTTTTTTCACCAATGTTATTAAGACATAATTTAGAGATTTAATGTATTGTGACAATTAGATTGATAGTGTTGGAGTCTGTTTTTAAATATAATAGATAAAACACTTTTTTTTTTAAATCTTAAAATTATGAGATTTTTTTAATTAAAATACTATCATTGTGTCTTATACAAATTTAAAATGTTATACTATACATATGATATTAATGATAAATTTGACCAATTTAATTATTATGTCAGAAAAAATCTTGTATTTCAAGATCAGTCGTAATCGTTAACCTATTGGAAGGGAAAATATTAAGGAAAAAAATTATAATTTCTTGATCATTGGATAAATGAATTTAAGGCTGTAGCATGTGTTCCAAGATAAGTCATAATCGTTGATTTTTTAGGAAAAAATATTAAGGACAAAAATTATAATTTTTTGACCGATGAATGAATGAATTTGAAACCGTAGAATTGATTTATTGAAGCCGCCTTGTTTTATATTACAAATTGACTTAAAAACATATTAATTTATATACATGCAATTAAAATCCAGTTAAATCTAATAGAAACTAAAAATTTAATTTATCAAAGAGTATATCGTCAAAATATTTTATATCAAAAAATTATTTACAAATATCATTTATAATTTTTTTTATTTTGTAATTAGTACAAACTATTACAAAATTATTAATTTATAAGAATATATTAGCGTTGAGTCTTCTTAAGAGATAAAAAAAAATTAATCTTGAACTTTTGATTCAAGATATGTGTAAGACATGTTAGTTTGATATAATTAATTAAATAAATAAA
>CM042202.1:752154-776070 GCA_023539305.1 Ilex asprella | reverse complement strand
GTTTTTATCGGGTGTACCGGTACCATTTGGTACCGGTACCCAGTACCGGTATCGTATAGTACCGGTACCCAGTACCGGTACTACAAACCTTCTGGCATAGGGGTACCGGTACCCAGTACGGTTACCAAAAAAAACCTTCTGTAAACGGGGTACCGGTACCCAGTACCGGTACAAAAAACTTTCTGTAATCGAGGTACCGGTACCCAGTACCGGTACCATTTGGTACCGGTACCCGGTACCGGTACCACTCAGCAGACAGAGTCTTCCTCTGTCTTCCAAGTTTCCAAATGTACTTCCTATTACCTTTCCCAAGGTTTTTCGACCTTCCGGATTCAGTGGAAGCATTATTTTGACCTAGAAACGTTTAGAAATTTATCTAATAACTAATTCCAATCCCCAACGTCTTTGAACTTAACTCCCCAAATCCATTTGTCTCCCAATCCTTCTTTTCTAATGTTTTAACCTATGTGATTCATTCTTACATCACTATCCATACCCTCATTTTCGCAAAATATTTTATTACATATATCAATACATTAGATAAAATAAAATATGGGGTGTTACAAGATCATCAAAATATATACTTTTGTTGTTCCAAATAAAGCACTAATGTTTTAAAATCAATATCTAATGAATATCAAGATTTAGAATCAAGAACCAAGGAATTTCACGTATTGAATCCAAGAACAAATGAATATCAAGTCTTGAAATCAATAACACATGAATATCAAGTTTTGGATATCAAGAATAAAGGAATATCAAGGTTTGAAACCAATCCCTAACCAATATTAAGTGTAGACATCAAGAATAAATGAATATCAACAAGAAAAGATCAAGAACAATAGATATAGAGTAGAGAAATCAAGAACAAATGATTTATCAAGTATAGAGATCAAGAACAATGAATATCAAGTCTTGAAATCAAACACAAATCAATATCAAGTTTATGAATCAAGAACAACAAGAAAAAAATCCATATTTCTTGAAAAACTAGTGTTTGGATGCTCAGAACAAAGGTTTAATGAACATCAAATTATAACTTTCATCTAACATGGTAAGATTTGCAAGAACAATCAAGAAACAAGGATTTCAATACATATATATATGCTTGAGATTCAAAACATGTATACATATAAGCCTAGGTATCAATGGACAAGAGTGGAAGAATTCTCCTACCTTCTTCTTCCTTGGAATTCTTGAAGAACTTGAGTTTTTGATTCACTTCAAGATGAGAATCCCCTTTGATTTTGTGTTTCTTTCCTTTCTCTCTTGTTTCTCAAGACTTCCTAGGGTTGTAAATGGTGTTTGGAGGCTGAAGGAGGCGGCCTTATGTATTTATATAGGAAGAAAATATCTCAGCCGACCTAATTCTGATGTTCTGATTCGTCGTTACTGTTCGAACGGAACTTTACATTTGAACATCCCTTGAATTTCAAATGTTGGTTGCTCCCAGTACTTTTGCATTTTCCATCAGACAAGAGAACAGTCGTTCAAACGGACTTTAACGTTCTAACGGTTTTCCCAGTTTCTGCTGTAACTTCCAATGCATTTTTGACCTATTTAGAGGTCGATTTAGAAAATTTTCGTGAAATACTATTTTGTAGCCCTAGAAGTATACTATCTACTGTCAAAATTTTCGATCAAATGGACATCAAAATAAAAAGTAATGATCCAAACATTAAGGCAGTATATAAGCTCCTTCTTATTCAAATTCTCCCTAAGTGTGCTTTCACTTCGGAATGCTTCCAACTTCTACAACATACCTTATTACCTCAACTAACATTTTTTATATCTAATCTTACCATCCACATAATTCATACATACATCAATATATACATATTAACAGTTCCATAGCATAAGTACGTTACTATATAACGATAGAAATATGGGGGTTTTCAATCCACCCCCCTTAAAGAAAGTTTTGTCCTCGAAACTTAATCGTCGAATTAGTCTATCTAATTCTCATTTGGCTATGATGTCTCAACTTCTATTATTCCTTTAAACATCCAAGCCTAGATTAAAATTATAACATCATATTCTAATTTTAAATCCATATCTGCAACTTATTTCCTATTCACCGGATATCAATTCTCTTTTGAATGTACCAATCATTTTCAAAATCTCAGGTTTGCCTTTTACATATAGCTTATCCATAAGAATTTTATAACAACCAAATTCAATTTCCCCAATGAGATTACTCCTCATTCATATTTTCAAATTACGTTATAATGCAAAACTTAGTAATGCCATTCCGACAAGATCTACAATGATTCCTTAAATAGTTGTATCATTCTTAATGACTTTGTTTCTTACTAAACTAGACCACTCACAATATTTACAATCTAATAATAACTTTATATCCTATGGAAATAAATTTCTGTAGTTCGTTGAACACCGCACAATTCCCAACAATTATTACCATCAAACTATGAACCAAGTTTTTCAAGAAATTGAATCTCACTCTTCTAGCTTATACTCTCTAAATGCTCCAATGTAACCATAACTAATGGTTAATTCCACTAATATTAACTCTAATCTAATGAATCGCTGTGCACTCTGATATAAATTATAATCTAACAATCATTAAGTAGAAACTAGCCTCAAGAAAGTAATTCACATACATCATAGGGTTTTGTGAAGATATGTCTGGTTTCACCACATGTGTTCTTTGCTTATAACTTCTAAATTATGTTCACTAACGATCCATCTTAATATCTATACATGTTCACCAACTCGATTAAGGCCAATTATTTTTTTATTATATCTCCCAAGTATTCATTCACTTATCGTTCTTCAATTTAATTACATTAGTCATCATTGCCTGAGCAATTATTCATAATCTCTAGGATGATAACGATCTGCTAATTAGTATGATGACCATAGTCATCTATCCCAAAAATTACATAAAGTTTATACACTCATGATGAAAGTCAACCTTCATAGGTATCATGACTAATTTCTCAACTTACTTCTTTCCGATTATCACCACTAATTGTCAAGTTAGAATCTTTAATACTCATCCCAATGATACTCAAGTATAACTAATTAAACCTATCTTAATAATATAGTATAAGAGAGGAAAAAGACTTCATATTCCTCAAACACAACTCCAATAGCATTTAAAAGATATCTCATAACGATAGAAGTTAACATCAAACATTGAAATCCTCCTTATTTCAATAATTGTCTACTATATATGAAATCGGGTTTTTAAACTCTATAATCCTTAATCCTACACTATCGAGGGTCAAAGATAACTACTACCACTTAGTGAGGCTTCCTAGGTTTTCCTTTTTATCTGTCTATGAGTTTGTTTCCACATTTCGACCTCAACCTTTGTGAATATAGATCACTGTTAACTCTACCCTTAACCAAGAGAATCTCGATTGTTAATCCTTTAGAGAGTTTAAGTGTAGGAAACTACTCCCACAATGAAATACAATTGCCTAAATATAACGTCTTCCCTGAGTATCCTATGTATGACCCTTCTAAGCCTCTAAAGTACATTCAATCAATACTCTATAATATTTTCAAAGTAATATTGGAAACCCCAAGTACATAGTTATGAGACAACCTCCCATCCATTTAAGACCTATTACCATAATTCTAATCATTATTCCAAAAATAGGCTCCCATTCAAGGTTACCTCACCATATTCCTTCAATTTATTGTATTTGAGAATTATACTGTGTCATACTATCTCTAATTTAAATAATATGACTTGCATAAAGATCCATGCCTAACATCATTTACAAACCAGAAGCCATATTACCATCCGTCTCCTAGAATAGTCCAAATGACCTAATACCAAACTAGCACACCCATTCATGTCTAATGCAACCAAGTCTACAATTTATTCTTGTTCCCAAAATTCGAAGCACACAATCTCTACACCTCTTCCTAGTATCCAACTATTCTCCCGTAGGCATGTGAATACTCAAGGTATGTTCTAGATTCTCAAGTTCTAATCCCCAAGTTAATAGCATATGTGGTGCGTAGGAAAAGAAGGAGTAGCACCAGGTTCAAATAAAATTCGGGCTCAAGATTTATAAAGAAGAACAATACCTTCTACAACTACATTGGGAACGTCTTCCTCCGATTGGGTCAGAGTAGAAATTCCTCCCTGAGTAGTATCGTTAGAGGCTATAATTCCTAGCAGTCTCTGCTGTAATGGCCTCTATGGTGGTTTATTTGCACTTACTTGTCCTGTTTCCTGCTTGGTCCTTTTTGGAAAGGATGGGCATCTACGTTTGAAGTGCCTGAAACCTCCACATATGAAACATTGGCGTGGATCAGTGTCTGTTCTGTTCCAAGGAACCCTAGCTCCTCTAACGACTTGATTCCATTGCCCTAAAGCTTGGTCAGGCGGTAGGGAGCTACCCTTGGTGCAACTCCATTGCTGCTAGCCCCAGTCCTGATCGGACCTCCCCTCGCTAAGTTCTGTAGTTGCTGGTGGTTGATTCTATTCTGGTGTTGTACGAGAGTGGTTAGCTCCCTTATGCATTGATAAATTACATCCATGGTATCGGGATGTGATGGTGGTGGTGGATTTGCTTGGCCACCACGTCCCTGTCCACATCCACGTCCGCCCTCCATCCTGCTTATCAATTTATCATTTAGTTTTTATTGATATCCAAGACGTAGTTAAGATGTCTCGATCTAAACGTGAGGTTTGTATCAGATTTAAATCAACACTTATTCTATACACATATAACCTCAAACTAATTCAAGCCTAGAGTTCCTATAAACCAACCGAATACTCCAGCGATAATCCATAACCTATAGCTCCCATATAAGACCTAATTCCTAAGCTCTAATACCAAACTTGTAACGCCCCAAAATCCACCCTGGATGGCATTACAATTTAAACCATTCATATCATGAGAGCGTCTAATAAAAAAAATATATATACATACATAATGTTTCAATCATCATACATAATATCTACATTATCGTCCAAAAGAAATATGTCAAACTATGACAATTACATCTCAAAAATTAAGTGTCTCGCAGCGGAATAAACCTAACATCATTCTAACAATGTCTCAAAAATGCTTATCTAGCGTAGGACATAAAAAAGAGAAATTCCTCTAAGCCATCCTCTCGGGATCCACACTTCCATCCACATGATCTTCCCAAGTGACCTGCTCATCGACTCCGAGTTCTTCCTCTAAACTGAAATCTGTGAATAACATTATTTGTAGGGAGTGAGCACTAAGCTCTGTAGCAACATTCTCTCAAACTCGAACAAGGTTTGGAAAATATACAAAACTATTCGATCTCATTTTCTAAAATACCATATATAACTTTTGAAAGAAAACAGGGACATTGATACATATCTCAAGTTTAAGACACAATCATAAGGTAAATAAGAAGTGCAACCAAGTATAATTGACAACCAATTTCCAAAGCATAATCCATTCTACCATACACCATTTCTACAAGTTCTCATGGAATCCCATACTTCCCAAGACTCTTGTGAAAACCGTATCTAGTCCAATGAACAATAACACATATATAATTTATAATCCATTTCCACCATAAACTATTTCCAACAAGTTCTTGTGGCATCACATACTATCCAAGACACTTGTAGAAACCATCTATGGTAGATTGAATGATACACATTTGTATTCTTATCTCAGGTATGAAACAAGACCCCACATGGACACCATCGAAAATATCATGTCCCACGCAAGTACACACCAATGTTACCCCATGAGCAATAGTGGTTTAGTCTTACTAAAGCACTAACCCCACTATGAGTGTTAGGAAAGGTTCTTAGCAAAGAAGACGTCTAACCACTCCATGATACCTGGTCAATAGAAACTCATATTCCTATCGTGCAACCACACAAGAGATACAATATCAACCCTTTTCTCAATTAACAAGCAAGTTCCACAATTTAGTTTCTTTGGTATGAGCATCCTTACAAGGAATCTCTCACCCATGTTCATCCAAACTATCCTATAACAAGTACAATACCAACCATTTCCTCCAATCGCAAGTAATACAACATTTCTCCAATTTCCACAAGTGACATTCCAATAGAGCAATCGAAGAAAAGTACATGAGATCATCAAAATATATACTTTTGTTGTTCCAAATAAAGCACTAATGTTTTGAAATCAATATCTAATGAATATCAAGATTTATAATCAAGAACCAAGGAATATCAAGTATTGAATCCAAGAACAAATGAATATCAAGTCTTGAAATCAATAACACATGAATATCAAGTATTGGATATCAAGAATAAAGGAATATCAAGGTTTGAAACCAATCCCTAACAAATATTAAGTGTAGATATCAAGAATAAATGAATATCAAGAACAATAGATATAGAGTAGAGAAATCAAGAGCAAATGATTTATCAAGTATAGAGATCAAGAATAATGAATATCAAGTTTTGAAATCAAATACAAATCAATATCAAGTTTATGAATCAAGAACAACAAGAAAAAAAATCCATACTTCTTGAAAAACTAGTGTTTGGATGTTAAGAACAAAGGTTTAATGAACATCAAATTATAACTTTCTTCTAACATGGTAAGATTTGCAAGAACAATCAAGAAACAAGGATTTCAATACATATATATAAGCTTGAGAGGCAAAACATGTATACATATAAGCCTAAGTATCAATGGACAAGAGTGGAAGAATTTCCCTACCTTCTTCTTCCTTGGAATTTTTGAAGAATTTGAGTTTTTGATTCATTTCAAGATGAGAATCCCCTTTGATTTTGAGTTTCTCCCCTTTCTCTCTTGTTTATCAAGACTTCCTAGGGTTGTAAATGGTGTTTGGAGGCTGAAGGAGGCGGCCTTGCGTATTTATACAAGAAAAAAATATCTCAGCCGACCTAATTCTGTTGTTCTGATTCGTCGTTACCGTTCAAACGGAACTTTACGTTTGAACGTCCCTTGAATTTCAAATGTTGGTTGCTCCAAGTACATTTACATTTTTCATCAGACAAGAGAACAGTCGTTCGAACGAAGTTTAACGTTCGAACGGTTTTCCCAGTTTCTGTGGTAACTTCCAATTCATTTTTGACCTATTTAGAGGTCGATTTAGAAAGTTTTCGTGAAATACTATTTTGTAGCCCTAGAAGTATACTATCTACTATCAAAATTTCTGATCAAATGGACATCAAAATAAAAAGTTATGATCCAAACATTACGGAAGTATCTAAGCTCCTTCTTATTCAAATTCTCCCTATGTGTGCTTTCACTTCGGAATGCTTCCAACTTCTACAACATACCTCTTTACCTCAACTAACATTTTTTATATCTAATCTTACCATCCACATAATTCATACATACATCAATATATATATATATATATATATATATATTAATAGTTCCATAGCATTAGTACGTTACTATATAACGATAGAAATATGGGGTTTTACAGCTCTTGTGGTATGAATTCTTCAGGTATCGAAAATGGTTCTTCTTCTTGTAGTGAAGATTCTCCTTTTTAGTTTTCCAATTGTCCTCCATGACTCTTTTTCAATGAATTTTTATCCAATATTCCAAGATGATCCATTGTCGTCCACATCGGATCAACGATCACGCCCTCATTTTTGCATAGTTGAGAAACTAACATAGCATATGGGAGTGTGAGTTTCTTTTTATCCACAATGAGTATCATTTGGTCTGTAATTAAGTTCGCCAAGTCAATTGTGTGTCCCATCCCAAATGCATGTAAGAAATAAACCTCTTCAATAAAAATTTAATTCTTTTGGACTCGGGGTAGCAAATTGTACACTGTTATCATATTTAGGATGCAATATTTGTTTGTTAGGTTCCCTTGCTTAATGTAATTATTTGGGTGTCCCCAAATAAATTCTGGATTTCTTGTCAATTCTCTTCTTACTTCATTCCAATTAGGTAGTTCAGTGTAAGGATATTGTGGTTGGGGTTGTCTTTGTACGGGCTAAAAAAATTCGGCTATAGTAGCCGGTGTAACTTGAAAAACTATTCCCCGAACTAATACAAGCAATTTTCTTTTCCCTTTAATTTAAGCATTACAGTAAAATCTCGAAGTAAGCAGTCATAAGCAAGAACAGCTAACCTAACATAATGTAAGCATCCTCTTGCATGGCGAATTTGTCTTATTCCTCTGTTCTCAAAATCTTCGTACATTACTGTTTTTTCAGAAATAATAGTTTTAGTTAGAAAATTAATATCATACCAGATTTGTTGTTCAAAATTTTCAAATATCACCTCATTGAAGCTATTTCTAGGTTGAGGTTATTGTGGAGGCGCCTCAGATTGCGGAGATCGATCCCTTCATGCTCGGCTTGAAGATCTTGTTGTTTGTCCTCTTAAATCCATATTTCTGACTGGTTCCTGGTTTGCAATTGTAGATTGCTTCTTTGATTTTCTGCAATTGTGTTTCTTTTCGTGAAAATTCCTGAAGTTTACAACATTAGATATAACTTTATATATTCTATAAAACTTTGCTAACCACTTTCTTTTTTCAAAAGAATTGGGTTTATTATCTTTTTATTTGGTATTTATTATTTACTGATTTCCTATGTATTCTATAGTTATTTACATTTATTTACAACTATTCATAAAACTATACCTTTCGTTTGTCATATTTAGTCGGTATCAGAACTATCTGGTTCAGTAACACTACTGACACGGTTAATTTTAGTCCTCACGAATCTGTTTAACATCAGGATTGAATAGGATGGCGTCTCAGGGTACACCTTGCTCTGCCCATTCTTAATCCACCGTAAACGATCTAACACTCGTTCTGAAATTGGTTTTGCACACTTATTATACCGTCTCTGAAGTTCTGTACGACCATATCTTACACAGGCACAAAGGCAGTTTGCTATTTGGTGTTTAGCATATGTACTTTTTTCACACAAGGGTCGTGCTTGACTTTCGAAAATTGCTAAATTTCAAACATATCTAGCTTTTTGCATGATCAACGTATGTATATCTTTTTGAAATTTTTGTAATACAATTATACATAACCAAAATAATTTTTTAGTTCATTTTTCAACTTTTTTCAAAATTTAAAAATGACTCAAAAAATTATTGAAAATTGACTCCCTATCCGGTTCTTTAACGTCTACCAGTCACAAAGACGAACATAATTTCTTTAAATCGCGATTACTATTTTAAACACAAAATTTAAATTCACATTCACATTTCTCCATCTTAAATTAAACATTATCTGAAATGAAAAGATAGTAATAACCAACATAAAAAATAAAAACGAGGAATTTGTTGTCCTTTAGTAGTTAGGATATCTGGCTTTCACTCAAAAGTTTTAATCTGTCAAATAAATTATAAGTAATTAGTAATATTATTATAATCAAACAATAATATATATTTAATGCACATAGATTGGATCAAAAAGTTGCACAAAAGTTACATTTTGCGCAAAACTATCATAATATGGTTTTAAGTCTTTGTCCATTTTGTGACACCCAAAATTCGGGGGTCCATTGATCACCCATCAACCCACAGAATGCCGGTGGATATTGTGTAACTCAATATCACGTTGTTGTGTCCCATTTATCGGGATCCATAATTTAATAAAATCGGGCAGAGTCTCCTTTGTATTGGGAGTTCTACCCAAAATCCTACATGTACAACATACATCAACATGACCCATCAGAGGCCCAATATAACACAATGACAACACCGGGTCCATTTATGAGTAAAATTGACCACAATGGGTCCATTTATCCATACTCATATAAAACATGCAAGTTTATAGTAAAAACAATCCATATGAGTTCAATTACAACTCTATTACATAAAATTACATGCCAAAACTAGTTTGCTCCAAAAGTTTTACCAAAGGAGTTATAAAAGCCACAAGTTGACTTTCTTCACCCTTCCGCCCCCGAATGAGAGTGGTCCACCGATGTATATCCCGCACCTAAAATATTTTTCTGTATAGGGTGAGCCACGCCCAGTAGAGTAATTCCTACAGAGGCTACTCCCCACTTAAGTGCACGTGCAATGTTCACATTCAACAATTCATATTCACATTAACATTCAAAGTAAGAATATGCAATTCTAAGTTGAAATTCTACCATGCCATGCTATGAAATGAGATGAAACTCACTCATTCATTATAACCTGAGTTTTCACCAACTCCCACCACACAAAGCAATGTCAATGTGTAATAAAATCCGTCATTGATGAATTACATCAAATGATCACTTTGAAAAATAAAAGTCATGTGTTTATAAACCAAAACATGTTGGATGTTACACCTCGAATGATCATTTCATAAACAAAACCATGTGTCTTTATGGGTAGCAGATTTTAGAATCACACCGCCGACTCGCAAGCCTAGCCACACTTTTTTTACTTTCCCCGTTGGAGTGTATGAACCAGTAACCGAGTTTTTCACCCGAGGGAGTGTCTAACCCTTCTTGCTATACCCGATACAAGTTTTTCATGTCATGCGACCGTGCGACTCTGTTGAACCTTGGTCCAATGGTATCAAGCCCACTTATAACTCACCAGATGTGATGTTTGCTTTCAACCATGCATTCACACCCATGAAATGCGATGTCCCCCTGCATATGCAATGTAATGTGCCATTGCATGTTAATGTCATGTCTCATATGTAATGAATGTCATACGGACAACTTAAATCACACATTTCATCATGCATCATGGATAATTATATCATATGCCAATAACTTCCAAAAAAATCTCATCACAATGTCAATATATTAATACAAATATAACAACATTTCTTCAACGCAATTCCCAAGCATGTTACTACATAATCAAGCAATAACACACTTAATTCTCAAGGTAGAATGTAAACACATAATATGCCCAGAAAATAGCCCCAATTCACGCCATAAAATATCCCACATATAGCCCATATAATAGCCTATATACAGCCCATAAAAATGCCCATGGAACAGCCCCTAAACAAACACAAAAAGCCCACAATTTCAGCCCAAAACAGTCCCTAAAACAGTCCACAATCTCAACTCAAATCAGCCACAATTTCAGCCCCTGTTAGCCCATAATTTCAGCCCCTTAATAGCCCCTAAACAACCACAAAATAGTCCCTAAAGAGCCCCTGAAATCAACCCAAAAGGTAAGAATAAAACCAAAGTAGGAAGAACCATACCTCTTGTAGCGTAGAATGAAAGCTAGAGCTTTAAGAACACCTCCCAAGCTCCCAAAATTCTTGATTTTCCCAAAGTCTCCTCTTGGATCTTCAGTGAAATCACTCGTTCTTGGTGTGGTTGTGTAGCCTTTGTCACGGTGATCAAATTTAACTCTGTAAACCCCCACATTCGTATCGCTATATATTAACATGGTTATGTTTTGATATGCTAATATATGTAATGATGTATGCATAAACTAAGTAGATAGTAAGAGTAGAAATAAAAATGTTATTTGAGGTAATAGGATATGTTGTAAAAGTTTGGGGGTATTCCAGATTTAAAACATACTTTAGAGATAATTTGGGTAAAAAAAATTTTTGGGATATTGCCCTAGTGTTTTAATCATAACTTCTTATTTTGACATCATTTTGAACTGAAATTTTTACAGTAGATAGAAGACTTCCAGGGCTACAAAATAAGTTTTCATGAAAATTTTCCAAATTGACTTCTAGACAGGCCAAAATTTCACTGGAATTTTCAGCAAAAACTGGAATGGACGTTCGAACGTTGGGGACGTTTGAATGTAAGTGAGTCCCAGTACTTTGGTTTCTGCAGAGCTCTGCTGAAGATGTAAAAGTACTGGGAGCAACCAACGTTCGAAATTCAAGGATGTTCAAACGACGTTCGAACGGAAGGCAGTGATTTGCACTACGGACGTTCGAACGTTAGTTACGTTCGAACGTTACGGATTCTGCTATCTAGAAACGCGCATAGGGGGCTATTTCTCCCACTATAAATATTTAAGCATGCCTCTTTTAGCCTCACTACTCCACTCCTAACCCTAGAGACACTTAGAGAGAAAGAAAAGAAGAGAGAAACTCAAGATCAAAGGAAAAAACACAAGATCTATGGATGATTCAAGATTCAAGCCCTAGAATTCAATAACAAAAAGGTTGGGGTTTCCTTCCATTCACTTACATTGAGGCTAGGGTTATTATATATGTAAGTTTTGGACTCCTAATCATAGGTATTTGCTATGGGTTCTTTATTTCTGGGTTCTCTTGCAAATATTATCATATTTTATAAAAAGTTAAGGTTGAATTCCCATGAAATCTATTTACTTGCTTGAAAACCCTATTTTTTTGGAGAGTGATGAATGTTCTTCTTAAATTTCTCATTTAATATTGATTTCTCATGAAGTGCTTTGTGTGGAGGAGCAAAATGAGGTGGTTGGGATCTCTTGTATTTTTCTTAAATTGTTATTGAAATTGTCATATGTTAAATTGGGGATTTTTGGGATAGGCTTGTGAATGGAGGAAATGGGTTTGGTATTGTATCTCTTATGAATCTAGGATGACCATGGGTGGCCTTTGATGAGATATCGTAGGGTGGGTAGATGTTGTGCTTGCTCCGTGTGGGTTGGCCTTTTTCCTACCACTCGTAATGGGATTGGTGCCTTGCGAGGACCAAACTACTATTCGCTCACGGGTGTCATGTATGAGGATTAGTATACTATGCCTGAGTTGGATTTGTTATTGCAGTGCATTGGTATGGGACAATGTAATCGGTAGACGCCCTTCCCGAAGTTTGATGTCCTTTGCGAGGATTTGTGTGTGTGTGGGCCTAGATATTACTCAATGTGTTGATTCATGTGGATTGTCTTACATCATAGTGGGGATGCATGTATATAATGTTGATAAAAATGTAGTGGTTGGTATGTGTTCATTCTTCTAGATACGGTTTCTACAAGAGTTTTGGGAAGTAAAGGATTCCGCAAGAACTTGTGAAAAACGGTTTATGGTGGAATGTATTATTAATTGTGTATTAGTTCCATTTATTCATTAAATTACTGTTGTTACCTAAACTTGAGATCTATTTAAAATGTCTCTGTTTTATTTTAAAAATTATATATTTTATTTGGGAAATTAGACCGACCTCTTTTATATGTTTTCTTAAACCTTGTTTGGGTTGGAAGGATTTTTCTACAGAGCTTCGTGCTCATCTCCTACTGTTAAACATTTTTTAGATTATGTGTCAAAGGAGAAGCTCGGTGTTCACGAGCCGGGCCATGGAGAGGTTTCCTTAGAGGGATAATTGGATCCCAAGTGGGACAACTAGAGATGTAGTTTATTTTGTGCTAGACTAGGGAATGTATTTACGATTATGTATAGCCTAACATTTTGTTTATTCCGCTACTATGTTTAAGTGTAATTAATTTGGAATGTAAATGCCATTGTTTGGCCTATTCTTTTGGGATGATAGTGTGGATATGATATATGGTGAATAAAATTTTATTTTATGATGGATAAATGGACCCGGTGTGGTCAATAGCTGTGCATATGTGGACTCGGTGCAGTCAATTGTAGTATAATTGTACAAGTTGTATTTTGGGTAGGGCTCCCCGTACAAAGGAGACTCTGCCCGAATTTTGTTAAAATATCAATAGTTGATAAATGAAACTTTCTTATTTATGGAGTTATTTAGTGCTCTCATGCAGCGAATGATGTTTAGAATGTAATGCCGTCCAAGGGGATTTTTGGAGCGTTACAAACTCTTGGTCCGAGTTGATCCGAGCGACGGAACTACAAAAATCGACGAAAGAAGGTTGAACTTTCTATATTTTCTCTCTTTCTCTCCCACACATTTTTTGAAGAATTTTAGCAGCTATTTCTACTGAAATATCAAATATTTACCTATATTTATAATTTTAATACTTGGCCCGAGTCGCGCTAAGTGTCACCCACTTGTTCGGGTCTGTTTTCATCCCGAAAAGATTCATTACATCCTAGTTTAAGTTTAAATTAATTTCATTTGAAATTTAATCCAATTCTAAGAAAATTTTAAAAAATTTATTTGTGGCGACCTTTGTGAGGTCAGCCGCCACCCAATTGTCTTGAACGATGTGCAAAAAATTCGACTATCTTAGAATTCGATGAAATTCGGCAGGGCAACTAGATTTCACGATATGAATCCAACGGCGAAGTCTATTGTATCATCCGAGCTCTAGAACATGAGTATTTTAAATATGCATTATAGTGACAAATTATTATTTTACCCTTTTTTTGAAAAAAAAGTTTAAATTTACTCGGGTTTTACACTTTTACGTTAAAGATATTCCTAGTTGTTGGATTTTCAATTTTAATTGCCCCATGGTCAAACACTTGCTTAACAATATACGGTCCTGTCCATCTAGATCTTAGCTTTCCAGGAAATAAACAAAGCTTTGCATTATACAACAGAACTTTTTGAGATGGTTCAAAAGACTTTCTCAAGATATTTTTATCATGAAAAACTTTTGTTTTTGATTTAGCAATTTTTGTGTTTTCATAATCTTCATTTCTTAACTCTTGTAGCTCATTGATTTGAAGTTTGCGAGTGATTCCTATATTATCCATATCAAAATTCTTCTTTTTGATTGTCCAATATGCTTTATGTTTTAATTCTACAGGCAAATGACATGGTTTAAAATAAACTAACCGATAAAGATACATTCCTAAAATAGTTTTGTACGCGGTACGGTAAGCCCAAAGCGCATCAGTTAATATTAAAGATCCATCTTTACGATCCAGATTTATTGTTTTTCTAAAATGTGTTTTATCTCCCTATTAGCTAATTCAACTTGTCCACTTGCCTGTGGATTGTACGAAGTGGATATTTTATGAGAAATCATGTATTTTTACATCTGGCTTTCAAAAAATTTATTATAAAAATGTAATCCACCATCACTGATGATTGTTCGAGGAATCCCAAATATAGATAAAATATTTTATTTTAAAAACTTGATCACTATTTTGTGATCAATATTTCTACAGGGAATTGCCTTTACCCATTTAGAAACATAGTCGACTGCAAAGCAAAATATATAGATATCCAAAGGATGAAGGAAATGGTCCCATAAAATCGATGTCCCAACAATCAAAAATTTCAATAACTAAAATAGGGTTTAAAGGCATCATATTTCTTTTCGAAATATTTTCCATTCTTTGATATTTGTCGCAGTTTAAACAAAAAGATATGAACATCTTTGAAACGAGTTAACCAATAAAATTCACATTACAAAATTTTAGCAGCGGTTTTCTTTGAAGCAAAATGACCTCCGCAAGCTTTAGAGTAACAAAACTGAATTACCTGACTGATTTCATGACTAGGTACACAACGTCTTATTATTTGGTCCTTACAATATTTAAATACATAAGGATCTTACCAAAAAAAATTACGTACGTCACTTAGGAACTTATTTTTATTAGACCATGTGTAATTAGAAGGAATAGTTCCAGTAGCTAAATAATTGACTATATCTACATACCATGGTACTTCAGTTATAGCTAAGAGTTGTTCATCTGGAAAGGTTTCTCTAATTGGAATAGGTTCTTCCTTTATATCATAATTTAATCTTGACAAATGATCTGCTACCACATTCTCTACTCCTTTCTTATCTTTAATTATAAGATTAAATTCTTGAAGTAACAAAATCCAACATAGGAGACGTGGTTTATAATCTTTCTTAGTAAGCAAATATTTTAGAGCTGCATGATCTGTAAATATCACAATTGACGATCCAACCAGATATGATCAAATTTATGTAATCCAAACACAACAAGAACTAGTTTTTTTCTGTGGTTGAATAGTTCATTTGTGCATCATTTATAGTTTTGCTTGGATAATATATAATATAAGGTATCTTATATTTTCTTTGACCTAATACAACTCCTACTGCATAATCACTTGCATCACACATTAGTTCAAAAGGCAAAGACCAGTCAGGGAGTTGCATGATTGGTGCAGAAATAAACATGTTTTTTAATTTATCAAATGCTAATTGACATGCATCATTCCATTCAAATATTATATCCTGACATAAACGATTACAGATTGGTCTTGATATTGAACTAAAGTTTTTGATAAATCTTCGATAAAATCCAGTGTGACCTAAAAAAGACCGAACATCTTTTACGATTTTTGGTGAAGGAAGATTAGCTATTAAGTCAATTTTAGATTTATCGACTTCAATTCCTTTTTGAAATACTATGTGACCTAAAATAATACCTTGTGTAACCATGAAATGACATTTTTTTCAATTTAAGATAAGGTTTGTTTCTTCACATCGAATAAGTACTTTTTTCAGATTTTCTAGACATAATTGAAATGAATCACCGTATACTAATAAGTCATCCGTAAAAACTTCTAGATGTCATTCTACAATATCACTAAATATATTTAACATGCAGTACTGGAAGGTAGCTGGTGCATTACATAACCTAATAGACATCCTTTAAAAAGTAAAAGTTTCAAATGGATATGTAAATATAGTTTTTTCTTGATCATTTATTGCAATTTCAATCTGATTATAACCAGAATATCCATCTAAAAAATAATAATATGCATGCCCAACTACTCTTTCTAGTACTTGATCTAGGAATGGCAACAAAAAATGATCCTTTTTGGTGAGGGAATTTAGTTTTCGATAATCAATACATATACGCCAACTTGTGACTGTACGCATTGGGACTAATTCGTTTTCCTTATTTTGTATTATAGTAACACCAGATTTCTTCGGAACTACTTGTGTAGGACTAACTCATTTACTATCAGATATAAGATAAATAATATTAGCATCTAATAATTTTAGTACTTCTACACGAACTTCTTCTTTTAAATGTGGAATCAATCTTCTTTGAAAAAAAAAATCATCTTTGCATTTGATGAGATGGTTTATCATCATCTTCTAAATAAATACAGTGAGTTCATAGAAGTAGACTTATACCTTTTATATCTGCTATTGTCCATCCAAGAACACTTTGATAATTTTTCAAAACTTTTGTCAATTCCTTTTTCTGAATTTCAGATAATTTTGATGATACTATTACTGGGTGAATTTCATTTTCTCCTAAAAAGACATATTTTAAATTAGTTGATAAAGTTTTTAGTTCTGGCTTAAAAACTTTGACATTAAACTCTACAAGTTTTGGTAACAATTCTTCGCATTGTAGATCTTTTTGGATATATTTTTAGATTCAATATCACATACTGATTCCAATGTCAATAACTCTTTTTTCAAAAAACTTTGAGTTAAGATTTTCACACAATTTACTTCATACGGTTCTTTTTCTTCTTCCTCTCTAGGTCGTTTTGCACCTTTGAAAGCGTTCAATTCCAAAGTCATATTTCCAAATGAAATTTTCATGACGTCATTCCTGCAATGAATTAATGCATTTCAAGTAGCTATGAATGGTCGACCTAAAATTAGAGGTATATATTCAGATAGACATCCCTGATAACATGGCTCTGTGTCTATAACGATAAAATCTGCTAGAAAATAAAATTGACCAACTTGGACAATAACATCTTCTATAACTCCTCATGGAGTTCTTATTGATCGGTCTACTAGTTCTAGTTTAATATTAGAAGGTTTTAGTTCACTTAATCCTAATTGATTATATACTAAGTATGACATTAAATTACAACTGGATTCAAGATCTAGCAGGGCTTGTCCAATTTGAAAATTTTCAATAAGACATGAGACTGTGGGACTACTTGGATCTTTGTATTTTAGAAGCGTATCATGTTGTATTATAGTATTAACTTTTTCCGTTGAGAATGCTTTCTTTGGTACATTAGTTCTTCTTTTTATTGTGCAAATATCTTTTAAAAATTTAGCATAAACTAGAACTCGTTTCACTGCATCTAACAAAAGAATATTTATCTTTACCTTTTTAAATAGCTCAAGAATGTTAGATTGATCATTTTCAGTTTGAAGTTGCTTGACCCTTTGAGGAAAAGGTAAAGGAATAGGACATGGAGGATCTTTTTCACTTTGTATTCCCCGATGCTTTTTGACTAAAGGTTCAGATTCAAGTGGTTCGTTTACAGGAATTGACTTACGTATTTTCTTTGGAATCTTGGGTTTAATAGTTTTATCAATTACTTTACCACTTCTTAGTATTGTAATTGCTTGTACTTGACTTGAAGAAGTTTCAGATGAAACAACATTAGCTTGATATTGACTTTGTGGGGGTTTAGGTTTAGATGGAAACTTTTCGGTTTCTGAAATACTTAAGGACTAAGTCAACTTAGCAAGATGACTTTTGATATCTTCAATACTCTATGAAGTTTGAGATTTAAATTTATTGAATGCTTGATTTGTTTGAGTACTAAAATTCATTTGACTTTGAATAAATTGATTCATAGTATATTCCAGAGTTCTTTTCTGAGGAGGTAGATACGGTTGATATTGTTGTTGATTTTGTTGTTGTGATGGACCTTGTGTTTGATTTGTAGGTTGTGTATTTTTTCGACTAAAATTAGGATGATTTCTCCATCCTGGATTCTAAGTTTCAGAATATGGTTTAGTATAAGTTGGAACTGCATTCGATTGTTCAATTAATACTTCTTTAAAAGCAGGTATAGTTGGACATTCTGCTGCAAGATGCCTTGACAACGCACAAATTTCACACACTTGATCAGTAGAAGAAATAATATTTACTAGCATAAGTTTTTTTATTTCCAAGGCTTCTAATTTTTGAGATAAACTAGTCATTTTAGCTCTTAAATTATTATCGTCTTTCAACACATATTTTCCTCTTTCAGATGTAGATGACTTATTTTTCACAATGTTTGAAGAAGTCGAGTCCCACATCTAAGAACTCTCAGAAATAGTAACAAAAAATTGAAATGCTTCTTTATGGTTTTTATTCATAAATTCTCCTTGAACCATCATTTCAACTAATTGTCGCATTGCATATGGAAGGACATCACAAAAAAACCCAGCTAAAGTCCAGTTTTCAAATGCATGATGTGGACAAGATTGGAGAAGATCTTTAAATCTTTCCCAACATTGATAAAAAGTTTCTTTTTTCTTTTACAGTAAAATTCATTATTTGACGTCTTAATGTATTAGTACGATGCATAGGAAAACCTTTTTAAAGAACTCAGTTTGTAAAGCTTGCCAACTATTGATAGAATTTGCTCGTAAAGCGTTAAGTCATAGTTTCGCTTTATCTTTCAAAGAAAATTGAAAAAAGTTTTAATTTGATTATTTCAGAGTTATCTTGCAGAGTTCCACCAACTTCTTCAAATATTTTTATATGAACATGTAACGCCCCAAAATCCACCCTGGACGGCATTACTATTTAAACCATTCATATCATGAGAGTGACTAATAAAAAAAAACATACATACATAACGTTTCAATCATCATACATAATATCTACATTATCGTCCAAAAGAAATATGCCAAACTATGACAATTACATCTCAAAAATTAAGTGTCTCGCAGCGGAATAAACCTAACATCATTCTAACAATGTCTAAAAAATGCCTATCTAGCGTAGGACATAAAAAGAGAAATTCCTCTAAGCCATCCTCTCAGGATCCACACTTCCATCCACATGATCTTCCCAAGTGACCTGCTCATCGACTCTGAGTTCTTCCTCTAAACCAAAATCTGTGAATAATATTGTTTGTAGGGGGTGAGCACTAAGCTTTGTAGCAACATTCTCCCAAACTCGAACAAAGTTTGAAAAATATATAAAATAGTTCGGTCTCATTTTTCAAAATACCATATATAACTTTTGAAAGAAAAAAGGGACATTAATACAGATCTCAAGTTTAAGACACAATCATATGGTAAATAAGAAGTGCAACCAAGTAAAATTGACAACCAATTTTCAAAGCATAATCCTGTAATATCCCACAGGCGTATATCAATATAGTAATATGCGAGTTTAATAGTTCTTTTGTATATAATGGTGTAAGAATGAATCACATAGGTTAAGACATTATAAATGAATACTTAGGAGACAAATTAATCTAGGAAGTTTAAATATCAAAGGCGTTTGAGATTTGAAAATAGTTAATAGATAAGTTTCTAAATATGTTTAGGTCAAGATAATGTTTTCATTGAATCCGGAAGGTCGAAAAACCTTGGGAAAGGTAATATGAAGTGCATTGGAAACTTGGTAGACGGAGGAAGAACTGTCTGCTGACTAATACCGGTACAGGGTACCGGTACCCCGTGTACAGAAGGTTTTTGGTACCGGTACTGGGTACCGGTACCGGGTACCGGTACCCCGTTTACAGAAGGTTTTTGGTACCGGTACTAGGTACCGGTACCCCTATTCCAGAAGGTTTGTAGTACCGGTACTGGGTACCGGAACTATATGGTACCGGTACTGGGTACCGGTACCGGGTACTGGTACACCCGATAAAAGTCTGAACATTTTAAGTCGCGACCGTGGTCCACTCTTAGCCTTATAAATACCCAAGGTCGTCCATTTTGACCCCATTTCAGCTACTCCAACATTAGAAACCCTAAGAGAGAAAGAAAGGAAGAGAAAAGAGGAAGGAAGGAAGGAAAAACAAGAGATTAAGGGTAGATTCAAGCATCAAAACCCTAGTTCTTCAAGATTCAAAGTAGGGGTTTTCTTCCATTTTCATTCAATGATGCTAGGGTTATTGTATATGTACATTTGGACTCTAAATAGTATATATTTGTTATGGGTTCATTGATTCTAAGTCTTAGTATGAATATTCACATGATTTGAATAAAATAATAGTTAGAAATTCATCACACCCTAATTTTTGGGGAAAATATGGATTTCTCTCTATATTTTCAATTCCTCTTGATTTCTAAAATGCTAGAGCTTTGTGTTGGGTGTTAAAATGATAGTATGGATGATCTCATGCCTATTTACTTTAAACTTGTCTCTTGTAACATGAATTGTGAAATGAGTTGTATTCTTAAATTGTTCTATTACGTATTTGCTTGTGAAAATTGGGAAAAATCATGGAATTGATGATATATGAGATGTTGAGTATATTGTTGGTATGGCACTCATGTGTATGGTGTTGTGAGGGACTTGGATTGCCTTCGAAGACTGCCGTAGGGCGTTAGAGGTTAGTCTATCCCAATGAGGGATGAGATGGTTGCCTAATGCCCGTAGTGGATCATTGTTGTGACAATGATCACTATTGTTCACGGATACCGGGGAAAAGTGTTAGTATACTAGACACCTTGGAAGGATTTCGTCAATGCCGTATGAGACGGTACACGCCCTTCCTAAATTGGCCTGTGATTGTGATTATAGATAGGTGAACGAGGTAGATTCGTTGGGTAGATTCATGAGAAACGACAGCCTACTTGAGTGGTACCAAATATAAATTATTGTTCATTGTACCAAATAGTATTTCCCCAAGAGTTTCGGGTAGTATGGGATGCCGCGATAACTTGTGGAAATGGTATATGGTGGATTGGATTATATTGGAACTGTTGTCAATTAAAGTCGATTTCATTCTCTTTTCATTGCTTTATTATTGTCCAAACTTGAGATCTCTTTTAAAATGCCCTTGTTTTATTTCAAATGGTATATATATGTTACTTGTGAAATGAGACCGACCGTTTTCTATGTTTTTAAAACCTTGTTTGGATTTGGGAGAAATTTTCTATAGAGCTTCGTGCTCACCCCCTACTGCTAACCTTTTTCAGATTATATACTGGAGGAGGAGTTAGGAGCCGAGGAGGCCGTCCAGTGGGAGACTCCGATTGAGGGGAGTGTGGATCCCGAGGTGGACGCATAGAGCGACCCCTTTTATTTTGTGTTAGACTAGGGTATTATTTTGAAGCATTGTGTAGCCTAGTTTAGTTGTATTTCCGCTGCAAAGCCTACTTTAATATTCTTTTGGGAGATGTAAATGCCATTGTTGGGCATATTCTTTTGGATATCATTGTATATGCTTGAATGGTGAATTAAATTCTTTTTGGGATATGAAGTTATGTAGTTGCTCTCATGATTGTAAATGGTCTTTAAATAGTAATACTGCCAAGGTGTATTTTGGGGTGTTACAAATCCATTCTCCCATACACCATTTTCACAAGTTCTCGCGGAATCCCATACTTCCCAAGACTCTTGTGGAAACCGTATCTGGTCTAATAAACAATAACACATATATAATTTATAATCCATTTCCACTATAAACTATTTTCAACAAGTTCTTGTGGCATCTCATACTACCAAAGACTCTTGTAGAAACCGTCTATGGTAGACTGAACGATACACCTCTGTATTCGTATCTCATGTAAGAAACAAGACCCAACATGGTCACCATTGAAAATATCATGTCCCACGCAAGTACACACCAATGTTACCTTATGAGCAATAGTGGTTTAGTCTTACCGAAGCACTAACCCCACTATGAGTGTTAGGAAAGGTTCTTAGCAAAGAAGACGTCTAACCACTCCATGATACCCGGTCAATAGTAACCCATGTTCCTATCGTGCAACCACACAAGAGATACAATACCAACCCTTTTCATCCTTATTAACAAGTAAGTTCCACAATTTAGTTTCTTTAGTATGAGCATCCTTATAAGAAATCTCTCACCCATGTTCATCCAAACTATCCTATAACAAGTACAGTACCAACCATTTCCTCCAATCGCAAGTAATACAACATTCCTCCAATTTCCACAAGTGACATTCCAATAGAGCAATCGAAGAAAAGTGCATGAGATCATCAAAATATATACTTTTTGTAACACCCCAAAATACACCCTGGACGGTATTACATTCAATAACCCTTCATACCATGAGAGCACTAAGATAAACCATCAATAAAAAGACTTCCTAACAATATTCCATAACATTTACATCAATATCCCAAAAGAATATGTCATCTTTGGCCTTTACATTCCCAATAAAAATTTACTATTATAGCGTAGCGGAAATTACAAAAGAAACTAGACTACACAATGCCCAAAAGAATTTTCTAGTCTAGTACAAAAGAAACTACGACTCTACATATCTACCTCGGGATCTAGGTTCCCCTCGAGTGGAGCCTCCCAATATCCCGGCTCGTCGATGCCGAGATCCTCCTCTAGCACCAAATCTGAAAAATGTAATTGTAGGGAATGAGCACGAAGCTCTGTAGCAAAATCTTCTCAAACTCAAACAAGGTTTATAAAAACATATAAAATGGGTGGTCTCATTTCATAAATAGCATACATAATGTTTGAAGTAAAACAAGGACATTTAACAACGGATCTCAAGTTTAAATAACAATACTAACAGAAATATACCATAACAACCAATTCCCATAAGCATCCATTTTCAAAATATCACTATTCTCCAACACATGATATACTATTGTTCTCTTAAGAATGAGCATCCTTACAAGGAACCTCTCACCCTCAAGGTTTGAGTTATTCAAGCATCCTTACAAGGAACCTCTCACCCTCAAGGTTTGAGTTATTCAAGCCTCCTTACAAGGAACCTCTTGATAATGTCACCAATTGTCCTCTCTTGGCATGAGCATCCTTACAAGGAACCTCTCACCCTCAAGGTTTATCCAAGTAACCACACAAGCAATACATTATCCAATATGTTCTCAAATGCCCAACAATTTCACAAGTCTCCAATTTATAAGCAAAATTCTCAAATTTATCATGTAATAATTTCAATAACTAAGTATGTAAAATACAAGAGATCACAACAACATCATTTTATTTTTCAATATGAAACACTAAGGTTTTGGAATCAAGGGTAAATCAAAATTTAGAAAAGAAAGTTCATCTCTCTTGGAAACTAGAGTTTAATGGTTTACCCACCATTTATATTGTTTAAAGCATGTTAATTTTCATGAGGATATCAAGAATCAATGATTTATAGCATACATATAAAATTTAGAGTGTAAAGAATACATATAAGTAAATCTAGCCTCAATGTAAGAGAAAGAGAAGAAATCCCCTACTTGAATCCAAGAGTTTTAGGGTTCCAAGAGGTGTGGGTAAAGGTGTAGTAAATGTGTAGAAGAAGA
>CM042202.1:698260-726636 GCA_023539305.1 Ilex asprella | reverse complement strand
GTGGTGCAAGTGGATTTGCAAGTTGCATGGCTTCTGATTTTTCATGTTGGAATATTACACTTTGACCTCCTTGAGTTTCCATCTTCTTGACATTGCTCCCTTCTTCTTTGGTTATTTTTGCATTTTGTCCTGCAATTGTAGATAAAAACTGTTAAAATGAATAATTCTCGCACTAACCCTAATTTACTTTAATTACGAATTTTTAGTGCGGTAATTCTACTAATTCGACTTTTTTTAATACTTCTAATTTACATCTAATTGATGTCAATCAGGTAATTGAAAAATAGGGGAAAAACTTGGGAAACTAGGGTTTTTGTGACAGCACCAAAATTTTCAACACCAATCTACTCAAAATCAACCCTAATCAACAGAAAAGTAAGAATTAAAAGCTTGAGAGAAATGTTTTGAAACTTGGAAGAAATTAGATGGAGAGGAGAAAGTTTGGGAGCCTAAGATTTGGGGGAAATGTGGAGAGTTTTTCCAAAAATTCTGAACTTAAACCCTTATTTTTAGCATTCTGGGCATGACCATCCAGAAGGTTGATGAAAACTTTCTAGAAGGTTTTGCTCACTGATGAGGCAAAACTTTCCAATAACGAAAACCTTCCAGAAGGTCGATGACAACTTTCTAGAAGGTTTTGCCTTTGCTGCAAAACCATTCCTTTACTCCAAAACTCACATCTAACTCCACTTTTTTCAACTCCAAAACATTTTAACACCATATCTATGACATCTAATCTACCAAAAACTTGAACCACAATTGATTGATCATGCCCAAAGTCATTTATGAAATTTCAACATAATTTAAAATTTTGATGTTTTCAAAATACAAGACATGGATTTCTAATTTTAACTACCAAAATGAATACCCAAAATATAAAGCATAGATTGAAATGACAAGGGCATCCCAAAATCTTATCAAATATTGAAAGTTAAACAATATTGCCCCAACCTTTATGCATAAGGCTATGAAACACATTGCTCAAATGCCCGAACTAAGTATACATGAGCATTGTCATGGCTTTAAATACTATTCGAGAGTATGCACATACACAATCATTTTCAAACTTGTGTGTGTATGAAATGGACATGTAATTTAAAAATTTTCTTGACGAGATTCACATTCACTTGGCTATCCAAATTCAACTTTGATGCAAAACTCACAAAGGGTTTCCTTAAAAAATGAATAACTCAATGATTATCCAAGCATGTTCTCCATGTGTATATGTGAGATAGAATATCATGCACAACATTAAGTATGTTCACATATAATCCAAAAATAATGTATGTATAATAATGAAACAACCTTGACATAATCTCATGAAAGGAATGCTATGACATTAGATAGCAAAATCAACCTTACTTTTTCTTTAAAAGTATGCTCTTCCCATGCTTTCTCTAGATCATTTAGGACTTTCAAGGGTTAATATGGGGCCTTGGGGTGATATTGAGGCAAATGAAATGAAGGATATATGATAAAAAAGAGGGTTGTTCCGAGTGCATGACAATTATTACAAAAACATCTTCCTTTTTATGGGATTTTCAGTCTATACCAGCACTTCAATCTTTATTTCTTTTCCTTAAAATTTTTCTTTTTTCTTTGATCATTCTTTCTTCCTTCATTCCCTTTTTCTCTCCTTTTTGTTGGATTCATCATTCTTTTCATTCAACCTATAATTTTCACATTCATCATCCCTTTTGTTGGGTTTCTAGATCACCACTCCTTCTTTTTCATGGTCAATCATGGTCAACTCTCGGAACAACTAAGCTGTGGTAAATTTTTATCATTTTTCACCGGCTTGGTTAAATGTGTGGCATGAAAATGAATTTTTAACAAGGCTCAAACATGGAACTAGGGATAATTTTACAAGAATAAGGCTAAAGCTCAAAATAGATGAAGGACAGACTAAGATCATTTCTAGATAGGCACAGAGGATCATTTTACATATCAATACAAAGTCAATCAACTACCAAAATTCATCTAACCAAAGCAAGTATAATGAGATTATTGAACAAATATGAAATTTAAAATTTTGTTCCTTGTATAAATGTACGTTCCCTCAAACAAGGATTGACATTAAAGCTCTCATGGGTTCTTACTCATATCCACTATTCATGTCAAACACTAAAATGTAAACTCAATCCATAAATTGCCAAAATTACAAGTTTATGGTGCACTTGTGGTTGAGTTAAAAAAAAACACTAATGTGATACTCAAGCATAAGATGAACTTCTATAATGTGATCATGCATTCAAGATTCAACACAAAGATCAACATATCAACAAACCCATAACACTCTAAATAGGGGATTGCAGATCAACATTTAGATATTTTTCCACATAATTTATAACTATTGAAAACAAAAATCTGTAGACCATGTGAAAGGTGAATTTCACCCCAAAAATTGGTATTATCAATAAAAAATTTCCATAAATATTGGTGCACCTCACCCCCCCAAATTGATTCATGCATTGTCCTCAATGCAACAAAAAAAATATGATATGCAATGGAAGACCATAAAAAGATGAGTAGGGTTAGAGAACACCTCACACTTGAGCTTTGACAAAAACACTAATATCTGCAACTAAGAAAGACAACACTCTACACAAAGACAAATTAAGTAAGCATAAATAGTTAAAGTAAATAAAAATGACTGTACACTGAAAACCATAAGAACATTTTATCCTCCAACAAGTTTGTGTAGACCAGATCCACCAATTCTTCCTCCACCCCTTGAATTTCAAAACCCTAGAAAAATGGGTTAAGTTTTTGGCCATTGAACTTGAATGTCTTGCCATCCTTGGGGTTGGTGATTTCCACAGCTCCATTGTGGTAGGCCATCTTGACAAGATAGGGGTCATCCCAATGGGATTGGAGTTTCCTTTGAAAGATATAGAGATGAGAGTTATACACAAGCACTTTTTATCCAGGCTCAAATGATTTCCTTACAATGGATTTGTCATGAAAGATCTTAGCCATCTCTTTTAAAAATTTTGAGCTCTCATACCCATCTCTATGAATCTCCTCTAATTCATTCATCTCTAACTTCCTATTCTCTCTAGCCATTCTCAAATTGAAGTTTAAGGTCTTGATGACGCAATAAGCTTTGTGCTCAATTTTAACTGGCAAATGGCAATCCTTCCAATTGACGGGCCTATAGGATGACATGCCTAGAATGGTCTGGTAAGCAGTACGATAAGCCCATAGGGCATCGGTTAACCTAAATGATCAATCTTTCCTATTTGGGTTCACCGTTTTCTCTAAGATGTTTTTGATTTTCCTATTGGCCAACTTGGCTTGGCCATTGGTTTGTGGGTAATTAGTGATGAGCGTGTTATATTGCATATTTAATGGCCTCATTGAATGCCTTTTAACTTAACTTAGAGTTTGTAAACCCCCACATGTTTATAGTAATATAATGATAAATGTGTATAGTAATTTTATATATGTAATGGCATAGGAAATACTAATATTGTGAATAATAGTTAAAGCTTGTTTAACTCGTGAATATATGAAATAGTTGTAATAGAACTTCTATCAACTATGTTTGGTGTGCAAATTTATGTGGTGTAGGTTTGGGTTGACTTTGGAAGGGTTTAAAATGGATTGAAAATGAAAAAGGGAGGAAATAGACAAAACTAAGCAAACCATACTGGTACTGAACCGTACCGGTACTGTGTTCCAGAATCATTTGGTCCAGTGAGTTTACCGTACTGGTATTGTGCTCTAGAAATGTACCATATCGATACTATGTACTGGTACTGCCGAAAGAGGTCTGACAGTTAAAGTCGCGATTTGGGGTCCGTTTCTCGCCCTATAAATACATTACGACGCCTCTTCTCACCTTATTTCAACCCTTCTAACCCTAGAAAACCCTAGAGAGGAAGAAAGGAAGAGAAAAACACAAAATCAAGAGGGATTTACACGTCTAAAAAGGCCAAACCTTCATATTCTTTCCAAAAACTAAGGAACAAAGGTAGGGGTTTCTTCCTACTCTTTTTCAATGAGGCTAGGGCTATTATATATATATGTTTTGAATCTTATTAGTATGCATTTGCTATGGGTTATTTATTTCTTGGTTCCCTTTTAATTATTATCAGGTTTTACATGAAGTTAGGGTTGATACCCATTTTTCTTGCTTCAAAAACCTAGATTTCAAAAGGGATGGGTTTTTTCCTTGATTTCTTCTTTGTTCTTGATTTCAAAACTCTAGTGTTTGATATTGTACAATAAAATAATATTGATGATGGTCTCTTGTATATTTTCTTTGATTATTCCACCGTTTGACACATGTGAAAATTGGGGATTTTGGTAATAATGTGAAATTGTTGGTTAATTGAGAATATATTGGCTTCCTCACTTGTATGGTTGTTGTGATGGACTTGCATTGTCTTTGAGAGATATGGTAGAGTGTTAGAGGTTAGTCTACCCCAGTGGGGGGTGAGATGGTTACCTAACACTTGTAGTGGGTTGTCATTTGGTAATGCAACCACTATCGTTCACTGGAGTTCAAACTAGGGTTGTATACCTTTCTTGGGGAAGGATTCTTCAATACCATTGGTATGGTAGACGCCCTCTCCCAAAGTAATTGTGATTTGTGATTGTGATGGGTGGAATAGGTATAATCGTTGGGTAGATTCCCTAGAAACAATCAACGTACATAACAATGGGGATTAACGATTGCCAATTGTGGGTTATTGTTCATTGTACCTCAAACGGTTTCTAAAAGACTTTTGGGAAGAATGGGATTCCACAAGAACTTGTTTGAAATCGTTTATGCTAGAATTAATTTTGTTTGGAAATGGTTTGTTAATTATATATTGATTTAACTTATTCATTAAATTACTATTGTACCTTAAACTTGAGATCTATATAAATGTCCTGATTTTATTTCAAAAACTCTGTATGTTATTTGTCAAATGAGACAGACCTATTTTATATAATTTCTAAACCTTGTTCTAGTTTGGGAGGAATGTTGCTACAGAGCTTAGTGCTCACCCCCTACAAATTACATATTTTCAGATTATGTGGTAGAAGAGAAGATTAGAGCTGATGAGTCAGTGCATTGGGAGGCTTCGATAGTTAGGAAAATGGATCCAAAGACAGATGTGTAGGCTTAAATACCCTTATGTTCTAGATTATTCCTTTTGCTCTAGAATAGGAGATCCTTTTGAGATAAGGATTAGTATTTTCTTATTCCGCTGCAAGTTTAATTTTAATTCTTTTGGAATGTAAATGTCATAGTTTGGCATATTCTTTTGATATGTGGCCATAGCTTGGTATATTCTTTTGGGATGATGTATTAAATATCAAGGGTTGATGAATAAAATTTTCTTATTGGTGGATTTATTTAGTGCTCGCATGTTTTGATTGGTGATTAGCTAGTAATATTTCTAATGTGTATTTTGGGGCGTTACAAAGTTAGTCAAAGTTATGAATAATGTGAAAATTTTGATGTTACAAGTAATCATAGGGTAAATGATGGCTTTCGGAACCCTGCAACTAAGTATGGATGAGTGGTGAACATATGGACACATTACATGACGATTGGGAGGCTTGAAAGGTGAAGAAATCAAGAAAAATGCATTTCAGAAAACCTTCCGAAAGATTTGCATCAACCTTCTAGAAGGTTTAGCCCACTGGAATTGGTATCAGTACCTCTTTTTTTTCTCATTTTTGACCATGATCCACTTCAAATCTCAATAATTTTAAAGCATAAAAGTTGTATATCTGGATGTTCTCTATATTGTGTCAAAATTTTAGCTGAATCGCACGGTTGGATCAAAGGTTATGAAAATTTTATGAAAATTGGTCCTGAGCTAGCACCACCCAAAAGTCATTCCTAAAAGTTTTGCCTACTGGAAAAAATCTTCTAATAGGTTTGGCCTAGAACCACTAGAACACCCTGCCACTCAAGCTCTACCACTTAGGGGGCCTACCTATGATTCTCTCACTTGTCCTCTGACATATTTTTCATACATACATGCCTCCTACACCCCAAAGTCAGCCTTAGAAGATGGAGGATGGGAAAAGAGGAGAGAGAATGATGGAGTCATAGTGGGTGCAGGCTAAGTTGTCCTAGCTTGTCCAATGCCTTAAATCACTTCCCATTGATGGGAAGCCTTCACACACATGCTATGGGGAGCCTCATTTATGAAAATGTAGAGGTCGTACACCATATATTCAGCATTCACAAGCTTTTGAGAAGAAAGAGGCTACCTAAGCTTAGGAGTAGTTTTAGTGAAAGAAGCTCACAAGGAAGAAGACGAAGTTCTAGAGATAGAAAGCTTAGATTTTTGCATTTTCTTTACCCATTTCACTTGTAGTAAGTTGTATTTAATTTGTAATCGTCATTTCTAGTACTTTAATCTCTTATATTTCAAGTGTAATCAAGTTTTTTCCATGTTCTTGCACTTCAATATTTATAGTAGGGTTTTCTCTACAACTTTTCCATTTTGGTGTGAAATGAATTCCTTTTTAGTTTACTTCTTTCTTGCATTAATATTAGTTCCATGTTTCATTTCTTTATTATGTCTCTTTACATTATGCATGTTTTTCCTTCTGTTATGAGTAGCTAAATTTTAAGTTGGGTAATCCAAGGGAGAATTCTTCTTAGGTATTCTAAATCAAATTTTTTTCATTCCCCCTTGTAGTGTAAGATGGTTTGGTTTGACTAGGTTGAGTGTGGATGTGGTTGTGAGTTCTTGATACACCGTAGACTTGTCACATGGTATGCTTGAATCCTCACATTTGTTTTAGTCACTTGCTTCCAACGAATCAATCGAACGTCTAGGCACCATTGGAAGAATATCTTGAGTTGATTTAGTATTCCCATTGGAATGACCCCTTTGAATTAGTGCTTGACTATTGTCGTTGTAGTTTTCCTAATCTCCTAACATCATCTCTCCATGTATATATGGTGTATGTGTGAAGGGGAGTGTCACTCTCCCTTGGAATGATGTCAAAAGAAAGGGCAACGAAATGGTGGAATGAATGGATGAAATGTGGGTGAGTGTGTGTACAAAAATGCTTCCTAAGCGCAAGAAGACTTTTGTGTGTCTTGTTTTACTTAAAAATTTTATTCCAAGGTCATCTCCTTAGGGAAGAAGGTGAATCTTGTTGAAGGTGATTTTGGTAAAAAGGGTAAAATGTAAAAATCTTTTGTCGATTGAAGTTTGGGTTATGATTATATCTCGAAGGAATTAAAATGAGAAAAATGTTGGCTAATCTGAAAGGTTCACTCCAATAGGAATGCCAAGTCAACTTGAAAACTTCCTTCAATGGTGTCTAGATGCTCGATTGATTCGTGGAAAGTTAGGGACGAGATGGGATGAGAATCCAAGCATAACCCAATCAAACAGAACTATCGTACACCGAGAGGAGGAAGAAAAAAGAGTTGAAATGGCATACCCAAGAGGAGGTCTCCCTTGGATTAGCCAACATAAAGGCTTAGCTACTGATGCTAAAAGGAAATATAATAATGTAATGGAAAGACATTATAAAGTAATGAAGGTTTGAGTTAAGCTAATACAAGTAAATACAAACTACAAAAGAAATGAATTTAATATCCATTTGAAAACTTGAGAATGAAGAACTTGGATGCATTCATGGTGAAAGCTAGAATGGAAGACTAAAATTGAAAGCAACTTCCAATAAAAGACATGAAAGACTAAAAACAAAGCTTAGAAGATTCTTACAAGGAATTACAAGACAATTTATGGAAGAAAATGGAAAAATATCAACTTCTCTCTCTAGCACTATTTGTAAAACCCGGGTAAATTTAAACTTTTTCTGAAAAAGGGTGAAATAGTAATTTGTCACTATAATGCGCATTTAAAATACTCATGTTTCTAGAGCTCTGATGACACAACGAACTTTTCCATTGGATTTATATCGCGAAATCCTGTTACCCTATCAGATTTCATCCAATTCTGAGATAGTCAGAATTTGAATGTATTTCGAGGCAACTGTGTGGTGGGTGACCTCACAAAGGTCCCCACAAATAAATTTTGCAGATTTTTTTTATAATTGAATTAAATTTCAAATAAAATTAATTTAAACTTAAACAGGGATGAATTTAATCATTTCAAGACGAAAAAAGACCCAAAAGTGGGAAACTTGTGGCGCGAAGTGGACTGTGCAATTAAAGGCTATAAATAAGGGGAAATATCTAATTTTTTTCAGACTTCTTTAGCTGAAAATCAGTGAGAAAAACATGTGAGAGGAGGAGAGAAAAAAGAGAGAAATCCAAACTTGTTTCTTAGATTTACGGAGTTCCGCCGGTCGAATTCTTCGAACCAATAATCAAAGCCGATCTCCTCGATGAGGGCTACGCTTACGTACCAGGAACGAAGGATTTCACCAAATATCCAAAGAAGAGATTTTTAGAAATCAAGAGTTTTTGGGACTTGGGAGGTGTTCTTGAAGTTCTAGCCTTCATTTTATGCTTCAAGAGGTAGGGTTTCCTCACACTTTGGTTTATTTCTAACCTAGGGTGTTCAAATGGATTGGTTAGATGTATAGAACTGTATATGACTTGCCTATAGTCATGGAAATAAGGAAATGAATATGGGAATTGTTTCAAACAAATCCCTAGCTCAGAATTGGTATGTGGTAATTACTTGTGTAATTCTGTTGAATTTGACATTATGTGGGCATGCCATGTATTTTGTAGTGTGTCTTGTGAATGAAATGTGTTATGACATACTTGAGGATGTTGTAGTTGAATGAATGACTTGATATATATTGTTAATATATTAGCATCATAATAAATTGTGGTAAATATATGCATATGATATGATTTGCCATGAAATATGTTGATATGTGGTTTAATTTGTCCATATGATATTCATTACATATGGGATATGACATTGATATGAAATGGTTCATTACATTACATTTGCACGGAGACATCACATATTGAGGGTGTGTGTGTGTATGGTTGTCGTCATCACCTCACTTGGTGGATGACAGGTGGACATGGGAAAGTTAGGTCGATGATCCGACTAAGTCGTGCGGTTGCATGAAAATTGGGTTGGGGTATCAAGAAGGGCTAGACTATCCCTCGGGTGAGAGACCCGGTGATTGGATATGCAGTTCATTGGTATAAGACCCGATGATTGGATACGTACTCCTTGTGTTGGTGTACGCAGAACCATTTGTGAAAGTCCATGAATTTTGTGTTGGTTTAATGTTGTTGGTTTAAGTCCATGAACCACCCCAAGAAAGACCCTAGATTTGTAAACGTCATTTGATGTGTAATATAGATGATGGATTCATACACATTGGCACTTGCATGTGTTGAGGAGCTGGGAAGGGCTTAGGTTGAGTTGCGAGAGTGAGTCTCATCTCATTTCATGGCATGACATGATAAATTTTAACATTGAATGCATATTCTTGCTTGGAATGTTATAGATTATTGAATGTTGCATGTGAATACTTCATATGCATCTAGGTGGGGAGTAGCCTATGTAGGGGATATTCTATTAAGCGTGACTCACCCTATACGGGAAAAAATTTTAGGGATGATAATAGAGTATGAATCATGGTATAGAGGACCTTGATTGGATCCAATGAATAATTGAACCCGGAGTACAATTGTGGGTTATGATCCTAGTTAGGGGATGCTATCATGTGGTGACGGGTTATGTAGCATTCCCGGGTATCTTCGCAGATTGATGGGTCATCAACGGTTAATAAAGGATCCCCAGATTTTGGGGTGTCACACTATTCATCTTCTTCCCTAGACTCTCCCTCTCTATATTACAATGTATATAGCTAATAAATGAATAATGGTGAAGATGCTTGCCAAAAACATCCATGGAGCTTCTCTCTGGCTGTGTGATGTGATCACAATCAATAGGGGGTTGTGAGCGCTGGGTTGGACAGGCTAGTGCAGGTATAGCCTGCACACCTAGCATCTTATCTCTGCTCTCACCTCATTAATGTCCAAAGCTCCCAAAGTCCAAGCTTGAGTGCTTGAGGGGATGTTCTGTGGGTAAGGCCTGTCAGGGATAAGTGGGATAATGCTTGATGGGACCCCCAAGGTTGCAAAGCTTGACATGTAGAATTTGGGCTATTTCAGCAAAACCTACCGATAGGTCGATGGAAATCTAGTGGTAGGTTTTACTCCCATGAACCAAAAATACCAATAGGTTTGGTGGTAGCTGTAGGTCTAGTAGATAAAACCTATTGGTAGGTTTTCCCTTATTTTGCTAATTTCTTGGTTCTTTATCTCCTAAGCAAACGTCAAGCCATCCCTTCATCTTCATTCATCTCAAACACTATGAGAAGGCTTAACAAGCATCATTTATCACCTTTTATCTGCAAACATACCAAAATTCCATAAATAGCACAATGTTGCATTTCCACCCACAAAAGCTAGAGGAAAAGGGATGCAAATGCACTTGGAATATGCAATATTTTGTGCTAATCATACCCCCCCAACTTGAATTTTCTAGCCCTAACAAGGTTTATTTTCAAAACAACATAACAAGTATAACATTGCACCACTACATTTCCACAATTCATCCATTAAACACTTAAAATACAAAAATCATAATGCAATTAAAGTAATGAACTTGGCACAGATGGAACAAAAACTATGATATTTCATTAATGTGTTTCAAAGTTGGAGTACATGGATTCAAGACATCAAAAAAAGACAAAATGGCCCACAATTCCTTGAGATTCTTCTACTAGGCCAATGACTCCATTCTAGCTATGTACAATCCAAAGCAAAAAGAATAACAAGAAAAAAAAAACTAAAACACATGACATCCTACTCCTCATCTCCATCATAATCATCACCATCACTAGTGTCAAAATCAATCTCACCCTTTACCTCTTCATTACCAACCTCACTAGTATTTCGTACCTCAACCATAGTGGAGGTAGAAGGGACAAAAGTAGGAGGGGGAGGTCCAGCAGATGAGTGAGGTGGTCCACTTGGGATAGGTCTCCGCGGGAAGGTATGTATGAATAACTTTGTCATCATAGCGGAGATCACATGCACTATCGCCTCTAATGCATCAAGAAGCTGAGATACTGAGTGCTCAGGTGCAGAGGTCTATAGGACTGACAAAGACGGTCCAGTAAACAGTCTAGTAGGTGGCACAGAAGATGGCATAGAAGGGGAAGGTCCCAGGAAGACAGGTTTAGCAGATGGTGCAGACGAGGAAAGTCTTAAAGCCTCAGACTCTGGCCTCGAAGCCCTAGCCTATTCCCCCCGACTCATTGCTTGTCAAAATTCCTAGTTGTTTCCTAACCTCTAAAAATAATCCCTTAAAATGTGTAGTGTATGGTTCGAAGGGGAGTGTCATTTTCCCTTAGGGATGATGTCAAAAGAAAGGGCAAGGAAATGGGGGAAATGAAATGATGTTAATGTAATATGAGAATGCACAAAAGTGCTCCCTAAGCGCAAGGAGTCTTTTGCTTGTCGTGTTTTACTTGGAAAGTATTCCAAGGTCATCTCCTCAGGGAAGGAAAGTTCAAGTGTGTGAAGGTGATTTTATCAAAATGGAAAAGTGTAAAATCTTTTCTTTGAGTTTTGGTGTTTGAAGTTTGTGAATGAAAATGCAAAAAAAACAAGTGTTGGCTAATCCAAAAGGTTCAATCCAGTGAGAATACCCAATCAACTCAAAACTTTCCTCCGAGGGTTTATAGATGAACGATTGATTCGTGGGAAGTTAGGGACGAGATGGTGAGGATCCAAGCATAAACCGTGACTAGGCCTATGAAATATCAAAGACTCACAACCACATCCACTCTCAACCCAGTCAAATTACTTGATCTGAAATGTGTACGCCAAAGTGCAGGCAGTCAAGTTGTAGTAATAATCTGGTTTGAGTCTGGAGTCGAATCCACAGGGACTAGTAGTTTGGGTGTTTCAAAGTAGGCAGTAGCAGAGACCGATTGATTGTATTGTGAGTGGTGGGTGATTTCTTGAACAAAATGTTGAATTCTTTCCAAGAAGTTTTCTAAACAAAATATAAGATGAATTCAAATGGCAGGAAAGTCACTCTTTAGTTCGAGGATCGGAACATGTGGTCAATTATCCGATTTATCATATTTATACTTGATAACTCAATCAATTGCGGTGTCAACAGTAAGTCAATCAGAAGATAAAGATGTACTGTGAGAAATAAAATCATGGTTCCGATGTCTTATTAGAAATTTATAAGAATTGTTTGTACCGAGAGTTATCGCGTCCACAAACAAGCAAGTGTTTCTACATGACATCCAACCATTGCTTTAATACTCCATTCTTTTAAATAAAGCACAATAATAGGGATGATTAAAGGGTAGTCATATGGATCTAGCTGGCGTACTTGCCTTAAAACGAGGATTCTTTCCATGTAAGAGTCATCTGTATCGTAGAAAGACTTTCGATTATACAAAGTACCTTAGCTTTGCTAGAAGCAATCAATCATCCAATAAGCAAGGGGATATAAACGTTAATCATTAGAACAAAGCATCATATAACTTTCGGATAATCAATACATTCCCTTCACCTCTTACTAAAGAGTGAATGAGAAACTACTCACTCTTCATAGCTTTGGTAAAGCTGGAAAAGTGAGTGATGCTCATCAGTCTTAGTAGAGGACTTCGCAAAATAAAAGTATAATTGTCAAGGAGCTAATATTCAACTAAGAATGAGTGAAGCATATTCCACCCTTCACGGCTTTGGCAAAGCTCTAGAAGAATGGAAGAGTTTCACTTCTCTAAGAAAGAAGAAAGGTCAAACAATGAAAGTGCACGACATAAATAAAAACATGTATATAAGAGCATAAATGTAAAGCCTAGAAGTAAATAGAGACATAAATGTAAAGACCAAAATTAAATCAAGAACATAAATGTAAAGACTTGAAGTAATTAAAGAAACTACAACTCTTAAGCAAATGTAAATGTAAACATTAATATAAACAAAATGAGTGGGAATCTAAACTTCCCAACTCTTTTGGCAAAGAGAACAACTAAGACAAGAATTAGAAGAGCTATATGTGATGAATGCCAAGTGACCCTAGTGCCAAGTCCCCTTCTCCTCATTTTCTCTCTATAAACCAAGTATATTTATAGGCAGGGAGAGGGGTTAAAGAATAGAGCTGGATTCCAAAGTCAAAGTGAAAAGCCAACCACTCTGCAGGCAGTCTGTTAAGACTGTTCGAACGGTCAAGAGCATTAGAACGGTTTCTCTGTCTTTGCTCTACATCGTTCAAATGTCAGATGAATTCAGTGTTTTCCATTCAGGTTAGAATACACGTGGTTCTCTGTGGAAATCTCCCTCCAAGTCCTTTGTGCTCCAAGTCCTCTGTACAAATTTCCTTCAAAGTCCATGCAGAGTCTGACTACTCTGTATCTCCAATAATTCCAGGGACGTTCGAACGTAGATAGTCATTTGAACGTGGCACTCAAGTGCCTGGGCCTTCTGACTGCAAGTCTGCAACACGCCATATTTTTAGTTAGTCTGATCTTGTAATTGCTCTAGTGGACGTTCGAACAGTGGATGATGTTCGAACGTAGTGCCCAAGTTTTCTAGGGCCTTGATTCTTGCCTGCAACACAGTTTATAACAACTAGCCTGGTTTCTCATGACCGTTCGAACAGGATGTTGTGTTCGAACGTTGCTTCCTTGTTCCAAGCTTTTATAATTTGTTCTCTAATGTGTTGTTGTTGCCTTCAAATTTAATTTTTGTATCCCTTGAACCCTTGTTCACTTTAAGACCGGAAACGTCATCACTTAAACTCCATTAAAGCATAATTAGTCCAAAAAGGGGTATAAGAATATGCTACATTTGAGTACTAATCACACCCCTAACCTAGATATTGCTAGTCCCTAGTAAATCAACATTAATTAAATGTAAATCTATTTCTAACACCTTTTTTCATAGGTTATCCGGTTGCATTTAGCTTATGCAATAAGCCGTTAAACCTCTAAGTTTACTAATTGACATCAATTAGTTGTAAATTAAAAGTATAAAAAAAGTCGAATTAGTAGAATTACCGCACTAAAAAGTAGGAATTAAAGTGAATTAGGGTTAGTGCGGGAATTATTCGTTTTAACAGTTTTTATCTAAAGTTGCAGGATAAATGCAGAAATAACCAAAGAAGAAGGGAGCAATGTCAAGAAGATGAAAACTCTAGGAGGTCAAAGTGTAATAGTCCAACATGAAAAGTCAGAAGCCATGCAAGTTGCAAATCCACTTGCACCACCGTCCGGACGGCACTGCCACCGTCCGGACGGTCCTCCTTAGTCAGCACATGCAAACCTCCACCTCCTGCTTCCCTAATCGCCTATAAATATGGACCTTCACCTCCTCTGCATGCAGACCGGATATGAGAGCTTCCAAGTGAAAATCCAAAGAGAGAAAAAGGAAAAGAAAGGAAGAAAAAGAAAGAAGAAAGTGCAAACACGATCCGGTCCGTGATACACTTTCAGTTCCAATACTGTACTTCTACATTTCTGTTATAGTTTTCCATTCGGACAGTTGAAGTGCTGCCACTTTTTCATCTTAACTGATAATAAGAGTGGTTGTGTTTCAATCGTTCCCTACGAAAGCCTTTTACATTTGGTACTTTAATTCTGTTGTAATGATAACTTCTAACACTCCTTGCTCGTCTATAGCAATGGAGCGTGAGTAGTTCCGTGTATCCTCCAGTGCGAGGGGAACATATGTATAATATTGGTGTGTTTATGGAATTACTGATGTTTTATCTATACGTTTATTATATATATAAGACATGCCAGCTGAAATAACCCCGGTGATCCTATCGGTATGGCTTTGCTTCCACTGGAACGCTGAGGAAGTTTCACTGACGCATGATATTACTATATATAATAATATTGCCTGCTAGAATAACCCCGGTGATCCTATCGGTATGGCTAGCCCTCCACTGGAACGCTGAGGAAGTTCTACTGTCAATATATATTCCAAGATGATCTATTGAATAATTCAAGTATTCCATTTGCATGGCTTGACTTTCCAGGTGACATATCTAAATACAGCTAACCTGACAAGTTGCTGTATTATGATTAACTACCACCAGTTGACCTGACAAGTTGCTGGAAGATCGTCTATACCACCAGCGGGTTTTACTCGAATTAGTCAATTGGAACATCTATAATCCAGCGTAGCCTAATAAGCAGCTGTGTTATAATATATTACCCTCACAATAGCTTAATAAGCTACTGTGTGCTGAATTATGTACATCAGACCTACCGATTGACTTTCCAGTAAAATGGAGGTTGATTGTTGTGTGGTAGCAATTCCGTAACAATACCAATATAAAGCATATGAGATCCTTAAACTGAAGGATATATTTTATATTTCTGTCAATTAATCTGCTTTATTTACGCACTTTGTTATATCTGCACTTTACGCCCGCCTGCCTTTTATTTTAAAACCAGTTAATTAGACTAAGCTCACACCACAAGCAATCAAACATCAAACTACTCCAAAACAACCAATTTACTGTTTAGTTGTGTTATTGTTCTATTTTTATTTTATTTTTTTATTTTTATTATTTTAATTACTTAACTCTTCGTGGGATCGATACTTGGACTTAAAACCGAGAAAACTACAATTCGACCACCTATACTTGGGTGTAATATTTTAATATAATTCAGACACACAAAAAGTGCGAATCATTTACTCTAGAGGACGAGTGTTGTCTCGTGAGGGTTTCTAGTGAAGCTACCCAAATGTAAATGTGAGATTGCTGATTAAAGTAAATTATCATCATGGTCATTGAGACACCCATCCCTTAATTTCAAGTTTTTGTCCCGCATGCTCTTTTCCATTGGTACCATCCCTATGCAAAAATTAACATCTGTCACATTAGCATTTGAAATTTCCTTTGTAGTAGGATGGTCATTCTAGAAATAAGAATTCGTATATAACAAACATTCCACTTTTATCACCCTCCATGGATAGTTTTGATTTCACAAATCTCTCATAGGAACACTCTCAGCAAAAGATTCACTCCGAATATGGTGACTTGTTTCTCACTGAGCATGTAATCAGATGATGACCAATTAGAAATTGCATGCACAATTTAGTAAAGGAGTGAAACTTTTTAGCAATTAGAATAATCATGTTATTGGCACAACCTCATGGAAGAATATTGATGCAAATAACGAAATGTTGTATCACATACCCCAACTTTTGATTGAGAACATGCATATGCATCAGACTTGAGATCAATTAGGGCTTTCATAGGTTGTAATCTGGCTAGAGGTCAGTGGCTAACGAAATGACGTCAATGGAGTTTCAAAAATGCAATCTCTTTTATCCATTCTAGCACACCTCTGTTTGGTTTTTCGACATTTTTTCTGGGAATGGGATTTCTTTCTTTCATTTTTCCCATTTTTCACTTTCTTGGAAATTCCCCGTCTTTCGATCTCTTTTCCCTTTTTCAGTTGTTTTCACCGATTTTGTTTTCTTTTATGGAATAGTAACCACCTTATCCTTTCTATTTTCCTTTCTTTTCTGTATCATTCTGATTTATATGAGGGTGCAAGAAATTTGGATAGCAAGGTAAGTCAAGTATATTTTCTTGTGGCTTGGTCATCATATGGCTTTTTGGAAAAGAATTCACACTTTGAAGGCTCGATCATGGCTGACTAGGGTCATACTTTTGTGAAAAGATTAGCTAAGGCTCAAAGTAGATCCAAAGATGGCCTAAGATCCTTTCTCAAGCCTGTGCATATGTTAGTGTCGTCTTGCACATGCTTCATGTGGGATATGTCAACAGATCACTTTAGTTGCATCAATCAAAGCGAGTTTAATGAGATTATTGAAAAATAGAAAGTGAAAAACCTTTTTTGAGTAGATGTTGATATTCTCTCTGAAGCATCAAAAGGGTCAAAACTAACCATGATATTCTTTGTTATCTCCACTGATTATGTCAGGTTTTTCAGAGAATGTCAGTTATATACTGATTCCATTTTCGAGTTTGATAACTGTGTACTTTGAGAATAACAAATACTAATGTACATTTGATAATGTAAGCATAGAGATAATATCAGTTAAAAGAGTTGTGGTCAAAGGTCAAGATTGCCAAGTTGTGCGTCAAACTGATCATGTGATTAGTTACTTTATCAAACAATCTTAACATTCACATGTGTTTTTATCAACAAAAGTTACTAAAGTGCTAATTTTACAAATGCCTTTAAATAGATAAAAAAGATAAACTGAATCATTCCATTTACAAAATATGATCATTTGATACACCAATCATTAATGATCCAATCCATCCAAATGAAGTAATAGAATAACACCATAACCACACAAACTTGAAAATATCCATCAAAACACACAAACAAACAAAACAAACAACCAAAAGAACAAACATCCACAACTACACAAAACAAATATCTCCTCTAGCTCCAGCCCTAAGATAGCTAAGAATCTACTCCTGTTGTTTAAAGATCTTAGCTTGCTGTCGGAGAATCACAGCTTGATTGGTCTCAATCCCAATCATGACATCCCTAAGGGATCTCTGAGTACTGGAGCCAGGTCTTGCCTAATACGGCCGTGCTCTCTCCTCCTCCATCTCTCTCGCTAACTCCCTCTCTTCCTCTCGGTCTAGCTCCTCTTGTACATCGTCTCTTCCTCGGGCTGGTGGCATTTCTTGCATTCCTGCCGGGGTATCACTGTGTCGCTGGCTTCTCTTGAACGAGCCTTTGTTGAGTTGTCCCATTGGCAACTGTATCTCCATCTCTGGCCTCTCTCATACTCCATTTTCTAGACAAATCTTCCTTACCAAAGTGCCAAAGGGTAATGCACTTTTTTTTTTACATTACACTCTTTCTTCATTTTGTTGAGGAAGAGAAAAAGGAGGTCAATGCTATGTCCTTTTCCTATGACATAGAGGAGGCGAGCCATCTCTGGCAAAATCTCATTTTTTTTCTTTTTAGAGGGGCTACATTGGAGACCGCAATCAAGTTGAGCATTTTGTACTTGTCGGTCAATTCCCCTTGTTTCAAAAAATTCCTCTTTCCCCATGCAAAATCCACAACCCCAATCAACTCCTTGTCTACCCTATCCAAATTAATATTTTTCTTTGGAGGGTATTTAGGGTTGTCCACTTGAGGCAGCTTTGGTCTAATCTCTTTAAGATATGCCTCATCCACATTGATGTGGTTACCCCGTACATAGGTCCGGATAGTGCCATTAAAGATTTCGGTGTTGGAGTAAACCTCTTGCACCAAATCAACAATGGCCCTCCCTCCGTTCTTCAAATGCCAGACCCATTTTCTTCTATCCATCTCTTCCAGCAAACCCAACTCAGCAAAGTCAGAGACTACAACGTCTCTCTCACATACAACAACTTGATTTTTGAAGAAATTCTCATACCTTTCCGCTTTTAGAGCGTTTGAAAACCTGATACGGTCGTACCTCTTTCTCCTTTCTTTCCCTTGTCCTTCTTGGATCACTTCCTCAATCCAGTTGGGCTCTTGGTTCACTGGTGGATCACGCCTAGCAGGTATCTTCATCTGAGGCATTGCATTCGAATGTTGGCAGCCTAGAGGGGGTTCTGACAATTGGATTTTCTGTAGTGGGGTTGATGTTTTTGAGGTGGAGATGAGTTGGGGAGGGTCAAATTAGGGTTTCTTGGGGTTTGAGCGTACATTGAGGTATGGGGAGTGAGAAACGAGCTCTAGGGTTTGAGAGGTTTTGAGTATTTTGAAATGAATCAGACATTCATGCTTTTATATTCTGCATTGCACCGTTCAAACATGAAATGAAGAATTTTAAAATATTATTCAAACGGTCAAGGGCTTTTCAAGCGATGCTAGCTCCCAGTACTTTGTGTTTTCAACAGTGTTTTTAGTAGAGAAGTCATCAGAGGCAAAGTACTGCGAGCATCACACGTTCGAACGTTAGACAAAAAAAAAATGTTTCTCTATTACACTACACACAATCAGAGAAGGCTAAACGTCACAAGTTCAAAACAAAAAATCATGGCGTCTCAGGATAAATCCCCACCCACGCTTGAGGTTGGTATTTTGGGACATTCCTTACTCGGCCCATATTTTCATTGTTAGTAATTTAAAAGTAGAAAAATATGTACAAAAATAAAAAAGGATTTGCACACTATTTACCAAAATTTCAACCATTGGCTTTCATTCCTCAAAACATAATTTTCCACAGTTTGTTAGAAAGCAATCTAATCCGAGTCATCCTCTGTGTAGTTTGAACAACCAGTGACTCTTCTAATCTCTTGTCGCACAAACCGGTTAAGCAAAGCACCGAAATAGGATGTTGTGTCGGGATAATCCTTACTCTGCCCATTCACTATCCAATCTAATCGATCGAGTGCGCGACCAAAAATTGGTTCAGAACACTGATTGTATCTTTTATCATGAAATACCCAACCACACCGTTTACAGGCACTAAGTCTCTTGGCACGACGACATTTAGCAAAAGTGTTTCTGCCACAGAGGGGTTTTGCTTGTTGTTCTTGGACCTCATTTTTCCTTACCTGTCTTGCTTTTCTTATGATCACAGTATGCACATCTGTTCGAAAAGTGCGTAGAGCTCCTAAACTAAACCAAAAAAGTTTAACATCCATGATTCCTAAGCTTTAAGACTCACTATCCGATTCTTTAACATCTGCCAGTCACAAAGACTATTTTAATTTGACCCTCAGATAATAAACAAGACTCTTTACACAATAAAATCAGAACAACCGCAACAACAGCACAAATAAAAACAAAAAATTTAAAAGTTTTATGGTACGGGTATAAAAACAATACAACAAAAATAAAATACGGACAAAATATGAACTGCAGGTTCTCACACCCTCAACTTGAACTGAACATTGTTCCCAATGTTTCAAATTTACCAGTATGGATCTTGGAAATAAGGTTGAAAGGTAGTGACCCGTGCTTCTTCAGATACATACAAATCCAAATGCAACCATTAATCCTTTTTGTTCATATCTTGGCCTCGGTTAGGCTTGTAAGGCTTGTATGTGATTGCGAAAAGCAGCAGTATACCTATAAACAACTGGAGTAAAATAATATAAAACATGAAAAAGGGAAAAAAAACTAAGAAGAAGAGAAATGAAGCAGAACATAAAGCGAGGAAGAAGAAGAAGAATAAAAAGAAGAAAAATTCGGTGGTGGGGGGCTCAATGGAGACAGATGGGAAAGGATAGAAAAAGTGATGGGGTCTCATGATGGTGTTTCCTTGGGTCGGGTTTTTACCTAATCCAACCCTTTTGAGTGTCGGCAGATGCGATTCTCGGAGAGATATTCTGGTTCCATTAAAATAATGGTTTCCATATTTTTAACAAAATCCTCCAAAAATGGTTTCAACCTTTGGCCATTAACAGTAAAGGCATTACCGTTTGATGGGTTTTCCACTTCTATTGCTCCATGATCAAACATTTTTTTGACAATGTAAGGCCCAGTCCATCTTGATTTTAACTTACCAGGGAAAAGGTGCAATATTGAATTAAACAACAGGTCCTTCTGAGAAGGTTCAAATGATTTCCACATAATGGTCTTGTTATGGAAAATTTTCATCCTGTTTTTAGCAATCTTGGCATTTTCATGAGCTTCGTTTCTCAATTCTTCCAATTCATTTATCTGAAGTTTTCTTGATAGTCTAGCTTTGTCCAGATCTAGATTCATTGCTTTAATGGCCCAGTATGCCCTATGTTCCAATTCCACAGGTAGGTGATAAGGTTTTCCATAGACTAATCGATAGGGAGACATGCCCAAAATTATTTTAAAAGCAGTACGATATGCCCAGAGTGCATCAGTCAGTCTTGACGACCAATCTTTGCGATCTAGGTTTACCACTTTTTCTAAAATTAATTTGATCTCCCGATGAGCTAATTCGGCCTTTCCAATAGTCTGTGGGTGATAAGGAGTTTCAACTTTGTGAAAAATCAGATATTTTTTTTATCAAATTCTAGAAAGGACGATTGCAAAAGTGAGAACTCCCATCACTTATGATTGTTTTAGGAATTGTAAATCGGGATAAAATATTTTCTTTTAAAAATTTTATCACCGTTTGGTGATCATTATTTCGGCATGGAATTGCCTTAACCCATTTGGATACATAGTCTGTTGCCACTAAAATGTATAGATAGCCAAAGGAAGGTGGAAATGGTCCCATAAAATCGATGCCCCAGTAGTCAAAAATTTTAATCTCCAGAATTGGGTTTAAGGGCATCGTGTTTCTTTTTGAAATATTTTCTAATCTTTGGCATCTATCACACGTTAAACAAAAGTCATGGACGTCTTTAAAAAGTGTGGGCTAGTAAAAGCCACACTGTAAGATTTTTGCAGTGGTTTTACTTGATGAAAAGTCCACTACATGCTTCAGAATGACAAAATAATGTTATATGTCTGCATTCCTGAGCAGGGATGGATCGTCTTATGATGTGATCCTTACAGTATTTAAATACATACGGATCTTCCCAAAAGAAGTTACGAACCTCCCTCAAAAATTTTTTTTCATCCAAGAGAATGAATGACAGAGGAAATGTTCCAGTAGCTAGGAAATTTGCAATGTCTGCTTACCATGGGGTCTCATCAATTACGAACAGTTGTTCATCAGGGAATTTCTCATTGATTGACAGTTCATCCTTGTGGAATTCATATGTTAATCTGGACAGATGTCTGCCACCACATTTTCAACTCCTTTCTTATCTTTAATGACCAGATCAAACTCTTGGAGTAAGAGTATCCATCTTAAGAGCCTCGGTTTGACAAATTTCTTTGTGAGCAAGAATTTTAGGGATGCATGGTCAGTGAATACAATAACAGAATATCCAACAAGATAAGAACGAAATTTTTCCAAAGCAAAAACTACAGCAAGCAATTCTTTTTCAGTTGTTGAATAATTCATTTGAGCATCATTCAAAGTTTTTCTTGCATAGTAGATTACATGGGATTTCTTATCTTTTCTTTGCCCCAATACAACACCTACACCGTAGTCACTTGCATCACACATTAGTTAAAAGGGTAAAGTCTAGTCAGAGGGTTACATTATTGGAGCAGAAATTAACATGCTCTTTAGCTTCTCGAAAGCTTTCTGGCAAGCTTCATTCCAATCAAAGATTACATCATGACTCAGGAGATGACACATGGGTTTGGCTATGGTACTGAAGTCTTTTATGAATCTCCTGTAAAAATCTACCTGTCCTAGAAATGATTGAACATCCTTTATAGTCTTGGGTGCTGGCAGATTTTTAATTAGATAAATTTTTGTCCTGTCAACTTTCATGCTTTCAGGCGACACAATGTCACCTAAGACAGTGCCTTGTGTTATCATGAAATGACATTTTTCTCAATTAAGCACCAAATTGGCTTCTTGACACCTTATTAAAATTTTGTCTAAGTTTTCCAAACACAAATCAAATGAGTCATCATAGACAGAAAAATCGTCCATAAAAATTTCCAAAAAAATTTCAACCATGTCGCTAAACAAACTTAGCATGCACCTTTGGAATGTTGCAGGAGCGTTACAAAGTCCAAAAGACATCCTTTTAATTGCAAAGATGCCAAAGGGACATGTGAATATGGTTTTCTCCTGATCATCTAAGGCAATTTCAATTTGATTATACCCAGAATATCCATCTAACAAATAGTAAAATTCATGGCCTGCAATTCTTTCTAGAACTTGGTCAAGGAATGGAAGGGGGAAATGGTCTTTCCAAGTTACCAAATTCAGTTTTTGGAAATCAATGCACATTCACCATCATGTGACGACTCGAGTTGGTACTAGTTTATTAGCATCATTTTTTACCGCTGTGACCCTAGATTTTTTGGGTACCATTTGGGTTAGACTAACCCATTTGCTATATGGGAAAGATTATTCATGCATGTAAGAGTTTGAGTACCTCAGTTCTCACAACTTCCTTCATGTGAGGATTTAGTCGTCTCTGCATTTGACGAGAGGGTTTTGAGTCCTCTTCAAGATATATTGCATGATTGTAGATCAACGGACTTATACCTTTCAAGTCAGCGATGGTCCACCCAATGGTGCTTTTATGACTTTTAAGAACTTCAATCAGTTTAGACTCTTGCAAGTCTGTGAGCTTAGAGGAGATTTCCACTGGGTATGACTTGTTTTCTCCTAAAAGTGCATACTTGAGGTCAGAGGGGAAAGGTTTTAATTCAGGTTTTGGTGGCCTATCACTTGATGAGATTAACTTTATGTCATTTGATGAAAGTTCCTCGAATTTGGGTGCCTATTTCTCAACAGCATCAGTAGGGCAATTTTATGGTTTTGACTCAGATGAGTCAGACTCTAGCAAAGATGATTCAGTCAGATGTTCACAGAACATGTCACTCAGATGTTTTTGTATCAAGGATTCAATGGAGTTTACCTCTCCTTCGTCCTCATCCTCTCCTAGATTTTTAGCAATAATAAAAATATTCAGCTCAAGAGTCATATCCCCGAAAGTTAATTTCATGACTTCATTCCTACTATTGATTAGTGCATTGAAAGTTTCTAGGAAAGGTCGACCAAGGATGACAGAATTTGGTTCTCTGAATGTAATGTTGGCTGAGTATCTAGAACAATTAGGTCAATAGGGAAGACAAAATTATCCACTTGGACAAGCACATTTTCAACAATGCCCCTAGGGATTTTGACAGATATGTCTACTAACTGAAGTGTGACACAAGTGGATTTGAGTTCACCCAGACCCAACTGTTGGTAGACGGAGTAAGGTAGCAAATTAACACTAGCTCCAAGGTCTAACAATGCTTGTTCTATCTTGAAATCTCCAAAGACACATGAGGTAGTTAGACATATGGGTCCTTGTATTTTGGAGGGGTGTTGCATTGTAGCAAGACACGGGCTTATTCTGTTAGAAAGGCTTTTTTTTGGACATTATGGGTTCTCTTGACTGTGCACAAGTCCTTTAGAAACTTAGCATAAGATGGTACTTGTTGGATTGCATCCAGAAGTGGGATGTTGATTTTTACTTGCTCGAAAAGCTCGTAAATTTCAGACTGATGATTCATCTTTTTGCTAGCCTTTAGTCTATGCGGGAAAGGAGTGGGAATTGAACATAAAGGTTCTCTTTCCTTGGAAGGTTCTGGCTCTTGTTCTATAATAGGCGCAGACTCTTTTTCAATCACAAGTTTGGGCTCAACTAATGAGTTGATTGGAATTGGCTCTGGTTTTGACTTTGGAAATAGCATGTCTGTGACGGTTTTGTTAATCACCTTGCCACTTCTTAGTGTCGTGACTACTTGAGCTTAATCTTATGGAGGTTTTGGTTGGGCAGAAAATTTTTCCTTTTCTTGTGTGCTCATGGATTGGGTCAACCTTTGAATGTGGCTTTTAAGATCTTCAAAGGAGTGGGTGGTCTGTGCTTTGAACTCAGTGAAAGATTGGGTGGAATGTGTATTGAAGTTCATTTGAGTTTGCATGAACTGATTCAGTGTGTCTTCAAGGTTCCTCTTGTATGGTGGTTGGTATGGATGATATGCAGGATGTCCTTGAGATGGTGGTTGTGAGTTTTGTGGTTGGTTCATGGGAATTAGTTGTGTTCCTCCAACTGAATTTTGGGTGGTTTCGCCACCCTGGATTATATGTTTTAGAGTATGAGTTGGAGTAAGGCTTGTTAAAATTGGATATTGCATTTGTTTGTTCCAACAAGACTTCTTTGAATGCAGGGATGGTAGGACATTCCCCAGTAGGATGTCCTGTCAATGCACAAATTCCACACACTTGTTCTATGGAAGGGCCCAATTTGACTTGATGAATTTTTTCCATATCTAAAGCTTCAAGCTTTCGAGATAAAGTGGACATTTTTGCTCTCAGGTCATCATCTTCTCTCAAGACATACTTTCCCCTTTGGGAAGTGGATGGTCGGGCTTCACTAGTGGTAGGGGAGGCCGAGTCCCACATCTGAGAACTATCAGATATAATGTCAAAGAAATAGTATGCCTCCTCTGGACTTTTACCCATAAACTCTCCTTGGGCCATCATTTCGACAAACTGACGCAGTCTAGTGGATAAGGAGTCATAGAAGAATCCTACTAGAGTCCAATTTTCAAAAGCATGGTGTGGGCAAGCTTGGAGTAATTCTTTAAATATTTCCCAACTTTGGTAAAATGTTTCCCCTTCTTTCATCGAAAAATTCATGATTTGCCTTTTGAGTGTGTTGGTCCGATGTAAGGGAAATTTTTTTCTAAAAAAATCATTTTGAAAGATCTGTCAGGTTGGCATGGAAAGAGATTTTAAAGAATTTAGCCATTGTTTAGCTTTGTCCTTTAGAGAAAAAGGAAAAAGTTTCATCTTGGTAAGTTCTGAATTATCTTGAAATGTTCTACACACTTCTGCAAAATCTTTCATAAGTAGATACGGATTTTCGGTATCCAATCCATGGAAAACAGGTAACAACTGTGCAGTCCCCGGCTTTACAGTAAATGGGGGTGCATCTGGAGGAAATACAAAACATGAGGGGACACTATTTCTTATGGGATTTAAGTAATCCCACAAAGTTTAAATGTTAGGCACCTCATCTTCCCTCATGAAAACTTCTCCATTTCTATCAATATTTACCATAATACTCTCACAAGAGTCTACTATTGATCTTGGCAATTTTGGTTTAGATTGGTTCACAGATCCAGAAGATTCTGCCGACAAATTTTTATAGTGAGTAGCGTTCTCAGACATAAAATAAATAGAAACAAAACAAATTATTTATAGTAAACGGGAGAATATATACAAAAAAGAAAGGTCTTTTTACCTTTTACATGTAAAACACTTTTACAAGGTTCTCCGGCAATGACACCAAAAACTTGACTTGATCCGAAATGTGTATACCCAAGTGCAGGCGGTCAAGTTGTAGTAATAATCCGGTTTGAGACCGAAGTCGAATCCACAGGGAACTATAGTTTTGGTGTTTCAAAGTAAGCAGTAAAAGAGACCGATTGATTGTAACTTTTGAGATTTTAAAGTTGTGAGTGGTGGGTGACTTATTGAACAGAATGTTGAATTGTTTCCAAGAATTTTTCTAGACAAAATATGAGATGAATTCAAATGGCAGAAAGTCACTCTTTAGTTCGAGGATCGGGACATGTGGTCAATTATCCGGTTTATCATATTTATGCTTGATAACTCGATTAACTCCCGTATCAACAGCAAGTTAATCAGAAGATAAAGATGGACTTTTAGAATTAAAATCATGGTTTCGATGTCTTATTAGAAATTTATAAGAATTGTTTGTACCGAGAGTTATGGCGTCCACAAACAAGCAAGTGTTTCTGCATGATATCCAACCATGGCTTTAATATTACATTCTTTTAAATAAAGCACAATAATAGGGATGATTAAATGGTAGTCATGAAGATCTAGCCGAGGTACTTGCCTTGAAACGAGGAGTCTTTCCATGCAAGAGTCATCCGTGTCGTAGAAAGACTTTCGATTATACAAAGTACCTTAGCTTTGCTAGATGCAATCAATGATCCAATAAGCAAAGGCATATAAATGTTAAGCATTAGAACAAAGCATCATATAACTTCCAGATAATCAATACAAGCCCTTCACCTCTTAGTAAAGAGTGAATGAGAAACTAGTCAGTCTTCATAGCTTTGGTAAAGCTGAAAAAGTGAGTGATGCTCATCCCTCTTAGTAGAGGACTTCATAAAATAAAAGTATAATTATCAAGGAGCTAATCTTCAACTAAGAATGAGTGAATCACGTTCCACCCTTCATGGCTTTGGCAAATCTCTAGAAGAGTGGAAGAGTTTCACTCCTCTAAGAAAGAAGGAAGCTCAAACAATGAAAGCGCACGACATAAATAAAAGCATGTATGTAAGAGCATAAATGTAAAGCCTAGAAGTAAATAGAGACATAAATGTAAAGACCAAAATTAAATCAAGAACATGAATATAAAGACTTGAAGTAATTAAAGAAACTACAACTCTTAAGCAAATGTAAATGTAAACATTAATGTAAGCAAAATGAGTGGGAATCTAAACTTCCCAACTCTTCTAGCAAAGGGAACAACTAAGACAAGAATTAGAAGAGCTATATATGATGAATGCGGAGTGACTCTAGTGCCAAGTCCCCTTCTCCTCATTTTCTCTCCACAAACCAAGTATATTTATATATAAGGAGAAGGCATGGAGAGGGGTAAAAGAATAGAGCTAGACGCCAAAGTAAAAGTGAAAAGCCAACCACTCTGCAGGCAATCTGTCAAGACCGTTCAAACGGTCATAGGCGTTTGAACGGTTTCTCTATCTTTGCTCTACATTGCCCAAACGTCAGATGAATTCAGTGCCTGCCATTCAGGTCAGAAGACATGTGGTTCTCTGTGGAAATCTCCCTCCAAGTCCTCTGTGCTCCAGGTTCTCTGTACAAATCTCCTTCAAAGTCTATACAAAGTCTGTCTGCTTTGTCTCTCCAATAATTCCAGGGACGTTCGAACGTAGATAGTCATTCGAACGTGGCACTCAAGTGCCTGGGCCTTCTGACTGCAAGTCTGCAACACGCCATGTCTTCTGTCAGTCTGATCTTGTAATTGGTCCAGTGGACGTTCAAACAGTGGATGACGTTCAAACGTAGTGCTCAAGTCTTCCAAAACCTTGGTTCTTGCCTACAACATAGTTTATAACAGCTGGCCTGGTTTCTCATGACCGTTCAAATGGAATGTTGCGTTTGAACGTTGCTTCCTTGTTCCAAGCATTTACAATTTTTTCCCTAATGTGTTGTTGCCTTCAAATGTAATTTTTGTACCCTTTGAACCCTTGTTCACTTTAAGACCTGAAACATCATCATTTAAACTCCATCAAAGCACAATTAGTCCAAAAAGGGGAATAAGAATATGCTACATTTGAGTACTAATCTTCAAACCGGACTATCGTACACTGAGAGAGGAAAGAAAATAAGTTAAAATGGAAGAGGAAGTCTCCCTTGAATTAGAAAACTAGAAATCTAGCTACTCATGAAAGCAAGAAAGAAGTGCATAATGTAAAGATACATGTAAATGAAATAGACTGAAAATAGAGGTGAAATGAAGCTTAAAATAGAGCCTTGAACTTGTAGTAATGCTAGGAGAAAGTAAACTACCAAGATAAATGCATTTCATAACCAAAATCAAAGCTTAAAGACAATACCTAGTTGAAATTGAAAAAGTTGAAGAGAAGAGAATAGAAACCCAACTGTAGATATTGAAGTGCAAGAACAAGGAATTAAACTTAAAATAGAAGAGAGTACAATGCAAGAATTAAATATTACAAGAGAACTACAACTTACAGCAATGAAATGGGTGAAGAAAATGAAAAAAAATATAAATTTCTATCTTTATAGCACTATTCATCATCTTCTTCATTAAGCTAAAACTAAGCTTAGGTAGCCACCCCCTTAGAACTTGTATAATGCTTAATATAATGGA
>CM042202.1:648023-698250 GCA_023539305.1 Ilex asprella | reverse complement strand
AAAGAACTAGAATGTAAAACTTGAATTAAAATGAATACATAAAAACATTAGGTATTCTTCAAGAGGGGAGCTCTTGATCTCTCCCCACAAGTGTGTCCTCAAAGGCTCCCAAAAGGGGAGTATATATAGGCAGGGAAGATCAAGGGAGTGGTGAAAGAACAGTGCTGGACAAGTCAAAGGGAAAATCTGAAGTTCAAACAAAGAATCGGGCAAGTTGCAGTCTGTCAGTGAGACCGTTTGAACGGTCCCTTCCGTTCGAACGTGAAGGCTGTTTTGCTTGTATGTCTGTGTTGATTTTCAGGCTTCACGTGGGTTAAAGTCATCTCTGTCAGAGTCATCCACCAACTTCCTGCAACTATCAGAGTCTTCAAACACTCCAGATTCAGTCGGTCATGGCACCCATGTGCCTGAGGGTCTTTCTTCTGGCTTGGGAGTCTGCACACGCAAAGTCTTCCAGTCAGCCTGATCGTGTCAGTGTTTCTAGTGTTGTTCGAACGTGGGATAGTAGTTCGAACGTGATGATGCGTTCGAACGAGGCTTGGTGTTCGAATGTTAGGCTTTAGCCTCCAGGGTCTGTCTGCAACACGCCTGGTCTTCGTTAAATTCAGGGGAACGTTCGAACGGTCCCTTTCGTTCGAACGTGAAGGTTGTCCTCCAAGATTTTCCATTGTTTGATCTTTAAAGCACTGCAGTTACACTTAAATGTTTTATTTGTTATGCTTGACCCTTCTTTTCTCATTTTAGCACCTGAAACATCACCATTTGAACTCCATCAAAGTATAATTAGTCTAAAGGAGGCACAATAAAAAGTTATAATTGGGTATCAATCAGGCCCCCAAAGCAAGCAGAGATGAGTTGCAGGAGGTTCAGGGCTGTTTTAGGGAGCCTACCGGTAAACTAAACCTTCTGGAGTCGGGCATATTGGTATGCAGTACCGGTACTGTTCTGTACAAGTATAGTCTTCGTACCAGTACTGTTTTCTGCTCTAGAGCAGTCTCCATAGAATCGACATAACTTTTAATCCAACTATTGGATTAAGCTAAAATGTGGACACAATATAGAAGATATCCAGGTCTACAACTTTCATGTTTTTCACTTTTTCATATTCGAAGCGGATCATGGTCAACATGGTGGAAAACTAAGGCTCTGTAACCCAATGATGCGGGTGGTGGCGCCTTTATTCCCTAACACCAATTCCTCCTGAATTTCTTCAGTTTTAAGCCTCCAAATTTCCATGTAAAGTGTCCATGCCTTCACCACACATCCATACTAGTTGCAAGGTCCTAAAATCAATGATTTAAGCTATATAAACATGCAACATAAAAAATTTAACATTATTTATAATTTCGGCTAACATTAAGTAGTTATATGCAAAAGTTAAGTTAAAATGCATGTAATGAGGCCTTCAATTATACAATATTTTATTCTCATCACTCATCGCCGTCCTCTTCATGCTACTGGCCTTGCCAATAGCCCTAGTCTTAGGGGGTGAGCTTGTCAAATGCATAGAACTTGACCTTGAAGTGCTTGCACATCCGAGCCACCAAGTTCCCGAAAAGGTAGATTGGCCTTAGGCTTTTGTGTCTTGGCAAAATCCTTCATCACTTCCCATATGAAAAGTGCAAAGTCCACTGTCTTCCCTAACATGAATGCATCCAAAAGATCTAGCTTTTTAATGTTCGACGTCTTTTAGTGCCCCTCGAAAGCAGATTGTAATGAAGAAGTTTATTCAAAATCCCATAAGAATGTTTTAGTCCCCCAACTTGGACCGTACTCTTGAACTAAATAGGGTCTTCATACATTAATGCCACAAACTCAGAGATAGTCTTGACTCGATTGATGTTACGAGGGTATACCTGTATGGAGGAAGATGGTTGGTCATAGTGTAGGAGGGTAGCAATAATAGCAGGAGTCACATCAAATGTCTTATCCCTTACATTTGTCGTCTAAATCTCGACCTCATTCACCTCCACTACCTTGAGCTAATGATAAAATTCTCAGCATAAGGATAAATTGAACCCATCCATGGGCTCGAATCAAAATCCCACCCCATGGACAACAACAAGCTGAACAACCTCATTGCTTGGACCAAGAGAAATGTGGTCGAGGTGCCTTTCGCAAGTGACATTCTTTTCTTGGATCAATTGATACCTCGCATCATTCCTAGCCTTCTTCCTTTGTTCAGTACAATCTCCACTTGAGCCCTCCTCACTCCTCTTGCGGGTGCTTGTGTCCCCGAGTTGTGGAGAGTCAGGCTCCATTCTTTTGTTTGGGTCATGCAAAGCAACAGTGCCCTAGAGTCAATAATGCAAAAAAATCAAAGATAAAACCCTCAAATGGATCCATAACCACCTGGAGAATCACCACATGATGAGACATTACAAAGATCATAAAAAGATTGAAGAGAGTAGAGGGGATAGGGTTTATGAGATTTTTGGCAACTAGGGTTTCTAAAGGTTGAAATCCACTTAGTCACAACTCTAAGAGTAAGGTTTGAGAGATGAATGCAATGGGGAGGTTTGGGAGCTTAGGGGTGTTTTGGGTGAGAGAGAAAAACTCTAGGGTTTGTGAATTTTGAAGACAATGAAGGGTTTCCCCGAAAGAATATGATTAAAATCCCTAATTTTTTGCATTCAAGGTGAAGTCTATTGGTAGGTCGATGGAAACCTACCATTAGGTTTCACTCTAGTGAACAAAAAATACTATTAGGTTTGGCGGTAGGTGCACGACCAGTGGCCAAAACCTGCCGGTATGGCCTACTGGTATGTTTTGCCTTATTTGCAAAATACCCCTGCTGTTCAACACATTTCCACTCCACTTCAATTCAGGACCTACCCTATACATTCTAAGACTCTCTTTATGACCTCTCCTCCTCCCAAAACATGTATTACACTTAAAAACCACAATTTGAACCATCATGCCCCAAGTTATTACCAAAATTGCAAAATGATTTAAAATTTCAAAGCATTCAACAATCAAGGCATGGATTTCTATTTTAAAATACCAAAATAAACACCCATAATGTAAGACACATATGCAATTAGCAAGGGAATTCCAAATTCATTCAAATATAAAAAACTTGAGCAATATTCCCCTATTCTGCAAGCAAGAAACTATTTAACACATTGTTCAGATGGTTGAACTAAGCACAAATGAGCATCACTATGGCCTCAAATACTAGTCTAAAATATGCACCTACACATTCATTTCCAAACTCATGTGTGTGTGGCTGGATAAGTAATTTGAGCATTTATGTAACAAAATTCACATTCAATTGGCTAGCCAAGTTCATCTTCAATGCAAAACTCACCAAAAGCCTCTCTTAACAATGAATCACACTAAAGTTATCCTGGCATGCACTTCGTGTGTACATGTGTGATAGAATCTTGTGTACAAAACAAAGTGTTCTCTCATGTAATCCAAAATTGAAGTTCATGTATGAAAAACAAGTGACTTTGGCATAATCTCATGAAAGAATGTTAGGGCATTGGGTAGCAAGACTAACTCATCATTTTTCTTAAAATTATTCCCATGCTTCCCAAGATCATTAAGAATTTCAAAGTTTATAATGGGGCCTTGGGGCAATATTGAGGTAAAAAAAATGAAGGATTTATGATACAAAGAGGGTTGTTCTGAGTGAAAGACTTTTATTTTAAAAATATCTCCCGTTTTATTGGATTTTTATTCATACACCATTGATGAGTACATAATATTGCATATTTAACGGCCTCATTACGTGCATTTTAACTCAGCTTTTGCATCTAAGTACTTAGAGTTATTCCAAATTAGGAATAATGTTGAATTTTCGATGTTGCAGGTAATTAAAACTTAGATAATGGATTTTAGGACCTTGCAACTAAGTATGGATGTGTGGTGAAGGCATGTACACATTGCATGAGAATTTACAGGCTTAAAAGTGAAGAAATCGTGGAGGTATTAGGGTTTGATAACAAAGGCACAAGCACCCACACCATTTGGTTGTAGATCCTCGATTTTCCTCAATTTTTACCGTGATCCATTTCTAAGCTGAGAAAGTGCAAAACATAAAAGTTGTGTATTTGGATGTCCTATGTGTTGTGTTAAAATTTGAGCTCTATCAGACGGTTGGATAAAAAGTTATAAAACTTCTACGAAAACTGGTCTGGAGCTGACAAAGTGCACCGGTACACTGAACTCCAGTAGCTAAAGAGTTCTGGTACGCCATACCGGTGATGAGCACATAATATTGTATATTTGAAGGCCTCATTACATGCATTTTAACTCAACTTTTGTATCTAAGTACTTAGAGTTAGCCAAAATTATGAATAATGTTGAATTTTCTATATTGCAGGTAATTATAGCTTAAATGATAGATTTGAGACCTTGTAACTAAGCATGGATGTGTGGTGAAGGCATGTACACATTACATGAATATTGGGAGGCTTAAAAGTGAAAAAATCAAGGAGGTATTAGTGTTGGGTAACAAAGGCACCAACACCCACACCATCTGGTAGCAGATCTTCGGTTTTCATCCAGTTTGACCATGATCCACTTCAAATCTAAAAAAGTTCAAAGCATAAAGGTTGTATATTTAGATGTCTTCTATATTGTGTCAAAATTTTAGCTCAATCCAACAGTTAGATCCAATGTTACACCGATTCTACAAAAACTGGTCCATAGTAGAAAACAGTAGAGGTATGCAATACCGATATTGAATCGTACCAGTTCTGCATATCGGTAGCTCGAACTCCAAAAGCCTTAAAGTACCAGTACACTCCACAGAAGTGCCCAGAACGATTATTTTTCACCCTTCACTTGCTTGGGGGTCTCACCTATACTTCTCCCACTTGCCCCAACATTTCCTTACACATTTTTATGCATCCCTTACACAATTTGAAGACTTTTGGGACTTGGCATTCAAGGAGGATGGGAGGGGAATTGGGCTGCCAGGGAGTTGTAGGCTAGCTCTTCCTAGTCTGTGTAACCCATCCAAATCATCTCCCATTGATGGGAGGTCTGCTCTCACACCTAGGGGGACCACCATGCACGAAAATTAAAGGCTCACACTTCATTATATTCATCATTCACACAAGATTGAGGGGTGGCTACCTAAGCTCAGTTTTAGTTCATTGTAGAAGATGATGAATAGTAGTTATGTTTTTGCAATTTCTTCACCATTTTCTTCCATGTAAGCTTTAATCGTCATGTAATTTATATTTCTTGCACTTTAATCTCATTCCTTTCAAGTTTATTGCTACTTTAGTTACATGTTCTTGAATCTACCATTGTTGTATTAAATTTTCCTTCATTTCAAGTTTAAAATGGGTATTGCATATTTTTCTTGATATTTCAAGTTTTCTTGCTTTAAGTTAAGTTTTAATCTTTGTTTCTTCATTATGTCTATTTACATTATGCATGCCTTGTCTTTTATTACGAGTAGCTAAATTTTAAGTTGGCTAATCCAAGGGAGAATTCCTCTTGTGTGTATCATTTCAACTCAATTTCTTTCCTCCTCTCAGTGTACGGTGGTTCGGTTTGACTGGGTTGAGAGTGGGCATGATCGTGAGTCTTTGATATCCCATAGGCCTATTCACAGGTTATGCTTGCATCTTCACCTCCACTTGGTTGTGAGTTCTTGATACATCATAGGCATTGTCATGGTGTATGCTTGAATCCTCACCTCCATCTCGTCCCTAGTTTCCCACGAATCAATCGTTCATCTATGCACTATTGGAGGAAGACTTTGAGTTAAGTTGGTATTTTCATGGGAATGAACTCTTTGGATTAGCCAACACTTATTTTATTTCATTTTAGTACAAACTCCAAATCACAAAACTCAAACACAAGATTCTACACTTTTTCTCTTTTGTTCACCAAAATCACTTTCACCACACTTGAACTTTCTATCCCTGAGGAGACAGCATTGGAATACTTTTTCAAGTAAAACACAACATTCAAAAGACTTCTTGCGCTTGGGGAACACTTTTGTTCATTCACACATTTCAAACATTTGAACATTCCTTTTTCCCTATCTTCTTGCCCTTCCTTTTGACACTATCCCAAGGGAGGGTGACGCCCCCTTCATCCATATACTATACATTTTAGGGGATGGTTTTTAGATGCTAGGAAAAAACAAGGTTTTCCATCAAGAAACCAGTACGCTCCACTGAAAGTGCCCAGAACAACCCCGTCGCTTGTAAGTCATCTCCCACTTTCTTGGGGGTCCCACCTACACTTCTCACACTTGTTCCCTGACATCCCTTACACAAGAACATGCCTCCTATACCCTTGATGAAGACTTTGGAGGCTTGGCATTCAATAAGGATAGGAGAGAAGTGGGTTGCCATGATGGTTGCTGGCTAAGCTTGTCTTAGCTTGAGAAGACCCATCCATTCAACCTCCCATTGATAGGAAGCCTGTACACAACTTGGGGGGACCACCAAGCACGAAAATGAAGGGAACTTACTCCATATATTCAAATTTCAACAAGCTTTGAAGGGGTGGCTACCTAAGCTTAGAATTCTCTAAGGAAGAAGATGATGAATAGTATATAGAAAACTTAGATTTTTGCATTTCCTTTAGGCATTTTCACTTGTAATCTTCTTGAATATTCTTGCAAGCTTTATTATTTACTTTTAATGTCATTTACTTCAAGTGATTTGCAATTTTAGTTGAGTATTCTAGATTTCAACATTGTTGTTTAAGTTTTTTACATTTCCAACTTTTAAATTCGGTATTGAATATTTTCTTCTTAGTTTAAGTTTTCTTGCTTTAAGTTATGTTATTTGCTTCATGTCTTCATTATGTCTCTTTACATTATGTTTTTGTTTCTTGCAAACATGATTAGCTAGATTTTTAGTTGTCTAATTCAATGGAGACCTCCTTTTGAATTTTCTATTTTTTACACATTTTCTTTCCTCTCTCGGTGTACGATGGTGAAATTTGACTGGGTTGAGAGTGGATGTGGTGGTGAGTCTTTGATATTCTGTAGACCTGGTCATGGTTTATACTTGGATCCTCAACATCTCATCCCTAGCTTCCCACGAATCAATTGTTCATCTATAAACCCTCGGAGGAAGGTTTTGAGTTGATTAGGCATTCCCATTGGAGTGAACCTTTTGGATTAGCCAACACTTATCTTTATTGTATTTTCATTTACAAACTTCAAACACCAAAACACAAACAAAAGATTTTACACTTTTTCATTTTTCTTTTGTTCACTAAATCACCTTCACACACTTGAACTTTCATTCCCTGAGGAGACGACCTTGGAATACTTTCCAAGTAAAACACGACAAGCAAAAGACTCCTTGCGCTTAGGGAGCACTTTTGTTCACACATTTTTCATTTTGTACATTTCATTTTCACCATTTCATTGCCCTTTCTTTTGACACTATCCCAAGGGAGAGTGACACTCCCCTTCATCCATACACTATACATTTTATGGGATGGTTTTTAGAGGTTAGAAAACAACAAGGTTTTTGAGCAAGCATTTTTGGCACCGTTGCCAAGGAAGGTTAAGCGTCGAGTTCAAAAGGTGATTTTGGGCGGCATAGGTAAGTCTTGTGATTTTCATCATGGGCCAAGGTATGTCGTCTCATTTGTACATAGTTTGTTTTAATTTGTGTTTTGTGTAATGTCTTATAATTTTTATGAAAATGTATCAAATGTCCCATATTTTAAAAATGTGTGTGAGATTTGTGATGAGTATGGGCACATCAGTAGCGAGTGCCTAATAAATTATCCGGTTCAAAACTTTGCAAGCGAAGGTTCAAATTCAGTTTTGGACTACTTAAATTTTTGCCCCAACCATTATGTTACACTGCATTATCCGAGTTATGGTTTGAAGAATGAACCTTATAATTTTCATCCAATCTCACACCACCAAATGAATTTTGTCACTTTTCAACAAATGAGGACTCAACCAAAGAAGAATTGGAAAATATTTTGTGCAATTTAATGCAATAACAAATGGAATTCAATGCCCAAATAACCCAACAACTTGATACATTCACTAATGCTATTATTGCTAAGCATGAAGAACAACATCTTGAGCATTGTCAATACATTGATAATGATCATACCAATAGAATGCATATTGATGTTGAATCTCCCATCACTCTAGATTGTGAAAATTTTGATGAAGTTATTATCTCACATGAGGCTAATGAGCCAAAGTTCATTTTGTCTTCTATGAGTGGTGTTGAAATTCACACTTTTCAACTTGGGGAGGGCAATGAAATGGAGTTAAGTGTAGAAACTTTTAAAGAAAAATTGTATAATCCATTGTTGGGATTGCATAAACTTGCATACACCGCCATTTGGTTGAGATTTTTCAATCATAATCCTTTGTATGTTTGATAGATTGGATAGAAAGGGCATTTATACAACAAAAAAAATTAAAATAAAAAAAATTCATGGGCTCAATCTCATATCCGAATTGAAGTCAGATTGACATGAGCCCTTTTTGTTTTGTTTTGTTTTTGTGTACATAGTAGTTAGACTTATATTATTGTTATATTTTACTTTTTCATAATGTTGTAGTGTAGATTTAGCATGAAGGTTGCTTAACCCTTCCTAATTTGGACTCATTTCACTTTAAGCTTCGTTGTAGCAAATCTTATTTGGTATCATGTTCTAGTCTAAGTTGGGGGGTGTAAACAAGCTTTTTGTGTTTTATTTTTTCTGTTGATGTATATATAAAAAAAGAAAAAAAAAGGGGTATCTCATTTCCCATTTTACTTTCATTTATCTCATTGCATGATTCATTGTGCATTGAGGACAGTGCATAGTTCTAGTTGGAGGGGTGAGTAATGAGCACTTAATATTGCATATTTGAAGACCTCATTACATGCATTTTAACTCAACTTTTGCATCTAAGTACTTTGAGTTAGCCGAAATTATGGATAATGTTGAATTTTTTATGTTGCAGGTAATTCTAGCATAAATGATGGATTTTATAACCTTGCAACTATGTGTGAATGTGTGGTGAATATATGGACACTTTAAATGAAGATTGGGAGGCTTGGAGGGTGAAGAATTCAAGGAAAAAATGCATTCGGAAGGTTGTGCCCGCTGGAGTGAAAGATTTTGACACAGTACCACTATTTTACCCATTTTTGACCATGATCCATTTCGAATCTGAGAAAGTGCAAAACATAAACGTTGTAGTTCTGGTTGTCTTCTGTATTGTGTCAAAATTTCAGCTCAATTCAACAGTTGGATCAAAAGTTATGTTGATTTTATAAAAACTGGTCCGGAGTAAAAAATAGTACCAATATGCAATACCGGTATTGAACAGTATCGGTACTGCATACCGGTACCTCAAACTCTAGAAGGCTTAAAGTACCGGTACATAATGCCGATACGCTCCCCAGAAGTGCCCAGAACGATTTTATTTCATTCTCCACTTGCTTGGGAGTCCTACCTACACTTCTTCCACTTGCCCTCTAACATTTTCTACACATCTTCATGCCTTTTACACCCTTGATGAAGACTTTGGAAACTTGGCATTAAACGTGGAGAGTGTGGAAGTGGGCTGTCTTGTGGCTTGCAGGCTAAGCTCCTCCTAGCTTGTGTAACCCATCAAAATCACCTTCCATTGATGGGAGGTCTGCTCTCACAGCTGAGGGGGACCACCACACTCCATTATATTCAACATTCACACAAGATTGAGATGTGGCTACCTAAGCTTAGTTTCAGCTTAATAAAGAAGATGATGAATAGTGCTATAAAGATGAAATTTTAGTTTTTGCATTTTATTCTCCCATTTCATTGCAATAAGCTATAGCTCTCTTGTAATCTTTATTTCTTGCATTGTAATCTCTTTTAATTCTACTGCAACCAAGTTTAATTCAATGTTCATGCATTTCCATAATCTTTGTTGGGTTTAAATTGTCTTCTCTGCAACTTTTCCATTTAAGTGTCACATGAACTTCTCTTTGTAGTTTACCATCTCCTAGCATTAATATAAGTTCTAAGTTTCATTTTCATCTCATTCTCATTTCCATTTCATTTATTTGTCTCTTTACATTATAAATGTTTTTTCTTTAAACATGAATAGCTAGACTTTTAGTTGGCTAATCCAAGGGAGATTTCCTCTTGGGTGTGCTATCTTAACTCATTTTCTTTCCTCTTCTTGGTGTACGATGGTTCAGTTTGAATGGGTTGAGAGTGGAGGAGATTGTGAGTCTTTGATATTTTGTAGGCATGGTCACGGTTTATGCTTGGATCCTCACCATCTCATCCCTAGCCTCCCACGAATCAATCGTTCATCTATGTACCAAGGAGGAGAGTTTCGAGTTGAGTTAGGATTCCCATTCGAATGACCTCTTTGGTTTAGCCAACTTGTTTTCTTGCATTTTCATTCACAATCTTCACTCACCAAAACTCAAAACACTAAGATTTTACACATTCTCTTTTGTTCACCAAAATCACCTTCACACAACTCAACTTTTCTTCCCTGAGGAGACGACCTTGGAATACTCATTCCAAGAAAAACACGACAAGCAAAAGACTCCTTGTGCTTGGGGAAGAATTTTGTTCACATATGCATTTCATTCCACACACACATTTTGTACATTTCATTTATCCCCCAATTACTTGACCTTTCTTGTGACATCATCCTAAGGAAGAGTGACACTCTCTGTTATCCATACACTACACATGCTAAAGGGTAATGTTTAGAGGTTAGGAAACTACAAGAAATTTTGTCAAGCGGTGAGATGCACCATTTACATGTTCCACCACTTTTGGTAAAGAATAAGTTGGAAATGTTAAAATTTTGAAAATATTGGTTCCAATATTGAACTATATTCCCCTATCCTAATTATTGTGGGAGTTGTGATTGCTTGATCTTCATTATGAAATTTGAATACGTGAGCACAACATAGAAGTTTATCATATGCTAAACTATCACATGTTTGCTTTTGAACTCAACTATAGTGTAGCATGAACTTGTAATTTTGATAATTTACGGATTAAATTCACATTTAAGTGATTGACATAAATAGTGAAGATGAGTAAGAACCCATGTGAGCTTTAATGTCAATCCTTGTTTGGAGGGAGCTTACATTTACTCAAGGAATAATTTTTTAAATTCCACATTTGTTCAATAATCTCATTATGCTAGTTTTGGTTAGGTGCATTTGGGTAGTTAATTGACTTTGTCCTGATATGAACAATGCTCCCCTATGCTTATCTAGAGATGATCTTAGGCCAGTTTTTAATATTTTGAGCTTTGGCCTTTTTCTTGAGAAATAAGTTATCCCTAGTGCCATGTTTGAGCCTTGTTAAAAATTTGTTTCCATGCCACACAAGTGATCAAGCAACTACGAAATGATAAAAATCTACCTCATGTTGGTTGTTCCGAGAGTTAAATGAGTGGTCATAAAAGAGAAGAAAGTATTGTATGGAAACTCAAACAAAAGGGGTGAATGGTGTTGAAACTCGAAGAGTTGAATGGGAAAAGAATGAAAATCCAAGAAAAGGAGAAAAAATAATGACAAAATAAAAAAGGAAAATGTTAAGAATAAAAAAAAAGAAAAGAAAAGAAAAAAACAAAGACTGTGGTGATCAGCTTGGAATGAGAATCCCATGAAAAGAGAGATGTTATTGAAATAAAAGTCACTCGGAACAACCTTCTTTGTTATCCTTTATCCTTCATTTCCCTTACCTTGATATCACCCCAAGGCCCCATTATAACCTTTGAAATTCATAAATGATTGAGAGAAGCATGGGGGATACATACTTTTAAGGAAAAAGAGAAGTTGATTTTGCTATCTAAATGCCCTAGCATTCCTTTCATGAGATTATGTCAAGGTTGTTTCATTTTTATGCATGTGCTTCATTTTTGGATTATATGTGAGTATATTTCATTTTGTGTATAATGTTCTATCTCACATATACACACAGAGTGCATGTTCGAATAATTATTGTGCGATTCATTGTTGAGAGACACCCTTGGTGAGTTTGCATCGAAGCTTAATTTGGATAGCCCAAGTGAATATGAACTATGTTGTGTAAATGTTTACATTACATTTCTATTTCACGCACACACGAGTTTGAAAATGAATGTGTATGTGGATACTCTAGAATTGCATTTAAAGCTATAATATGTTGCATGTGTGATTACTTTAGGTGTGTTGAACAAGTTATTATGGACATCCCAGTGAGAAGAAGTTTGTAGGTTCCTTCACTGAAAACTTTCATGAGACAAAACTCGTCCACTAGGGATTCACCTATGGGTTTCAAGGCTTATTGCATGTGCTAAATGCAATTGCGGAATTAGTATAGTTTTATTTTTTGTTTGCTTAAATTTGACATTTTGTTTGCTAGGGAATAGCAAATCTTAAGTTGGGGGGTGTGATGAGCACAAAATATTGCATATTTAAAGGCCTCATTACATGTATTTTAACTCAACTTTTACATCTAAGTACTTAGAGTTAGCCAAAATTATGAATAATGTTGAATTTTCAATGTTGCAGGTAATTATAGCTTAAATGATAGATTTTAGGACCTTGAAACTAAGTATGGATGTGTGGTGAAGGCATGGACACATTACATGAGGATTTGGAGGCTTATAAGTGAATAAATCGAGAAGGCATTGGTGTTTGGTAACAAAGGCACCAATACCCACACCATTTGGATGCATAGCCCCAGTTTTCCTCCATTTTGACCATGATCCACTTCTAATCTGAGAAAGTGAAAAACTTGCAAGTTGTAGATTTGGATGACCTCTGTGTTGTGTCAATATTTCAGCTCAATCGGACTATTGGATCAAAAGTTATGAAATTTATAAAAAAACTAGTCCAGAGTCGAAAAAGTGCACCGGTACTCTGTACCGGTACACCAAACTCCAGTAGCCAAAGATTACTGGTACACTGTACCGGTATGCTCCACTGAAAGTGCCCAGAATAGCCCAGATGCCTACAAATCATCTCCCACTTTCTTGGAGGTCTCACCTACATTTCTCCCACTTGTTCCCCGACATCCCTTACACAAGAACATGCCTCCTACACCCTTGATGAAGACTTTGGAAGCTTGGCATTCAATGTGGATGGGAGAGAAGGGGGCTGCCATGATGGTTACAGGCTAAGCTTGTCGTAGCCTATCAAGACCCTTCCATTCAGCCTCCCATTGATAAGAATCATGCACACACCTTGGGGGGACCACCATGCACGAAAATAAAGGGCACACACTCCATATATTCATATTTCAACAAGTTTTGAAGGGATGACTACCTAAGCTTAGAATGCTCCAAGGAAGAAGATGATGAAGAGTAGATAGAAAACTTATATTTTTGCATTTCCTTCATCCTTTTTCACTTGTAATCTTCTTGAATACTCTTGTAAGCTTCATTATTTACTTTTAATGTCATTTACTTCAAGCGTTTTGCTAGTTTAGTTGAGTATTCTAGATTTCACCATTGTAGTTTAAGTTTTCTTCATTTCTAGCTTTTAAATTGGGTATTGAATATTTTTCTTCTTAGTTTAAGTTTTCTTGCTTTAATTTATGTTATTTGCTCTTTACATTATGCTTTTCTTTCTTGCAAACATGATTAGCTAGATTTTAGTTGGCTAATTCAATGGAGACCTCCTCTTGGATTTTCTATTTTCAACTAATTTTCTTTCCTCTCTTAGTGTACGATGGTTTGGTTTGACTGGGTTGAAAGTGGATGTGGTGGTGAGTCTTTGATATTCTGTAGATCTGGTCATGGTTTATGATTGGATCCTCAACATCTCGTCCCTAGCTTCCCACAAATCAATCGTTCATCTATAAACCCTCGGAGGAAGGTTTTGAATTGATTAGGCATTCCCATTGGAGTGAACCTTTTGGATTAGCCAACACTTATTTTTATTGTATTTTCATTTACAAACTTCAAACACCAACACACAAACAAAAGATTTTACACTTTTTTCTTTTGTTCACTAAATCACCTTCACACACTTGAACTTTCCTTCCTTAAGGAGACGACCTTGGAATACTTTCCAAGTAATACACAACAAGCAAAAGACTCCTTGTGCTTGGGGAGCACTTTTGTTCACACATTTTCCATTTTGTACATTTCATTTCCACCATTTCCTTGCCCTTTCTTTTGACGCTATCCCAAGAGAGAGTGACACTCCCCTTCATCCATACACTATACATTTTAAGGGATGATTTTTAGAGGCTAGGAAACAACAAGGTTTTTGAGCAAGCAACCATCACCACACTTCTTTGATTCTTTTCTTTTGTTTCCTTAACATTTTCTTTTTCTTTTGATCATTCTTTCTTTTTCTTATCCATTTTCTTCCTTTTCTTGGATTTTCATTACTTTTTCATTGAACTTCTGGAGTTTCAACATCCATTATCCCTTCGTTTGGGTTTCCACACCATACTTCCTTCTCTTTTATGATCACTCATATTTAGCTCTATGAACAACAAAGGTGAGGTAGATTTCCATCGTTTAGCACTGGTTTGGTCAAATATATGGCATAAAAATGAATTTCAATTGAAGCTCAATCATGACACTAGGGATAATATGTTCTCAAGAACAAGGCTTAGGCTCAAAATATTCAAAAATATGGCCTAAGATCACCTCTAGGTAAGCATGGGGGATCCTTATGCATTTCAAGACAAGTCAATCAACTACACGAATGCACCTAGCCAAAACAAACATAATGAGATTATTGAATAAACTTGAAATTTAAGAATTGTTGCCTGAGTAAATGTAAGTTCCCTCCAAAAAATTGTTGGCATTAAAGCTCTCATGTGTTCTTACTCATATCCACTATTTTTGTCAAGTCTCAAATATGAATCCAGTCTGTAAATTGCTAAGATTACACATTCAAGGAGCACATACGGTTGAGTTCAAAAGCAAATACATATGTGATACTCAAGCATAATATTAACTTCTATAATACACTCATGTGCTCAAGGTTCAAAACAAAGATCAACAAATCACCAAACTCATAACACTCTAAATAATGGAATACATATCAACATTCAGATATTTTTCAGAGAAAATTTCAAAATTTTCACATAATTTGCACTAAAGTAAACAAAAAATTGTATAATATGTGAATGGTGAATTTTCACCAAAAAAAATTGGTATCTCCAAAATTTTTCACAAACATTGGTGTATCATGCAAATGGGACACCTCAACCCCCCAACTTGATTCATGCATTGGACTCGATGCTTGAGACAGTGATGAGCATAGAATATTGAACATCATGTATCTCTTTGCACCCATTTTATACTTTCTTTTGTAGTGAAAATGGGAAAAAATGTGTTTAATCTAACATTTAATGGAGTAGTTATGGGCATCTATTAAGTCCCCCATCAAGTGCTTAAAGGCAATAGAAAAAAAGGGGAGGCTTAACGGATGGCTCGGGACATCCAGAAACCATGAAATTCCAAAAGAGGAGAAAACCTACCAGTAGAAGTTGGTCAAAACCTACAGGTAGGTTTAGTATACTAGATGTCTTCTACTGCAGCCTTTTCCAAAACCTACCAGTAGGATTTTCCTACTAGAAAAAAACCTGCCAGTAGGATTTATGATCGCTCTACCAGTAGGTTTTGCCCAGAAATACCAAAAGCATGCAATCTCAACTCCACCTACTTTAGGAGCCCACCTCTTGTCACCCCACATATACCCTGGCATCTATGACATATTATAATGCTCTCTTACACCTAAATCTTGATTTTGGAGGACAAAGAATGGTGGAGGAGGAGGAGGAGGAGGAGAGAGAAGAAGGGTGGTTGGGGAAAGCATGGAAGAGGCAATGTTTGGCTTGTGGTTGCTTGTAGCAGTACATATACTCCTTCCAATCAGAGGAAGTCAGCACACACAGACCATAGGAAGGGTATGGACGAATTTGGACCAGGCTATTCTCCATTATTCAGGTTTTTACACAAGTTTAGATAGAGAAGCTCAAGAAAGAAGATGAAGTTTTAGAGATGGAAAGTTAGGTTTTTGCATTTTCTCCACCATTTCAGTTGTAGTAAGCATTAAATCACTTGTAATCTTTACTTCCTGCACTTTAATCCCATTTATTTCAAATGTAATCAAGTATAGCTTCATGTTCCTGAAGTTCCATGTCTACATTTTGGTTTTTCTTTCCAAGCATTCTATTTGGGTATGAAATGAATTTGCTTTTGTAGTTTAATTTCTTCTTTCATTGATACAAGTTTTAAGCTTTATTTCATCACCATGCCTCTTTAAATTTTGTTTGTTTTTTCTAAATCAACTCTCCTCCTGTGACACTCCAAAATCCAAGGGGCCATTGATTATCCATCAACCTGCGTAATACCCGTGGATATCGAGTAACTCGATATCACGTCGTTATGTCCCATTTATCGGGGTCCTTAATTTAAGAAATATTGGGTAGATGCTCCTTTGTACAGGGAACTCTACCCAAAATACAACCTATGCAATCTACATTCACATGACCCATCTATAAAATAATGACCGCACCAGGCCCATTTATGAGTAAACATTAACCACACCGGGTCTATTTATTCATACTCATATAAATACATGCAAGGTTAGATTAAAAATAGTCCATAAATATGGAGTTTTGAGAAAACCTACCCAAACTCATATCAAACTAATACATCAAGAAATTTACATTCAAAACAATCCATGTGGGTCCCACTACAATTATTTCCAAATATTTACATGGTCAAAAATCATAATTTTCACAATGATTTTACAAAAACTAAAAATAAAGTCACATCTCGGCTTTTCTTCCTCCTTAAGTGCCCGAGTGAGTGTCTTCCGTCAGCGTATATCCTGCACCTGAAATATTTTCCCGTATAGGGTGAGCAATCTTTAATAGAGTATGTCGTACAGAGGCTACTCCCCCTAGTACATATGCAATATTTACATACAACATTCATACATAATGGCATTCCAACCAAGAATGTGCAACTCTATGTTGCAATTTCACCATGTCATGCTATGAAATGAGATGAGACTCACTCATGCACTTTAACCCAAATCTACACCGACCCCCACAACACAATGCAATGCACTTGTGCAATGAAACCGTCAATTGATGAAAAATCCATCCAATGATCGTTTGAAATAACAGTCACGTGTTTATAAAATCATATAGTTGCTGGATGTTACTCTTTGAATGAGTATTTTTATAAATCAAAATCTTGTGTCTTGTTGGGCAATGAATTTTGGAATTTCACCGCCGACTCCTTATGCCAAATTCACTTTTTTTGCACTTGCATCGACGGAAGTGAATAAACCAATAACCAGATTTTGCACCCGAGGGAAAGTCTAGCCCTACTTACTATACCCATCACAGTTTTCCATGCATGCAACCGTGAGACTCAATAGGAACTTTAATCCCACTTTTCCGCGCCCACCCTTCAACCACCAAGTATGATGTTTGAATTAACCATGCCCTTACAAACACACCCCCATACTCATGCGTAAGCCCATGAATGGTATGCCTCCGTGCAAATGCATTATAATGTACCATCGCATATCAATGTCATGTCTCATATGTAATGAATGTCACATGGACAACTTAAATCACACATTTCATCATGTATCATATGCATATAACCTCCAAAAACTCATCACAATGTTAATATATTCATACACATATATCCACATTTCTTTCCAACACCATCCATAATCATGTTACTACATAATCAAGCAATAACACACTTAATTCTCAAGGCATAATGTGAACATATAACATGCCCACAAAAAAGCCCAAAATACAGCCCCAAAACAGTCCATAAAATAGCTCATAAAACAGTCCATATAGCAGTCCATAAAACAACCATAAAACAGCCCCTAAACAGGCCATATAGCTTCCCCAAAACAAGCCCTAAATAGGCCATAAAACAGTCCGTATAAAACAGCCCCTAAATAGGCCATAAAATAGTCCCTAAAACAGCCCCAAAACAGGCCACATAGCAGCCCCAAAACTGGCCACAAAACAGCCCCAAAGTCAGCCCAAAGGGTAGGAATAAAACCAAAGTAGGAAGAATCCTACCTCTTGGAGAGTGAGATGAAGTGAAGAACCTCAAGAACACTAACCCCAAGCCCAAAAATCTTGATTTTCCAAAATTTCCTCTTTGGATCATCGGTGAAATCTTTCTTTCTTGGTACGTATGCGTAGCCCTTGTCACTTAGATGAACTTCAAGTCTTGGCTCGACGGATTTTGACCGACGAAACTCTGAGAATTGAAGGAAAAAGCCTTGGATTTCTCTCTTTCTCTTCTCTCTCTCTCTCTTCCTCACACATTTTTGGCTAAAGTTGCAAAGATATTTATTTATTTTTTTAAGGACTTGGCCCGAGTCGCGTCACACGCCCCTCACTTATTCGGGTCCGTTTTCGCCCCAAAACGATTTATTTCATCCTAGTTTAAGTTCAAATTAATTTTATTTAAAATTTTATTGAATTAGAGATCAATTTTATAAATTTATATTTGGGGACCTTTGTGAGGTCATCTGCCACCCAGCCGCCTCAAACGACGTGTAAAAATTCGACTATCTCGAAATTCGACGAAATTCAGCAGGGCAACTAGATTTTGCAATATGAATCCAATGACAAAGTCTGTTATTTCATTTGAGCTCTAGAACATGAGTATTTTAAATACGCATTATAGTGGCAAATTACCATTTTTTTCTTTTTCATAAAAAAGTTTAAATTTACCCTGGTTACACCTCCTTTCTTTCTCATAGTCTAAAGTGTTTGGTTTGACTAGGTTGAGTGCAGATATAGTTGTGATCTCTTAATACACCGTAGACTTGTCATAGGGTATATTTGAGTCTACACCTCCACATTAGTCTCTCACTTCCTATGAATCAACCAAACACCCGGGCACCATTGGTTGAATGAATTAAGTTGATTTGGCATTCCTATTGGAATGACCTCTTTAGATTAGAAAACCTTGTTTTCTTGCATTTTATTTAAACTTCACTCACCAAAACACAAAACTCATAAGATTTTATAATTTTCATTCCCTCACAAATCACCCTTCACTACAATTCGACCTTTCTTCCCTGAGCAGACGACCTTGGAATACTCAATTCCAAGTAAAACACGACATTGCAAGTCTCTCTTCGTTTGGAGAGCACTTTTGCTCACACACACACAAACACATTTTTTCCCATTGCTAGCGTCGAACCCAAGGGAGAGTGACACTGACCTACTCATATATGTCGTATACACTTAATTTGGGTTCATGTTTAGAGGTCGGGGAAAACCAGCCAAGTATTTTTTGCGCCGTTGTAGGGGAAGACTAATCGTCGAAGTAGAAGGTGATTTCGAACAATGGAGGTAAGTCCAATGATTTTCATCACGGGTCAAGGTACGTTGCTCCTTTGTATATATTTGTTTATACTTTTCCTTTCAATTGTAGATAGTGTTTTTGTATTTGGGGACAGGACGACCAAAATAGATTAGTGAGATGTGCCATAGGTGATGAATAGTTAAAATTAACATTTTACCATGCGTCTACAAGACTAATTATGCTTTGATGGAGTTTAAATGATTACATTTCAGGAAAAAAGTTGTAAAACAGCCTAAAGTCAATAACATCAAACTTTTAAGCAATACCCACATGTTTTGGAAGAGAATTGGAGGAAAAGGAAGCAAAGCATCCACATTCGAACGCTACCTTGAATTATTTGAGGACCCCCCATGAGATTGTTAGGGTGGTGGCACATGGCATGTTTTAGGTATTCCCTGAGAAGGACAAAAACTACTTGAGTACCACGTTCGAATGCTATCCTGATATAATTAAGGACCCACAGGAGATTGCTAAGGCGATGACATGTGACCTATTGCAGCTATCAATTGTGGGTGACCAAAGCCACTTCAGTATCACTTTCAAACACCAAAAGCGTTCAAACACCCATCAAAGAAGCCAGACATCCATGTTCGAATGTCGAACAAAGTTCAAACGCAAATCCCAGACATGATGTAGGAAGATTAGATCTCCATCCATATTTTGGGGCATTCACTTGGACTTTCAACACCTAGAACTATTCTTTTACTCTCATTTTAATCCCTCCTCCTTGCCTATAAATACCTTCCATTAGGGCTTGTTAAAAATAATCTTTGGAAGAGGAAGAAACCCTTTATGTGTAACTAACTTTCTTTTACTTTCATTATTAGTTTCATTAGCTTCAACTATAAAAGCTTCTTTTTTTACTTAGAGGAGTGAAACTCGCTCACCTTTCTAGCTCTACTGTAGCTTTGAAGGGTGGGTAGTGATTCACTCATTCTTTTTCGAAGATAGGCTTATCATGCAGTGAATTATATTTTGTAACTCCTCTAATTGGAGGGATGAGAATCACTTACTTTTCTAGTTTTCTCAAAGCCATGAAGAGTGTGTATTCTCTCATTCACTCTTTAGTAAGAGCTAATGGACTTATATAAATCATTCAGAAATTATTTTTGTGCATTTCATTTATGCTTAATTCTTTATCTTTTGATATCTTATTGAATGATTGAATGCATCTAGCAAAGCTAAGGTACTTCGTACAATCATGAGTCCTTTCTAAGACAAGATGACTCTTGGCATAGGAGGATTCATTGGTTCTTTGTAAGTACTCCAGCTAGATCATCATGAGTACATTTCAATCAATCTTCACTATTATTGTAATTCAACTAAGAGAGAAATAATATCATTGGATGACTTGTAGAATTACTTGCTAGTTTGTAGACAGGTTGAGTCCTAACACTAACAATTCTTGTAAATCTCTACAAAGACATCAGAACAGTGCTCTTAATTCTCATAGTCCATCTTTATCCTCCAATTGAGTTCTCAAGCACAAATATATCAACTGGATGATTAACTACATGTCTAGATCCTTAAGCTAAAGGATGACTCTTTCACTTGAAAAAATCTTATATTCTATCCAAAAATTCCAATAGAATGTTATATTTTGTCTAGAAAATCCCATAAACATAATAACTTCAAATCTCAAGGGTTGTAGTCACGTTGGTCTCTGTCACTATTTACTCCAAAACCCTAGCAATAGTTCCCTGTGAATTTGTAACACCCCGTATTTTCTTTTTATATAATTGTATAGATATATCCATAATAAAATATTGGGGTGAATGTGTGGATATGTATAATAAGGGAAGGATAAACCATATAGATTTTTTAATACTAGGATAAATACTAGAGACGCACATAGATTGGCAAGTTTGAGCTTTAGAGACGTTGAAACATGAAAATGGGGATTAGATGAATTTCTAAATACTTTTAGGTCAAGATAAGGTTTCCATTGACTCCGGAAGGTCGAAAAACCATGGGAAAGGTAATAGGAAGTGCATTGGAAACTTGGTAGACGGAGGAAGAATCTGTCTGCTGATTAGTACCGGTACTGGGTACCGGTACCCCGTTTACAGAAGGTTTCTGGTACCGGTACTGGGTACCGGTACCCCTATTCCAGAAGGTTTGTAGTACCGGTACTGGGTACCGGTACTAAATGGTACCGGTACTGGGTACCGGTACACCCGATAAAAACCTGAACGTTTTTAATCGCGACGTGGTCCGACTTTTGGGCCTATAAATACTTTAGGCCGCCTCCTTAGTCGTCCATTACTCATCCTAAACCCTAGATAGCTTGAGAGAGAGGGAGAGAACACAAGATCAAAGAGAAAAACAAGAGATTAAGGGTAGATTCAATAATCAAAACCCTAGTTCTTCAAGATTCAAGGTAGGGGGTTTTCTCTCATTCACTTACATTGAGACTAGGGCATATATATATGTAATCTTTTCACCTTAGATTATACATGTATGTTATATAATCATTGTTTCTCAACATCTTGTGACTATTACCATGATTTACACAACATTATTGCTTGATCAAACCTTGAATCCTTTTTCTTGCTTAAAAACCCTAGATTTCAAGATAGATGAACTTTTCTCTAAATTGTTCTTAATTATTGATCTCCAATACTTAGAGTTTGATATTACCTAACCAAATGACGCTATAATGATCTCTTGTGCATTTTCTTTAATTATCCTATGGTATGTTACATGAGAAAATGTGGAATTTGGTAATTCCTTGAAATTGTTGTGAATTGAGCATATTCTCGGTTTCCTTATTGTGTGGCTGTTGCGATGGACTTGAATTACCTTCGAGAGATGCCGTAGAGTGTTAGAGGTTAGTCTACCCCAATGGGGGGTGAGATGGTTGCCTAACACTTGTAGTGGGTTGTCATTTGGTAATGCAACCACTATCGTTCACTGGAGTTCGAACAAGGGATGGTATACTTTTCCTAGGAAGGGACTCGTCACTGCTATTGGGATGGTAGATGCCTCTTTCTAAAGTGCTTGTGATTGTGATTGTAATTGGTGGACTAGGTATAATCGTAGGATAGATTCATGGGAAGCAAACATCATACATGGTACGAGGATGAACCGAAAATACTTGGAAGTTTGCTAAACTAAATTTTTGTGATTCATTTATTTAATTATTGCTACTGTCTAAACTTGAGATCTCTTTTCAAATATCCCTGTTTTATTTCCAAGATTATATATGTTAATTGTGAAATGAGACCGTCCGTTTCCATGTTTTTAAAACCTTGTTTGAGTTTGGGAGAAATGTGGCTACAGAGCTTCGTGCTCACCCCCCTACAAATTACATTTTTCAGATGTGGTGCTAGAGGAGGATCTCGGCATCGAAGAGCCGGGGCATTGGGAGGCTCCCCTCGAGGAGAACATGGATCCCGATGTGGACATGTAGAGCAGTAGCTGCTTTTGTACTAGACTAGGACATCCTTTGAAAGATTGTGTAGTCTAGTTTATTTTATAAATTTTCGCTGCGCTATAAGAGTAATTTTTATTGGGAATGTAAATGTCAAAGATGGCATATTCTTTTGGGATATTCATGTAAACATTATGAATCATTGCTTGAAGTATCATTTATTGATGATTTATCTTAGTGCTCTCATGGTATGAATGGTTATTGAATGTAATGCCGCCCAGGGTGTATTTTGGGGTGTTACAGGATTCAACTCCGGACTTAACCGTATTATAACTACAACTTGACCGCATACACTTGTGTGTGCACATTTCGGATCAAGTCAAGTTTTTGGCACCGTTGTCGAGGAACCTTATGGTGTTTCAAAGTAAAAGGTGAAAAGAAATTCATTTGTTGTATATATTTTTGATTTACTATATACAATTCTTATTTTATGTATAAGGATGATCATCGCTTTTCACATTTGCCAGAAGAATCTGTTGGGTTTGTGAATTAGTCTGGACCATCTTCACCTTGATCAATAGCAGACTCTTTTGATAATAGCATGGCCAATAATGGGAAAGAAGGGGAAGTTCTTGAGAGAGATGGGGAAGTTACTGAGAGAGATGGGGAAGTTCCTAACATTCGAATACTACGGGATTATTTGCATTCCACACGAAACAGTGTCCCCTCTTGTTTTGTGTTTCCTACTAATGTGCCCCTCTTTAATGTAAAGGCGAGGACAGTGCAATTAATACCTCAATTAATACCTCAATTTCATTAACTCGAATCAGAAAAATCATATTTGCATATTAAAATGTGGGGAAATTCTTTAACTATGGAAACCCTACAAGAACAAACTTAAGTTACCACTACACTGAGAAGTGGTAAGGTAATTGACAAAACCATTAGAGACATGTTAAATTCAAAGCCAAAACCTAAGTTAATCACAATCATTGAACAAGTTGAGCCAGAGCCTATGATTGAAAGGGAACCAGAAACATCAAAGGAAAAAGATCTTTCGTGTCCTATTCCTGCTCCTTTTCCTCAAAGACTCGAGAAAACACAGAAGTTGAATAACCAAACAAAAATTTATAAGCTTTTTAAGCAAGTAAAAATCAATATTCCACTTTTTGATGCATTCAAGCAGGTTCTTTCTTATGTCAAGTTTCTAAAAGACTTGTGCACAATCAAAAGAAGACAATGTTTAGAAAAAAAATTTCTTAACAGAACAAGCCAGTGTCATACTCCAACACAAAACCCCTCCAAAATACAAGGACCCAGGGTGTCAAACTATGTCTTGTGTCCTCGAAAATTTTAGGTTTGAAAAAGCATTGCTAGATCTTAGAGCCAGTGTCAATTTTCTCCCTTTCTCGATGTACCTACAATTGGTTCAAGGTGAACTCAAACCCACCTGTATCACACTCCAGTTGGCAAATAGGTCTATCAAAGTTTCGAAGGCCATTGTCGAGGATGTCCTTGTTCAAGTTGACTTCATTATTTTGGATACTCAGCCAGCAATACATTTAGAGAATCAAATTTCCGTCATTCTTGGTTGACCCTTCTGGGCAACTTCAAATGCATTAATCACTTGTAGGAGTGGAGTAATGAAATTAAATTTTGGGAATATGACTCTTGAGCTTAACTTTTTTAACATTGTCAAGCATCTAGGAGAGGAAAAGGAAGTGAGAGAAGTTAATCTCATTGAGTCTTTGGCACATGAACATTTGAATGATGCATTTTTGTGAAAAATCTGCTAAATCTTGTCTGTTGGAGTCTATCACACCTGAGTTATCAGATGATGATCAAATTCTACAGAGTTGCCCCGCTCATGTTATATGGACATGGATACCCAAATGTGAAGAACTGGCCCCAAGTGGAATAAAACCACTCTCATCTAATTTCAAGCAACCAAATTCTGAATTGAAACCTCTCCCATTTGATCTAAAATATGCATTTTTAAGGGAGGATGAGTCATATACAGTGGTCATTTCGTCCAAGCTTGCAGAGTCACAAGAGTTTAAGGTAGTTGAAGTCCTTAGATGTCATAAAAGCACTATTGGGTGGACCATTGCTAAATTGAAAGGTATAAGTCCATTAACCTACAATCATACTATATACCTTGAGGAGAATGCAAAACCATCTCGTCAAATGCAGTGACGATTGAAGTCCCACTTGAAAGAGGTTGTACAAACTGAGGGGTTCAAACTATTGGACTCAGGAATAATCTTTCCCATCTCTGATAGTAAATGTGTTAGCCCAACCAAAGTTACGCCCAAGAAGTTTGGGGCCACAGTGGTAAAAAAATGATGCCAATGAATTGATACCAACTCGAGTTGTCACAGGATGAAAGTTGTGCATAGACTATTGAAAACTCAATTTGGTAACTAGGAAAGATCACTTTCCTCTTCCCTTTCTTGGTCAAGTCCTGGAAAGAATTGCAGGTCATGTATTTTATTGTTTCATAGATGGGTATTTTAGGTATAATCAAATTGAGATAACATATGATGACCTTGAGAAAACAACATTCACATGCCCATTTTGGCACCTTTGCATTCAAAAAGGATATTGTTTGGACTTTGTAATGCTCCTACAACATTCCAAACGTGCATGTTAAGTTTGTTTCGTGACATGGTTGAGAGAGTTTTGGAAGTGTTCATGGATAATTTTTCTGTATATGGTGATTCATTTGATTTGTGTCTAACAAACTTGAAAAAGATGTATAAGGAAACCAATCTGATGCTCAACTAGGAGAAATTCCATTTCATGCTAACACAAGGCATTATTTTGGGTCACATTGTGTCATCTGAAGGCATAAAAGTTGACAAAGCAAAGATGGGTCAGATTGGAAATTTGCTTTCCCCCAAGACTGTTAAAGATGTCAGATCATTTCTAGGACATTCAGGGTTCTATAGAATTAATGATGTCAAAACCCATGTGTCATCTCCTAAGTCAGGATATAATTTTTGTATAGAATGAAGCATGTCAGCAAGCTTTTGATAAGCTTAAGGGTATGTTAATTTCTACCACGATAAAGCAATCTCCTGACTGGACTCTACCATTGGAATTGATGTGTGATGCAAGTAACTATGTTGTTGAAGCAGAGTAAGGTCAAAGAAAGGAGAAAAAATCATATGTGATTTACTACGCAATAAAACTTTAAATGATGCTCAAATGAATTATTCCACAACTGAAAAAGAATTGATTGCTATAGTTTTTGCTCTCGAGAAATTTCATTCTTACTTTGCTAGTTCAACTGTCATTGTGTTTAATGATCATGCAGCATTGAAGTTCTTTTTCATAAAGAAAGATGTCAAGTTATGGCTCTTGAGATGGATACTCTTATTGTAAGAGTTTGACTTGATCATTGAGTACAAAAAAAGGGGTCGAGAATGTGGTGGCAGATTATCTTTCTAGGCTAACTTATGAATTTGATGATGATGGGCTACCAATCAATGAAATTTTCATGATGAACAACTGTTCACAATCGTGGAAACACCATGGTATGCTGATATTGCTAACTTCCTTGCTACTGGTATGTTTTCTCCTTCATTTACAATGATGGCTAAGAAGAAATTTTTTAGGGAGGTCCATAATTTGTTTTGGGAGGATCCATACGTGTTTAAGCACTATACGAACCAAATCATAAGGCATTGTATCCTCAATCAAGAGAGCAAACATGTAAAATCTTTTTTGTCATTTTGAAGCATGTGGTAGTCATTTTTCATCTAAAAAAATCCCTGAAAAAATCTTACATTGTGGATTTTATTAGCCCACACTTTTTAAAGATGTTCATGCCTTTTGTATAACCTGTGATAGATGTCAATGGTTGGGAAGCATTTCCAAAAAAAATATGATGCCCCTGAACCCCATTCTGGTAATTAAAATTTTTTATTGTTGGGGCATCAATTTCATGTGACCATTTCCCCCATTCTTTGGTTATTTATATATTCTAGTGACTAATGATTATGTGTCCAAATGGTTTGAAGCAATTCTATGCTGAAATCATGATCATCAAACAGTGATCAAATTTTTAAAAGTAAACATTTTGTCTAGGTTTGGAATTCCTAAACCCATTATAAGTGATAGGGGGCTTATTTTTGCAATCTTCCTTTTTAAAATTTGATGAAAAAGTACTTGATTTCTCATAAAATTGCAACCCCTAATCATCCACAGACTAGTGGATAGTTTGAAATATCTAATTTATAGATCAAACTAATTTTAGAAAAAAATGATAAATTCAGATAGCAAAGATTTGTCGTTAAGACTAACTGATTCACTTTGGGAATATCGCGATGCTTTAAAACAATTTTGGGCATTATCTCCTTGTTAATTAGTTTATGGAAAGCCTTATAACCTACCTATGGAATTGGAACATAGAGTATATTTGGCCATTAAAACCATGAACTTTGACCTAGACAAGGCTACAATTTCAAAAAAACTTCAGATAAATGGGTTAGAAGAGTAGAGGAATGAGGAATATGACAACGCTGAAATTGCAAAGGAAAAAAAAAAGTTTTTCAGGACAAAAACATAGTGATAAAATCCTTTGCCCCTTCACAGAAAGTCCTCCTATTCAATTCAAGGCTCAGTCTGTTCCCTAGTAAATTGAGATCAAATGGATTGGACCTACATTTTAAGGGAATTTTTTTGACATGGAGTAGTAGAAGTAGAGAATCCATCAAATGGTAATATTTTTACTGCTAATGGACAACATTTAAAACCATTTTACGAAGAGTTTGTTAAACATGTGGAATCCATTTTTTTAATGGTATCAAATATTCGAGATAGATTCGCAACTGCCGACACGAAAAAGGATCGGGTCAGGAGAAATTCAACACAACCCTACCCGAACAGACGTCTTTAAAAGGCCTCCAAACCCTAATCCTTTTCCCATTCACCGCTCTTCTTCATCCCTTTTCTCTTCGAATAATTCACTCTCTGAAACTCCATGGCGACACGCTCCATAGACACAAATCCTTTGTTTCATGTTTTGTATTTTAATTTTGTATTTGCTCATGGGTTTCCTTCTTCTGACTAAACTTATGTAAAAGAGTTTCCATGCTAACCGAAACCCTAATTTTTGTAAAGATAATTAAATTGTGTATTTTGTTTGTAGGCGTTGGAAAATGAATAGATCTCTACTTTCAACCCTACTACATTTTTTTTGTAGACGTCGGCAAATGAACAAATTTCTACTTTCAACCTAACTAAACTTTGCGGATACTAGTAAATTCGAAATAATTAGGGCAATGGTGAGTTTAGGTTGGGGGTGAGAACTACAGTTCATATTTTGTGCTTTTAAAAAATACTTTTCTTGATCATATGGCGTATTCTATCTTGTATTTTATATTTATGCAGTCTTTATAGTATATATAAAAAAATAATTATCATGTCTTTCAGGCGACTTCAATTGTCTTTGTGACTGACAGACGTTAAAGAATCAGATATGGTGTCTTAAGCTTAGCAAGCATGGATAGGAAGTTTTTTTGGTTTAATTTAGGCATTTTACACACATTCCCATCTGATGTGCATGCATTGATAATGAGAAAAGCAAAATTAGTGAGAAAAATTGAGATATGAGAGGAGCAAGCAAAATCACTATGTGGCCGAAGCACTATTGCTAAACTTCATCGTGCCAAATGACTGGGTGCATGATTACCTTAATTAGTATGTAAATTATGAATTCAGGTTTGTGCGTAAACTAGGGATTTACGAGTGTTATGTCTAAAATTTCAGGGTTTGACACAAAATTAATAGAAACTACAAGGCAATCTGTCAAAACTTGGAATAAAACCAAGGACCAAAGTGTAAATCAATTATAGAATAGCCAACACAAGACAAGTGGAGTATCCAACTAAGCATCACCGTCTGGATGGTCCTCCTTGGTGGTTGGAGCTCATCCTCCACCTAATGCTTCCAAGTGCCTATAAATATGCCTCTTCTTCTATATTCTTCACACGGTCGGGTAGATAGAGGGAAGAAAAGTCCAAAGAGAGAAAAAGAGAATTATTTTTACAATTCAAGATCTGGTCCGTCCTACTCTCCAGCCTAGACTCTATATTTCTACATTTCTTTTTAGTCTTTCTCTTCAGATAGTTGAATTGCTGCCACATTTTTTGTCCTAATTGATAGTAAAGGTAGTTTTATTTCAGTTGTTCCTTGTGAAAGAAGCGTCAACCTTCTATTTATTGTCGTAATGAAAACTGCCCGCACTCCATGTTTATCTGTAGTAATGGGGCGTGAGTAGTTACTTATACCCTTTAGTGAAAGGTGAACATATGTATAGTATTGGTTAAATTATGAAAATACTGATGTTTTATTCATAAATTTATATATATGTACTATACGCTTCATGCATGATACAACGATGTACGTAATTTTGGTGTTGTGCCTAGAATTATGTCATCAGTACATCATCAACCTGCCAGTTAAATATCTACGATGTTCCTATCGGCATGGCTTGACCTCCACAGGAACACTGAGGTTGTTCTACTGATGCATGGTACAAAACTTAAATGATCCTCATGAATGGATTGTCCTTCTAGGTTATTAGGGTTGTTTAACTACTATATATAACTGTAATGTTAGTCAAATACCTACGATGTTCCCACCAGTATGGTTTGACATCCACCGGAACGCTAAGGATGTTTAACTGGTATATATATATCACAGATGACCTATTGAGTAATTCAAGTATTCCTCATGAATGACTTATCCTTCTGGTTCACTAGGATTAGTCAATTGGCACATCTATAACTAGCTAGCCTAAGAAGTTGCTGTGCTTTGGTTTATTATGTACGCACTTACTATCATGAGATCAATTGAATAATTCAAATATTCCTCATGAATGACTTGCCCTTATGGTTTTCCTGGATTAATCAATTGTCATGGATACCACCAGCTAACCTAAAAAGTTGTTGTGTGATGGTTAATATACATCAAACCTACCGGTTCATTTGATAGTAATGTGGAAGTTAATTGTTGTAAGGTGGCATTTTCAGTACTTAACCAATATAAGGCACATGAGATCCTTAAACAGAAGGGTATCTTTTATATTCTTGTCATTAACACGCTTACCTATTTTAATTAAACTAGTTATCAATCTAAGGTCACATCACAAGCTATCAATTGTTATACTGTTTTAAACAAAAAATTTACTGTTTTTATTTTAAAATGTAAATTACTAAAACTCTTCATGGGATCGATACTTGGACTTAAATAGAGAAAACTACAATTCGACCACTTATACTTGGGTGTATAATATAATTCCGATCACAAAATAGTGCGAATCAAGTTTTTGGCACCGTTGCCGGAGAGTTTTGGTAATTTAATAAATAAATTATAAAAAAAATATTTTTGTTTATTTTTATTGTAAGTTTATAGTTTGTTTGTCTATTTTTAATAGCCCATATATGTTCATTCATTAGTAGGTTCTGTAAATCAGTCATCTCCTTCATCTTCATCTACACAAGAATCAATTGATTTAAGTATAACTCAAAATGTGCCTAGGGAGGAAGAAGCTAGAGAACAAGAAGTAATTCAAAAAGTCCGACCATTAAGAGAATATGTACATCCTACACCAACTAATGTCCCGTCATATTTTGCTTTTCCAACAAACGCTCCAAATATTAATATTAAGCTAGGAACAATACAGTTACTACCATAGTTCCATGGTTTAGAAACTAAAAATCCTTATGTTCATATGAAAGAATTTGAAGAAGTCTGTGCAACTTTGCAAGATAATTCTAAAATGGTCAAATTAAAAATTTTTTCTTTCTCGTTAAAAGATAAAGTTAAACCATGGCTTAACTCTTTACGAGCAAATTCTATCACAAGCTGGCAAGTTTTACAAACTGAGTTTTTTAAAAAGTTTTTTCTTGTGCATCGTACTAATGCATTAAGACGTCAAATAATGAATTTTGTTGTAAAAGAAAATGAAAATTTTTATCGATGTTGGGAAAGATTTAAGGATCTTCTCCAACCTTGTCCACATCATGCATTTAAAAATTGGACTTTAGTTGGTTTCTTTTATGATGCTCTTCCATCTGCAATGTGACAATTTGTTGAAATGATGGCCCAAGGAGAATTTATGAATAAAAATCCTAAAGAAATGTTTCAATTTTTTGATACTATTTTAGAGAATTCCCGGATGTTGGACTCAATTTCTTCAAACATTGTGGAAAATAAGTCATCTACATCTGAAAGAGGAAAATATGTATTAAAAGAAGATGATGATTTAAGAGCTAAAATGACTAATTTATCTTAAAAACTAGAAGCCTTAGAAATGAAAAAATTAAGCAAGCAGTTGTTGTTTCTTCCACTGATCAAATATGAAAAATTTATGTGTTGTCGGGACATCCTGCTGGGGAATGTCCAACTATACCTCCAATGAAAGAAGTCTTAATTTAACAATCTAATGTTGTTCCAACTTATACTAAACCATATTCAAATCCATATTCTGAAACTTATAATCCAGGATGGAGAAATCATCCAAATTTTAGTTTGAGAAATACACAACTTACAATTCAAACACAAGGTCTACCACAACTACAAAATCAACAACAATATTAACTGTATCAACCTCCTCAGAGAAGAACTTTAGAAGATTATGAATCAATTTATTCAAAGTCATATAAGTTTTAATACTCAAACAACTCAAGCTTTGAATGATTTTAAAACTCAAATTTCAAAGAGTATTGATGATATCAAGAGTCATCTAACTAAGTTGACATAGTCCTTAAGTATTTCAGAGAAAGAAAAATTTCTAACTCAACCTAAAACTCCAAAAATTCATAATCAAGCTAATTTTGTATCCACTTGAAGCTTCATGAAGTCAAGTACAAGTAATTACAACACTGAGAAGTGGTAAGGTAATTGATAAAACTATTAAACCTAAAATTCTAAAGAAAATAAGTAAGTCAATTCTTATAAATGAACCACTGGAATTTGAACATTTAGTCAAAAAGCAATCATAAATACAAAGTGAAAAAGATCCTCTATGTCCTATTCCTTTACCTTTTCCTCAAAGGGTTAGAAAGCATTCATCTGAAAAAGATCAATCTGACATTCTTGAACTATTTAAACAAGTAAAAATTAATATTCCTTTGTTAGATGCAAAAAAAAAGAAGATTTTTATCATATGCTAAATTCTTAAAAGATCCTTGCATAATAAAAAGAATAATAAATATACCTAAGATAGCATTTTTAACTGAACAAGTTAATACTATAATACAACATGACACAATTCTTAGTACGAAGATCCAGGTAGTCCTATAGTCTCATGCCTTATTAGAAATTTTCAAATTGAACAAGCTCTTCTAGATCTTAGATCTAGTCGTAATCTAATGTCATATTCAGTATATACACAACTAGAATTAAATGAGCTAAAATCTACCAATATTATCGTACAACTAACAAACTGATCAATAAAAAATTTATGAGGAACTGTGGAAGATGTTATTTTCCAAGTTGATTAATTCTATTTTCCAGCAGATTCTATTGTCATAGATACACAACCAATTTGTCATGCATCTGCATACATACCTCTTATTTTAGGTCTACCATTCCTAGCTACATCAAATGCATTGATTAATTGTAGGAATTGAGTCATGAAACTTTCATTTGGAAACATGATTTTGGAATTAAATGTTTTTAACAGTGCAAAACAACGTATAGAAGAAAAATAAATGCATGAAGTAAATTGTTTTAAGGTACTAACTCAAACTTATTTTGAAAAGATTTTCCAGGAAAAAGAGTTATTAGCATTGGAATCTATACCTGATACTGAATCTGAAAATATATCCGCAAAGAATTTACAATGTGAAAATTTGTTACCAAAGCTAGCAGAATCTAATGTCAAAATTTTTAATCTTGAATTAAAACCTCTTCCAATCAATCTAAAATATATTTTTTAAGAGAAAGATGAAATTCATCCTGTGATCATACCATCGAATTTATCTGAAAGTCAAGAAAAATAATTGACAAAAGTTTTGAAAAATCACCAAAGTGTTCTTGAATGGAAAATAACATATATAAAAGAATAAGTCTACTTTTATGTACTCATTGTATCTATTTAGACGTAGATGCCAAACCATCTTGTCAAATACAAAGAAGATTAAATCCGCACTTAAAATAAGTAGTTCACGCTGAAGTACTTAAATTATTAGATGCTAATATAAATTATCCTATATCTGATAGTAAATGGGTTAGTCCTACATAAGTAGTTCCAAAAAAATTGGTGTTACTGTAATAAAAAATCAAGAAAACGAATTAGTCCTAATGCGTATAGTCACAGGTTGGCGTGTATGAATTGACTATCCAAAGCTAAATTCCCTCACCAGAAAGGATCACTTTCTGTTACAATTCCTAGATCAAGTACTTGAAGGAATAGCTGGTCATGCATATTATTGTTTTCTAAATGAATATTCTGGTTATAATTAGATTGAAATTGCAATAGATAATTAAGAAAAAAGTACATTTACATTTTTCTTTTGGTACTTTTACTTATAAAAGGATGACTTTTAGGTTATGTAATGCCCCAACTACGTTGCAACGTTGCATGTTAAGTATATTCAGTGATATGGTAGAACGAAATGTAGAAGTCTTTATGGACGACTTTTCCGTATATGGTGATTCATTTCGCTTATGTTTAGAAAATCTTGAAAGAGTACTTATCCGATGTGAAGAAACAAACCTTGTCTTAAATTGAAAAAAATGTCATTTTATGGTTACACAAGGTATTATATTAGGTCACATAGTTTCTGAAAGTGGAATTGAAGTTGATAAATCCAAAATTGACTTAATAGCTAATCTTCCTTCACCGAAAAAGATGTTCGATCTTTTTTAGGTCAAGCTAGATTTTATAGAAGATTATTAAAAACTTTAGCTCAATATCTAGATCAATTTGCAATCTTTTATGTCAAGAGGTTATAAATGAATGGAATGATGCATGTCAATTAGCATTAGATAAATTAAAAAAACATGCTTATTTTTGCACCTATTATGCAACCTCTTGACTGGTCTTTACCATTTGAATTAATGTGTGATGCAAGTGATTACGCAGTAGGAGCTGTATTAGGTCAAAAAAAAAAGATAAAAGCCCATATGTTATTTACTATGCAAGCAAAACTTTAAATGATGCATAAATAAACTATTCAACCACAGAAAAAGAATTACTTATTGTTGTGTTCACATTAGATAAATTACGATCAAATCTAGTTGAATCATCAATTGTGGTATTTACAGATCATGCATCTTTAAAATATTTGATTACTAAGAAGGATGTGAAGCCATGTCTCCTACGTTGGATATTATTACTTCAAGAATTTGATCTTATAATTAAGGATAAGAAAGGAATAAAAAATATGGTAGCAAATCACTTGTCAAGATTAAATTATGATATACAGAAAGAACCAATTTTTATTAGAGAAACATTTCCAAATGAAAAACTTTAGCAATAACTGAGATGCCATGGTATGCATATATAGTCAATTATTTAGCTACTGCTACTATTCCTTCTAATTAGGCAAACCCCACATTTCCTATCGTTATATAGTGACTTAATTGTAGTTTTGAAATGCTAATATATGTAATGATGTATGTATGGAATATATAGATTGTAAGAGTGAAAATAAAAATGTTAGTTGAGGTAATAGGGTATGTTTTAGAAGTTGAAAATATTCCAGAGCGAAAGTACACTTCTGAGAGAATTTGGGTAAAAAGAATTTTTTGGATACTTTTCGAGAGTTTTGATCATAAATTTTTTCCATGATGTCAACTTAAGCTACCATTTTGACATCAGATAGTAGACTTCCAGGGCTACAAAAGAGTATTTCGCAAAAATTTTCTAAATCGACCTCTAAACATACCAAAATTTTACTGAAAATTTTAGCAGAAACTGGGATGATGTTCGAACCTAAATCTACTTTCGAACAACAGTAAGTCTCAGTACTTTGGTGTCGAATGAATTCTGATGGAAATGCAAAAGTACTGGGAGCAATCAGCGTTCAAAAGTCAAAGTGACGTTCAAATGTAAATCAATAAATTACACTAGTAACGTTCGAATGCCAAATGACGTTCAAACGGGACTTACGGATCTCTGATGGAAACGCAAAAGTACTGGGAGCAACAAACGTTCAAAAGCCAAAGTGACGTTCGAACGTAAATCAATAAATTGCACTAGTGACGTTCGAGCGCCTGATGACGTTCGAACGTGACTTAATGATCTAGGTTCCAGAATCAAGCACATGAGGTCATTTCTTCCACTATAAATACATAAGCATCCCTCCATTAGCCCCATTTCAACATTTCTAACCCTAGATAAGCTTAGAGAGGAAGAAAGAAAGGGAAAAATAAGAGATTCAAAGGTTGATTAAAGTGGTGAAAGATCAAATCTTCATCTTCTTCACACAAAACTAAGGAAGCAAGGTAGGGGATTCTTCTCAAGTTCTTTCATTGAGACTTAGGGTATAATTAGGTATGTTTTCCATCTTCTTGATCATTATATGATAGATATATATGATTTCTTGGTTTGTTTATCATTGGAACATAGTCTTGAACAAAATATATATTTTGGTTCAAGGAATATTTGTTCTTGAATTTCTAAAACCCTAGTTTTTCCAAAATACACATTCTATTGTGAAAAATACATGGATTTTTGATGTCTAAATTCATATTCTTGATTAAATCATATTTTCAATCAACTACTTGCTCTTGTTCTGAGAAATTATGAATTTTGACAAAACCCTAGAATTTTGAATATCAAAATTATGAAGGTCTTCTCAATATGATCTCTTGCATATTTTATTTCATTTATTATTGTAGTATATTGTGAATTTACCTTTGTGATACTTGAATTGCTAATAAAAATTGTGATCAGTTAAGATTGTGGTTGTTGAGAATATTTTGGTTTCATCTCTTGTATGGTTTATTGTGACGGACTTGAATTGCCTTCGAGCACTGTCGTAGAGTATTAGAGGTTAGTCTATCTCAGTGGGGGTGAGATGGTTTCTTAACACTTGTAGTGAATTTTTGTTTGTGAGAGCAACCACTATTGTTCACATAAGTTCAAGGCTAAGGGATGGTATATATTTTCTGGGAAGGATTCGTCAATGCAGTGAGAGACGGAATACGTCATTCCTAAAATGTTTGTGATTGTGTGGTTATGATGGGTGAATGATATAGAATCGTTGTGTAGATTTCTGAGATGCAACCAATATACATGACAATGAGGATGAACCAACTTACATACATGAGAATATGAGATGATGCTACTGAAATAATTATTGAATGCTTTACTTTCTTACGTGTTTATTTCTTTTATTAATTTATTGTATTCTGTACACTTGAGATCATTACAACTATCATGGTTTTATTCTCAAAATCTATATATGGTATTTTTCAAAAGAGACTAGCCATCTTTTATTTGATCTAAAACCTTGTTGGAATTTGAGAGGGATTTCCTATGGGCTTTTGCTCGCCCCTACAAATAATATCATTTTTAGATTATGGTATAGAGTAGGAGCTAGGAGTTGATGAGCCGATACATTGGGAAGCTCCAGTAGAGGGGAATGTGATTCCCGAGGTGGTTATTTAGAGCTACATATCCTTATGTTCTAGACTAGAAAATTTATTTTGAGACAATGTAAATTCTAATATTTTTGTTATTCCGCAGCAAGACAATAGTTAATTTTTAGGATGTAATTTCCATAGTTGGGCATATTCTTTTGGATGTTGTTGTATATATTATGGATGATGAATGAATTTATCTTTGGTTATGAAGTTTATATAGTTGTTCTCATGATGTGATTAGTTTTAGATAGTAATGTCATCCAAGGTAGAATTTGGGGCGTTACAAATTTTGGTATCAGAGCCTAGGAATTAAGTCTTACATGGGAGCTGTAGATTATGGATTACCACAAGAGATGTAGGATTAGGTTAAATGAAATTGTTGATTGAAATTTTATGCAAGTCTTATTCTTAAATCAAGACACCCTAACTCTGTCTTGTACATCGAGAAAACTAAATTGTGAATTGATGTGCAGGATAAAGGGTGAACATGGACGTGGACGTGGACGTGGCCATGGGTGGGGACGTGGAGACTAAGCACACCGACCACCACCACCACCACCACCACCACCTGATGCCATGAATGGCATTTATCAATGCCTAAGGGAGCTAATCACTTTGTTAGAACACCAAAATGGGAACGAAAACCATAACAGTGGGGTTCATCCATTAGCTCATGCGCCGGGCAACGGGAGTGAGAATCAAAGGATGGTAATGCTTCGAGAATTTCTACATCAACACCCACCTACTTTCCAAGGAAGTTCTAACCCTTTGGATTCGGTTAAATGGATTTGTCGGGTGAAGAATATTTGTGATGGCATGGGAGTGGCTGAGGATTTACAAGTTGGCCTAGCTACATATCTGCTAGAAAGGGAGGCAGATCTTTAGTGGGACTCAATGACGAGAAGGAAGAACACAGATGCCCTTACTTGGGAGGAGTTTGATCAGTTCTTCCAAGACAAGTATTTTCCTCAATTGGTCAGGGACAGGATGAGTGAAGATTTTCTCGTTCTACGACAGGGTAGCATAATGGTGGCAAATTAGGAGAGGAGGTTTGATGAGCTATCCCGTTATGCCATGGAGTTCATATCCACCTAGGCCAGGAGGGCCAAACGCTTTGAGTAGGGCTAGAGGTCTGCCATCAGGGAGAAGATTGTGGCTCTCAAGATTTGAGATTATGGGGACCTTGTAGGCAGAGAGTTGCACTGGTGAAGAGAGACACGGAGGACACCCAACGGTGATAGAACTTCATGAGGGAAGGTCCGATCAGGACTGGTACTAGCAGTAATGGGGTGCAGAGGGTACCACCATACCGTCACCCAGACCAGGTGGTTGGACAGTGACTTCAGACAACTCGAGGAGATGGTGTCACTTAGACTAGAACAAGCACTAACCTGCATCAATGCTTTGCATATGGAGGGGTGGGGTACTTCAGAAATAACTGCCCATTATTTCCACCAAGGACCAATCAAGCAACCGAACAAGTGAATGCAAACCAGCCACTACAATAGAGACCGTTAGGAACTCTAGCCCCAGGCAGCGCCAATCAAGGAAGAGTTTTTGCTTTGATCCAACTAGAGGAAGACGTTTCCAATGCAGTCGTGGAAGGTATCGTTCTTTTTTATAATTTGCAGGCCCGAATTTTATTTGATCCCGATGCGACATATTCATTCATACGCACAATATATGCTCTTAATTTGGGATTGAAATTTGAAAAATTACAACATGCCTTGAGTATTGACATGTCTACGAGAGAACGATTGGATACTAAAAGGGTGTATAGAGGTTGAGTGCCTAGAATTGGGGAGTAAGAATTGTTTGTAGATTTGGTTGCGTTAGATATGAAGGGGTATGACATAATATTTGGGATGGACTTGTTGTCCACTTTCTGTGCGGTAATGGACTGTTTTCACAAGCAGATTTCATTTCAATTACAGGGAGGGGTAGTCTTCAGTTTCATGAACGATCGAAATTCCTTCCATCTATTTTCTACTACGGGTAGTAGATTCTTGAAAGCTAAGGTAGGGAGCTATTTGAGCTTCTTAGCTAGCTTGATGGGAAATGATTAGGATAGATCCCAACTAGACGTTGTATTGATAGTGTCAAATTTTTTAGATGTCTTTCCTGATGAACTACCCGGATTACCTCCAGAGAGAGATTGAGTTCACGATTAATCTCTATTCGGGAATCGAACTCATATCCATTGCTCCATATAAAATGGAACCTTTGGAGTTGAAGGAGATAAGGAAGCAGTTGGACCATCTTTTGGCTATTGAGTTTTTCCATTTAAGCACTTCACTTTGGGATCCCCGATCCTCTTTCTAAATAAGCATGATGAAACCCTTTGGTTATACACGGACTATTGAAGACTGAATCGGGTGATGGTGAAGAATAAATATCTGTTGCCATGGATTGATGATTTATTCGATTAGCTAAGGGGTTCTAAGTATTACTCCAAGATTGATCTTCGCACAGAGTATCATCAATTGCAGATCAAAGAGGAGGACATTCCTAAGACAACTTTTCGTACCCGGTATGGTCATTACGAATATACGGTGATGCCATTCGGATTGACTAATGCTCCTACAGCCTTCATGGATTTGATACATAGGGTATTCCGGTCGTATCTAGATCAGTTTGTAATCGTGTTTGTTGATGACATCTTGGTTTATTCTAGAACACAAGGGAAATATGAATGCCACCTCTCGATTGTGCTACAAACATTGAGAGAGCATAAGTTATATGCTAAGATGAATAAATGCGAGTTCTGGATGAAGAAAGTGAAATTCCTTGGCCATGTTGTGTCAGAACAGGGTGTAGTTGTTGACCCCACAAATATTAAAGTCGTGATGAAATTGGAACCACCAAAGAATGTAACTGAAGTACGCAGTTTCCTACGCTTAGCAGGCTACTACCAAAGATTTGTGGAAGGGTTCTCAAAGCTCGCGATGCCCATGACTCGTCTTATGAAGAAGGGGAAAAAGTTCTTGTGGACTCAAGCGTGTGAACTAGCAATTCGCACATTAAAGGAGAGGTTAACAATAGCTCCTATCCTCACTATTCCGAGCAGTGTGGAAAGGATATATGTGTATACCGATGCTTGGTTACCAGGCTTGGGATGTGTGCTAATGCAAGGAGATAAGGTAGTTGCTTATGGCTCGAGGAAACTCATGAGTAGAACTATCCCACTCACGACTTGGAGCTTGCTACTGTAGTTTTTTCTCTTAAGTTATGGAGGTGTTACTTGTATGGAGAAAAGTTTCAAGTGTTTTCTGACCATAAGAGCCTCAAGTATATCTTCACACAGAAAGACTTGAATCTTCCACAACAAAGGTGGATTGCATATCTAGAAGACTATGATTTCACACACAACTACCATCCAGGAAAGGCAAATGTAGTAGCAAATACACTAAGCAGAAAGTCTCCAGCTGAATGTTCTTGTTGTTCAATGGTGGAAGATGATTGATGCTTTGGAGGAATTTGATCTATTGGTGGATAAACAGGAGGATCGACCATGCTTATTTAATCTTGTAGCTCAACCAATTTTTCAAAAAAGGATTGTAGAGTTACAACGATTAGATACCGAGTTGGCCAAGGTAGATTGGAGAAAAATAAAATTGTTGAGAATTGGTTGATAAATAATGATGAGTTATAGTTTTGTGGAAGACTATACGTACCAAACAATGACCAAGTAAGGGAAGAAGTGTTGGGTGAGTGCCATCATTCAAAATTTGTCATACATCCGGGTAATACTAAGATGTATAGAGACATAAAACATCAATATTGGTGGAAAGGGATGAAACAAGACTTGGCTTAATATGTTGCAAATTGCGCGGTGTGTCAGCAAGTGAAGATTGAACATCAAAAACCCGAATGATTACTACACTCCTTGCCTATTCCAAAGTGGAAATAGGATCACATCACCATGGATTTTGTGTCTGGCTTTCCACGGACTTCACCAGGCATTAATGTCGTATGGGTCAACATACATAGACTCAACAAGTCAGCTCATTTCTTGAGAATGAAGACTATAAACACTTTAGAGACCTTGAGCAAGCTTTACATTCACGAGATTGTTAGATTGCATGTAGTTCCACTCTCTATTGTGTTGGATCATGATTCTCGTTTTGTGGCTCAAATTTGGCCAAGTCTACAACTAGCTATGGAGACAGAGTTACACTTCAGCAGCGCTTTTCATCCCCAAATGGATGGCCAATCCGAAAGGGTGATACAAATTTTGGAAGGCATGTTACGAGCTTGCGTATTGGACTTCTAGGAAAGTTGGAGTAATCATTTGCCCCTGATGGAATTTACGTCTAATAATAGTTTTCAATCTAGCATTGGCGTGGCACCTTATAAGGATTTTTATGGGAGACCATGTAGATCACCGACTTGTTGGCTAGAAGTTGCAGATAGTAGCTTGTTTGGACCGAAAATTGTAAGGGAGACGACGGAGAAAATTCAACTCATCCCGAGATGACTACGCACAGCTCAAAGTCGACAGAAAAGCTATAGAGGTAGAAGATGAAGACCATTGAAATTTAAAGAGGGGGGCTATGTGTTCCTCAAGAAGGGAGTCTTTAGATTTGGAGAAAGGGAAAATTAGCTCCAAGGTACATCAGACCATTTGAAGTGATCAAAGTGGTGGGAAAAGCAATGTATCAACTTCAGTTTCCATCTTAGTTGACAGTGGTACATGACATGTTCCATGTTTTAATGTTAAGAAGATGTCAATCGGATACAATGCATGTCGTGGAGTTAGAAGATATTGAAGTTCAAGATGGAGCAATATATGAAGAACAACCGGTGAAGATTATTGATACCATGGAGAAAGTGTTTCGCAATAAAGTCATCTAACTGTTGAAATTCTTGTGGCAACATCATGGCGTCGAGGAAGCTACCGAGGAACCAGAGTTGGAGATGTGTGAGAAGTACCCTCATTTGTTCTCTACTTTAGGTAATTTCGAGGATGAAACTTTCTTTAAAGGGGTGGATTGTAAACCCCATATTTCCTAACGTTATATAGTGACTTAATTGTATTTTTGAAATAATAATATATGTAATGATGTATGTATGACCTATGCAGATTGTAAGAGTAGAAATAAAAATGTTAGCTGAGGTAATAGGGTATGTTGCAGAAGTTGGAAGTATTCTGGAGTGAAAACACACTTTAGAGAGAATTTGGGCAAAAAAGATTTTTGGATAATTCCCTAGTGTTTTGATCATAACCTTTTACCATGATGTCAATTTAAATAGAAATTGTGACAGTAGATAGTAGACTTCCAGGGCTACAAAAGAGTATTTGACAAAAAATTTCTAAATCGACCTCTAAAAAGGGCAAAACTTTACGATAAATTTTAACAGAAACTAGTATGACTTTCGAACGTAAATCGACATTCAAACGACGGTGAGTCCCAGTACTTTGGTGTCTGATGATGGAAATGCAAAAGCACTGGGAGCAACCAACGTTCGTAAGCCAAAGTGACGTTCGAACGTAAATCAATAAATTACATTAGTAACAATCGAACGCCAAATGACGTTTGAACGTGACTTATGAATCTCTGATGGAAATGCAAAAGTGCGGGGAGCAACCAACTTTCGAAAGTAAAAGTGACGTTCGGATTTAAATCAATAAATTGTACTAGTGACGTTCAAACGCCTAATGACATTCGAACATGAATTAATAATCTGGGTTCCAGAATCGCACACTGGAGGCCATTTCTTCCACTATAAATACTTAAGCACACCTCCATTAGCCCCATTTCAACATATCTAATCCTAGATAAGCTTAGAGAGGAAGAAAGAAAGGGAAAAACAAGGGATTCAATGGTTGATTAAAGTGGTGAAAGATCAAATCTTCATCTTCTTCACACAAAACTAAGGAAGCAAGGTAGGTGATTCTTCTCAAGGTATTTCGTTGAGACTTAGGGTATAATTAGGTATGTTTTCCATCTACTTCATCATTGTATGATAGATATATATGGTTTCTTGGTTTCTTTATCATCGGAACATAGTCTTAAACAAAATATATGTTTGGGTTCAAGGAATATTTGTTCTTCAATTTTCAAAACCCTAGTTTTTCCAAAATACACATTTAATTGTGAAAAATATATGGATTCTTGATGTCTAAATTCATATTCTTGATTAAATCATGTTTTCAATCAACTATTCGTTCTTGTTCCAAATTATGATTTTTGACAAACCCCTAGAATTTTGAATATCAAAATTATAAAGGTTTTCTCGATATGATCTCTTGCATATTTCAATTCATTTAATATTGTAGTATATTGAGATTTTACCATTGTGACACTTGAATTGCTATTGAAAATTTTGATTGGTTAAGATTGTAGTTGTTGAGAATATTTTGATTTCATCTCTTGTATGGTTTGTTTTGACGGCCTTGAATTGCCTTCAAGAGTTATTGTAGAGTGTTAGAGGTTAGTCTATCTTAGTGGGGGTGAGATGGTTTCTTGACACTTGTAGTGAATTTTTGTTTATGAGAGTAACCACTATTATTCACGTCAGTTCGAGGCTGAGAGATGGTATATCTTTCCTGGAAATGATTCATCAATGTTGTGGGAGACGATATACGTCATTCCTAAAATGTTTGTGATTGTGTGGTTATGATGGGTGAACGAGATAGAATCGTTGTGTAGATTCTTGAGAAGCAATCAACATACATGACAATGAGGATGAATCAACTTACATACATAAGAATATGGGATGATGCTACTAAACTAATTATTGAATGCTTTACTTTCTTACATGTTTATTCCTTTCATTGATTTACTGTATTCCGTACACTTGAGATCATTACAACTATTATGGTTTTACTCTCAAAATCTATATATGCTATTTTCCAAAAGAGACTTTCTATTTTTTATTTGATCTAAAACCTTGTTGGGATTTGAGAGGGATTTCCTACGGGCTTTTGCTCACCCCTACTAAAAATATCCGTTCGAGATTATGGTATGGAGAAGGAGTTCGGAGTTGAATAGCTGATACATTGGGGAGCTCCAATAGAGGGGAACGTGAATCCCGAGGTGGATATTTAGAGCTACATTTTCTTATGCTCTAGACTAGAAAATTTATTTTGAGACAATGTAAAGTCTAATGTTTTTGTTATTCTACTACAAGACAATAGTTAATTTTTGGAATGTAATTGTCATAGTTGGGCATATTCTTTTGGATGATGTTGTATATATTGTGAATGATGAATGAATTTATCTTTGGTTATGAAGTTCATATTGTTGCTCTCATGATGTGATTGGTTTTATATAGTAATGTCGTCCAAGGTGGATTTTGGGGCGTTACAAATTATACCTAGTCTGATTGAAATAAGTTCCGAAGTTATATACGTATTTTTTTCTTGGAAGATCCTTATCTATTTAAATACTGTAAATATCAAATAATATGATGATGTGTACCTAGTCATGAAATTAATCAGGTAATTTAATTTTGTCACTCTGGAGCTTGCGGAAGTCATTTTGCTTCAAAGAAAACCGTTGCGAAAATCATGCAGTGTGGATTTTATTGGCCAACTCTTTTTAAAGATGTTCATATATTTTGTTTAAATTATGACAAATGTCAAAAAATGAGGAATATTTCAAAAAGAAATATGATGCCTTTAAACCTTATTTTAATTATTGAGATTTTTTATTGTTGGATCATCAATTTTATGGGACCATTTTCCTCATCCTTTGAATATCTGTATATTTTAGTTGTAGTCTACTATGTTTCTAGAAGGGTAGAGACAATTCTATGTAGAAATAATGCTCACAGAACAGTGATCAAGTTTTTAAAAGAAAATACTTTATCTACATTTGGGATTCCTCGAACAATCATCAGTGATGGTAGATATATTTTTGCAATAAATTTTTTAAAATATAATGAAAAAATACTTGATTTCTCATAAAATATCCACTCCATATCATCCACAGACAATTGGATAAGCTGAATTAGATAATAGGGAGATAAAATATATTTTGGAAAAAACATTAAATACAGATCATAAGGATTGGTCTTTAAGATTAAACGATGCACTGTGGGCTTACCGTACTGTATATAAAACTATTTTTGGGATGTCTCCTTATCTGTTAGTTTATGGTAAACCATATCATTTGCTTGTAGAATTAGAACATATAGCATATTGGGCATCAAAATGATGAATTTTAATATGGATAAAGCTGGAATAGGTCGCAAACTAAAAATTAATGAATAGGAGGAATTAAGAAATAAAGCCTATGAAAATGCTAAGATTGTGAAATCAAGAACAAAATTTTTCATGATAAAAATATCATGAGAAAATCTTTCGAACCATCTCAAAAAGTTTTGTTATATAACGCAAAACTTCGTTTATTTCCTAAAAAGCTAAGATCTAGATGGACAGGTCCTTATACTGTCAAGTTAGTTTTTGACTATGGGCAATTGAAATTAAAAATCCAATAACTGGGACTATTTTCAAAGTAAACGGACAAAGACTTACACCATATTATGATGGATTTACTCAAGATGTAGCTTCTACACAATTTTTTGATCCAGTTTATGTGCGGTAAAAAAATATATTGTTGTTTGATTATAAGTAATATTACTAATTAGTAGTAATTTATGTGACAGAGTAAATCTCCTGAATAACAGCCAAATATCCTAATCGGTGAAACAACAACAGATTGCTGGGTCTTATTATCAACTAGGGATAACCCTTGCCTGAAGGCACAATACGACTTAAACCAACCAATTAACTCCCCTAAAATTTTAATTTAATTTGTTTTAATTTAAACAATTGAAATTAATATAGTCCCCAAATATTATTTGTAGACAATTTCGGAAAAGTTTACTCTAAAAATAAGAACCTAGAAAAATCTCAACATATCTACAAAAATGAGTCTCTTGTATGCACAATGCAATCAAATCAAAACTAAAAATTCAACTTGGTTTCCATTGAAAATATAAGACCATGAAATACTAACCTATATACAGAACTAAAAAACAAACGAAACAATCACCTAACATCAACAATTCATACTCAACCACCAAAACAATCAGCAATTTAACATCAAGCTAAACATATCCTCATAATCGTCAAATTAGTTCACCATACTAAACTCAAGAGTAAACAAAAAGCCACGCAAATTCAATTAATTTGATATAGTAATTGTCCTAGCATAAATACACGAAGTAACAAAAATTTGAATTAGAACTTGCAGATTATTATTGTGCCTAAAGGCACTTTGCAACCTAAAATAAATGGTTAATTTGAAATAATTTTTTCAACATTTTCTTTAAAAAAATAGATTGAAATCAATCAAGCCCCCACTAATTTTTCAAAAACTTTGGCAAAACAACCTATAAAAATACGAGATCAAGAAGATTTCAAAATGTCTACAAAACTCGCAATCATACAAAACAATCATAATAATGGCTTGTATCACTACAATTCAATTTTATTTCTACCACAATCATCATAGATCACAAATTAATTTCATACTCAACCATTAATTCTGTAACGCCCCAAAAATCACCCTGGACGACATTACATTATAAATTCATTTACCTAATGAGAGCACTAAGATATTTCATCAATAAATAAATTTTATTCATGATAGATATATAATGTCAACTACATTGTCCCAAAAGAATAGGCACATCTAAGCCTTTACATCCCAGCAAAATTAACTAGTTGTAACGCAGCGTAAATTACAAAAGTAAACTAGACTTTACATTATTCAAAAGAATATCCTAGTCTAGTGCAAAAGGAAAGGACATCTCTAGATGTCCCACTCTGGATCCAAGTATCCCTTTAGTGAAGTCTCTCACTGGCTCAGCTGGTTAGCACCGACATCATCTTCTGGCACGAAATCTAAAAAATGTTCAACTGTAAGGGATGAGCACGAAGCTCAGTAGTAAAATTTTCCCAAACTCATACAAGGTTTAGCAAAATGTAAAACAGGTCGGTCTCATTTAAAAAATAGTATATATAATCTTTGAAGTAAAATCAGGACACTTTAAAATATTATCTCAAGTTTAAATCGAAATGGTGATAGAGATAAACAATGACAACCAAGTTCCAATAACATTCATTTGCAAAATACGAATCATTTTCCCACACATGATATACTAATGTTCATCATGGCTTGAGAATCCTTACAAAAAACCTCTCACCCTCCAGGTTTGGTTCTCAAGGAACCTCTTGAGAAGGAATGAGCATCCTTACCAGGAACCTCTCACCCTTAAAATTTGGTTTCTCAAGTATCCTTACAAAGAATCTCTCACCCTTAAGATTTGGTTTCCCAAGCGTCCTTATAAAGAACCTCTTGAGAAGGAATAAGCATCCTTACAAGTAACCTCTTGAGAAGGAATGAGCATCCTTACCAGGAACCTCTCACCCTTAAAATTTGGTTTCTCAAGCATCCTTACAAAGAACCTCTTGAGAAGAAATGAGCATCCTTACAAGTAACCTCTCACCCTTAACATTTGGTTTTCCAAACATCCTTACAAAGAACCTCTTGAGAAGGAATGAGCATCCTTACAAGGAACCTCTCACTCACGTTTGTTCAAAACAACCATACAAGATTACAATACCCAACTATTGTCTCAAATATCCAACAATTCCACAATCCTCAATTTACGATCAATTTCCAATAAAAACCCCCTAATTCTCACAAATGATATCTTTAAATAGGGCAAATTAAAGAAAATACATAAGAGATCATCATCAACATCATTTTATTATTCAACATGAAATACTAAGACTTTGAAATCAAGAATACAAGAAAGATTTAGGGAGAAGTTAATCCCTCTTGAAAACAAGGGTTTTTGAAGCAAGAAGAATGGGTAGCAACCCTAATTTTGGGTAAAACATGTTAATAATTATAATATAACTAAGAATCAAAGAACCCATAGCAAAAACATACTAATAAGAGTCAAAACATGTATATATATTAGCCCTAGCCTCAATGAAAGAGAACATGAAGAAATCCCCTACCTTGACTCTTGAAATCTAGGTTTTGATGGACTCTAAGGTATAAATCCCTTCGAAGCAAGTGTTTCTCTCTTCCTTTCTTCCTCCCTTTTTCTCCTTTCTTTCTCTCTTAGGGTTTCTAAGGTTGGAGGAGCCGAAATAGAGCCAAAGGAGGCGACATAATGTATTTATAGGGAAAAAATCGGGCTAGGATCGCGACCTTGAAGTTTCAGACCTCTTTCGGACGTACCAGTATAGTACCAGTACGCTGTACCGGTACATCGAACTCTCTTGACCAAGTTGCTCCAGAACACAGTACCGGTCGAACCCTCAGGACCAAGTTGCTCCGGAACACAGTACCGGGATGAAGTAGTACCGGTACGGTTTTGCCCCAGTTTTACCTTTCTCCTCTATTTTTCATTTCCAATCCATCCGAAACCCTTCCAAAGCCAACCCAAACTTACCCAACATACATTTGTACACCAAATATAGTTGATATACATTCTTTTATAAATTATCTCATATATTCACTAGCTAAACCGGCTTGAACTATTATTTTTACAATATTAGTATTTCCTACGGTTATAATTTGTGGGTTTCATTTCTACACCATTACATATCTCACATTACTACAAAATGTATGATTACACTACTCTAACATGTGGGGGTTTACAAATTCACATAAAAATCAAACATATCCTCATAACCATGTATTATTAGTCCATCGTACTAAACACGGAACAAACAAAGCACACAAATCCACATAGTTGTGCCTAAACATAAATAAGATTAAAAAATGACCAAAACACATAATTATATATAGTACATTTGTAAAATGAGTCATTTATCTGCACGTCATTATAAAAACAGTTTCTGCATCACAACCTTGAATGTAATTGTATTAATCCAAATCCGCAACTTCCAACTGGGAGAATGTAGAACAATTTAGAATTTACAAAAATAGTTAAATTTAGTACACGATGGGAATTTTAAAATTATAAAATTGAAAATAAAAAATAAACTATAAACAAAAAATTTAGTTACCTTATTCAAACAACCCCATCGAAAAAGATGAGTTGCATTTAGTCTTTTTAACTCCTGCACTGCTTCAGACCAATTCTATAGATGAAATAACATAAATAAAATGTTTGATAAATAAAATAACATTGTTAAAATGTTAGAAATGGAATACAACTTGACACAAAGTACTTACATTTTCCTTGTCTGAAGAGGCTGATATTCCTTTTCTTTTACACTTTGCATTTGCAGTTACGACTGCTCTTTCTTTTGCCTTTTAGATAGTAAGCATAGGTAAGTGAAATCATTATATAGGAAAAAAAATTCTAATATATAAACAAACTAATGTATTTGATTGATTGAAAACGGTTGTTGTTCCTAACCTCTCAACACCACCCTCAAATGTGTGTATGGCTTATAGGATTAAGGGAGTGTCACTCTCCCTTGGGATGATGCAAGAGATAGGAAACAACGGATGTGAATGGTGGGAAAATGGATGAACAAAATATGTGTGAAATAAAATGTGGAATGTGCACAAAAGTGCTCCCCAATCGCAAGGAGTCTTTCGTGGTCGGTGTTTTACTTGGAAGAGTATTCCAAGGTCGTCTCCTCAGGGAAGAAAAGGGAGTTTTGTGAAAGTGATTTTGTAAAAAGGTAAAGAAAATGTAAAATCTTTTGTTTATATTTTGGGGTCGTGTTTGTAAATGAAAATGTAAGAAAATAAGTGTTGGCTAATCCAAAGGATTCATTCCAATGGGAATACCAAATCGACTCAAAGCCCTCCTCCGATCGAGCATGAATGAACGATTGATTTGGGGGAAGCTAGGGACGAGATTGGTGAGTAGCTAAGCATAAATCGTGACTAGGCCTACGGAATATCAAAGGCTCATCAACTCATCCACTCTCAACCCCGTTAAACCGAACCATTTGACCCTAAAGGGGGGAATGAAAAAGAGTTGAAATGAAATCCCCAAGATAAATCTCCCTTGGAGTAACCAACTTAAAACTAGCTATTCATATTAAAAGCATAGACAAGCATAAAGGAAATGGACATGGAAAGGAAATGGAGCATGAAACTTAAACTAATGCAAGAAACTTAAACTAGAAAGACAAATCAACAATACCCAATTTAAAGTATGGAAATGAAGAACTTGATTTTGATGGGTCACACAGGCTAGGTGATTTTGATGGGTCACACAGGCTAGGACAGAGCTAGCCTGCAACCCCATGTGCAGGCCATTCCTCTCCCATGCTTCATTAATGTCAAGCCTTCCAAGTCTTTCAAATGTGTAAGGGAGGCGTGCTCTTGTGTCAGGAAATGTTGGGAGGCAAGTGGGAGAAGTGTAGGTAGGACCCCCAAGCCTCAAAGTTGAGTTACAGGCTGTTTTTCGGCCAGAAGGTTCGTGGTACCGGTACTTGGTACCGGTACCAATAGTACCGGTACTATTTTTCTGCACTGGACCACCCTCGGTAGAAATGGCATAACTCTTGATCTAACAGTTGGATTGAGCTGAAATTTTGACACGATACAGAAGACATCCAGATCTACAACTTTGATGTTTTGAACTTTTTCAGATTCTGAGTATATCATGGTAAAAATGGAGCACAACCGATGCAGTGCTGCCCAGTGATGTGGCAGCTGGTGCCTTTGTTCCAAAATACTAATACCTCCTTGATTTCTTCACTTTTAAGCCTCCAATTCTTCATGTATTATGTCCATGTCTTTACCACACATCCAACATAGTTGCAAGGTCCTAAAATCCAACATTTAACCTATCAAAACATGCAACATCGAGAATTCAACATTATTCATAAAATAGGCTAACACTAAGTAATTAAATGCAAAAGTTGAGTTATAATGAATCTAATGAGGCCATGAATTGTGCAATATTATGTGCTCATCAGTATTATGACACTACTACAGAAATGAGGATGCAATTGTGTAACACCCCAAAATACACCCTGGACGGCATTACATTCAATAACC